>JAUIMM010001326.1:1077500-1486802 GCA_031769625.1 Taudactylus pleione | reverse complement strand
CATCGAAAATAGTGGGGCCGGGGCTTAGTACATATGACACCCAGAAAACGGGGTTTTTACAGCATTTTTCCTTTAGTACATCCCGGCCAGGATGTGTGATGTGTAGGGTTACTGCCAGGTTGGTTCAGTGCCGCTCCCTGCCCATTTTACAGATTTGAAAATGCACCCTGACCCCTTCTGGAGCTCGTACTGAGCTGTGGGCGAAAGCTGTTTGAATTGGAGGAGGGTTGTACCGCGCCGCCTCCTGTACTGAGATACTAAGGGTTGGGCTTGGATGCCCGGCTTCCCGCGGTGATCTCAGGTACCTGCCTCCATGGCTGTTCTGTAGTCTCAGTTCTACAGCCAGCCCTTATTCACAGCCTCAATATCATCCTGGCCTGAGGTAAACCGATGTATTTACAGTACATGTTATAGAGTAATTAATGGATAGGAGACACTGACGTACGGACGCACGCTTTTTTTAGTGGTGGGCATGCACAATGCTTAGCGCATTTTATGTGAAACAAAAAAGGCATACGCCAAAATCACAACACAAAGGTACAATGAGGCCAGCCGGCTGTAACGCGGCTGTTTGATAAATCATGGTGAAATCGTAGCCGCAGGTTGCAACGGAATAAGATTGTGCCCCTTCCCCAATGTACCCGTATCCCAGAACTCCTGGGGTTTATAGCTACTGTATGCGGTTTCTTTTGTTTTCCCTATAATTCCCCTTTAAACGTCAATTTTCATGAAATCTATCTCCTCCCAGTAGGTGTGATTCTTCCAACACAATGTTATCCATAGTTACTGAAATGAGAATTATGGCCTCCGCACACCGATCTATGAGCATCTCAATAATAAGCCCCACACATGAGAACAGTACAGGCACCAGCCGAGGGCACCATAACATAGTCCTCAGGCCGTGATTTGGGATCCTACCTGGTAACCTTAGGGTCACAGTAGGCCTTCTCAACATTCTCCATATTGGAAACATCTTCCCAATCTCCTCCGTTGAAGACTTGCCAGCGGTACGGTAAGTAGAAGTGCATATCCGGGCATTTACCTGCAGGCAGAGGACACATGATATTATCTGAGTTAGCATTAGGGTTAGGTGTTAGGGTTAGGCACTAGGGGGGGTTAGGGTTAGGCACTAGGGAGAGGGTTAGGGCTAGGCACTAGGGGGAGGGTTAGGGCTAGGCACTAGGGGGAGGGTTAGGGCTAGGCACTAGGGGGAGGAGGGTTAGGCACTAGGGGGAGAGGTTAGAGTTAGGCACTAGAGGGGGGGAGGTTAGGGTTAGGCACTAGGGGGGAGGTTAGGGTTTGGCACTAGGGGGGAGGTTAGGGTTAGGCACTAGGGGGGTTAGGGTTAGGCACTAGGGGGAGGGTTAGGGTTAGGCACTAGGGGGAGGGTTAGGCACTAGGGGGAGGGTTAGGGTTAGGCACTAGGGGGAGGTTAGGGTTAGGCACTAGGGGGAGGGTTAGGGTTAGGCACTAGGGGGAGGGTTAGGGCTAGGCACTAGGGGGAGGAGGGTTAGGCACTAGGGGGAGAGGTCAGAGTTAGGCATTAGAGGGGGGGAGGTTAGGGTTAGGCACTAGGAGGAGGGTTAGGGTTAGGCACTAGGGGGGTTAGGGTTAGGCACTAGGGGGAGGATTAGGGTTAGGCACTAGGGGGAGGGTTAGGCACTAGTGGGAGGGTTAGGCACTAGGGGGAGGGTTAGGGCTAGGCACTATGGGGAGGGTTAGGGTTAGGCACTAGGGGGAGGGTTTTAATTAGGCACTAGGGGGAGGGTTTTAATTAGGCACTAGGGGGAGGGTTAGGGTTACGCACTAGGGGGAGGAGGGTTAGGGTTAGGCACTAGGGGGAGGGTTAGGGTTAGGCACTAGGGGAGGGTTAGGGTTAGGCACTAGGGGAGGGTTAGGGTTAGGCACTAGGGGGAGGAGGGTTAGGCACTAGGGGGAGGTTTAGGGTTAGGCACTAGGGGGAGGAGGGTTAGGGCTAAGCACTAAGGGGAGGAGGGTTAGGCACTAAGGGGAGGGTTAGGCACTAGGGGGAGGGTTAGGGATAGGCACTAGGGGGAGGGTTAGGCACTAGGGGGAGGGTTAGGGATAGGCACTAGGGGGAGGATGGTTAGGCACTAGGGGGAGGGTTAGGGCTAGGCATTAGGGGGAGGAGAGTTAGGGTTAGGCACTAGGGTGAGGGTTAGGGTTAAGCACTAGGGGGAGGGTTAGGTACTAGGGGAAGGGTTAGACACTGGGGGGAGACTTAGCATTAGGGTTAGGTGTTAGAGTTAGGCAACATGGGGAGGGCTAGGGTTAGGCACTAGGGGTAGGGTTAGGCACTGGTGGGGAGGGTTAGGGTTAGCTACAGGGGGAGGGTTAGGTGGTAGGGTTAGACTTATACACTGGGGAGGAGGGTTAGGTTTAGGGTGCGGGGAGAGGGAGGTTAGGTTTAGGATGAATATAAGAAAAACTATCGGAATAGCTGTTTATATTATTGATATAATAAACTATGTTGCTATATGAATTATATTGCTAAAACGGGGTTCAGGAATCTCATATTTATTTCGGTATATATGGTATGAATGTTAACATTCAGGATGTTTTGTCAACATTGAGCATGTCACAATGCTGACATCACAGATTTAGTCTGCAGATAGGGTGAGGTTTAGTGTAGGGTTAGGGAGAAAAAAACATTTATTGCGACATGCACAGTGCGGACATTCAGACCATGTCGCCATTTTGTACCACACCCATTTGTTTCACATTATAGCCCAAAGGGACTAAGGGATATATTTAGTAAGAGGCGGCCTTTCTATGTCTGTCGGCGGTTCTGGACGTGGTATTTATTACGACAATAATAGTAAATGCAAATTGCACCTGGTTTTGCATTTAATAGTTTTGCCCTTTTAAACCCCATTGAAAATCCTCAGCTTAGTAAATACCCCTAACGTCTCTCTGCTGATGTGTTAGGCTCCTCAGCACTTACCTCCCAGCTTGCAGTACTTCCAGGTATTGGACGGACAGATATCGGGGGCTTTTCCAGGCGTCGCTGAGATAAAATAAAAATACATTGTATAATTAGCAGCTTCCATGTGTGGAGCGGCCGCTTTACAGCTGACACTTCATATATGCGACACTTAGTTAAACGCACAGCGCTTAGGGCCGTATACTGAGTCACCGCTTATCCGTTTGGCCGCAGCAGCTACTTACTTCTTCGTGCTAATGCGCGGGTCTGCCAGTGTGCGCTGAATATCCGCACGGCTGCCTGTGGAAACCTGTCCTGCCCACTGTTTTCCCCATCCACAGCCGCCATCATTAGTATCTGGATTTGCAAAATATCCGTCTGTAAAAGGCCCCATCTCTGCCCACTATGGGGCATATTCAATTGGGCACGAGGTTTAGCGAGGAAAAAACCTTGCGCCCAATTTTGGATTACCACGGGTATGCGCGCCCCCGATACCCACGGTATCCAATTAATTAAATAGTGGTCCTGGGGTTTTCAGCTCTGCCTAGTTATGGCCCCGAAACTCCCACTTCCCGGATAGCGGCTGTTTGTTGAATAGAGAAAGGATGACATAACCCCTTTAGCGAGCACTAATCTACAGCATTGATAATGGGGCCCTAAGTAAGTCAGCTCTCAGCTGGTAGAGGGGCGCTGCTGGGTGACTGAGAGGTGCTGACTGCTGGGAAAGGGGAGCATAGAGGCAGCCTGGCCAGGGGTGCTGACTGTGCTGGGTCACTGAGGGGTGCTGTGCTGGGAAAGGGAGCATAATGAGGCCAGGGGTGCTGTGCTGGTTGTGGGGTGCAGGATGAGGCCAGGGGTGCTGTGCTGGGACAGTGGTACAGAGACAGAGGAGGGCAGCTATGGAGGGGGGGCAGTGAGAGAGCTATGGAGGGGGGGCAGTGAGAGAGAGCTATGGAGGGGGGGCAGTGAGAGAGAGTTATGGAGGGGGGGCAGTGAGAGAGAGCTATTGAGGGGGGGCAGTGCGAGAGAGCTATGGAGGGGGGCAGTGAGAGAGAGCTATGGAGGGGGGCAGTGAGAGAGAGCTATGGAGGGGGGCAGTGAGAGAGAGCTATGGAGGGGGGCAGTGAGAGAGCTATGGAGGGGGGGCAGTGAGAGAGAGCTATGGAGGGGGGGCAGTGAGAGAGCTATGGAGGGGGGGCAGTGAGAGAGCTATGGAGGGGGGGCAGTGAGAGAGAGCTATGGAGGGGGGGCAGTGAGAGAGAGCTATTGAGGGGGGGCAGGGAGAGAGAGCTATTGAGGGGGGGCAGTGAGAGAGAGCTATGGAGGGGGGGGCAGTGAGAGAGAGCTACTGAGGGGGGGCAGTGAGAGAGCTATGAAGGGGGGCAGAGAGAGCGCTATGGAGGGGGCAGTGAGAGAGCTATGGAGGGGGGGCAGTGAGAGAGCTATGGAGGGGGGGCAGTGAGAGCTATGGAGGAGGGCAGTGAGAGAGAGCTATTGAGGGGGGGCAGTGAGAGAGCTATGGAGGAGGGCAGTGAGAGAGCTATGGAGGAGGACAGTGAGAGAGCTATGGAGGGGGCAGTGAGAGAGCTATTGAGGGGGGCAGTGAGAGAGCTATGGAGGAGGGTAGTAAGAGAGAAATGGAGGAGGCAGTGAGATATATGGAGGGGGCAGTAAGAACTATGAAGGGGGCAGTAAGAACTATGTAGGGGGCAGTAAGAACTATGTAGGGGGCAGTAAGAACTATGGGGGGGCAGTGAGAGATATATGGAGGGGACAATAAGAACTATGGAGGAGCAGTTAGAGAGATATGAATGGGGTGAGAGATATGGAGGGGCAATGAAAGATATAGAGAGGCAGAGAGAACTATAGAGGGGTGGTAAGAACTATGGAGCTTTCCCAGTCAGTTCAACAGGAGACCGATATTTTCAATGACTGACCAGTGCTTCTCGAATGCAGGCATATTTCCATGTAAAGTAAATTATTATGGAACTTTTCATATAAATAATATCTAAGCATTAAGTGGCCGTCCACAGTTTGTATTTTAATAGAGTTCAGCCCTTTCAAAACAACCCCGCCTTGCCACAAACACTGGACACAAGAGCTTACATTTGCTGGATGACGTAGGTCTATCTGGGGTTGTTTTGTCAACCGGCTGATGTTGGGGAACTTCATCTGCTGATCTGGTGCCCGAATATTGGGTGAAGTCAAGTCTTGACATTGGTTTTACGCTGGCGAGGAGCTTGCTTGAATGTTGGTCAGTTCCCTCAGATAGCCTGGATGGGTTCCTACTCACTCCTGATGCACGTAGATTCCGGAAACCACCAACGGGATATATTGCTGTCTCAGCATGTGCTGTAGCAGTGGATAAAGCATGAGCTGGTACTGGTGGAAGGCCGACTGCCCCCTTGCTCAGATGACTAGACACTTTACTGGATATTGAATTTGCTCCGGTGAGCGATGTTGGCTGATTTGAGGTTAATCTAACTGAAGATGTTGGTGGAACACTGGACAGTCCAAGTGGTTGACTGGATCTTTGAAGCGAATCAGTTGGTGCACTCATTGCCTTGTTAGATGTAACAGGTGATATGTGCTCTGCTCTGGTTTGCGCTGCTTTAAGTAAAGTAGTATTTGGTTGTACAGGAAGCACCATTGGCATGTTGGATGGTGCTGCTGTTAATTTGGATTTTGCGTCTGATTGATAAAGCACCTCAAGCGGTATTGTGGTGAATGTAGACGTTACTGGAGATGATGTTGTGCTGTTTATTGTATTGTTGTACTGTGTCAATGGCTGAACAATGGGTGATGCACTTGATGTTGCAGAGATTGGCGTAATTACCGGCTTAGTAGATCCTGTGAGCGCTGTTGGGTGAGGAGTATTTGAACCATCTCTTATAGATGTGACCGTTTTAAAACTGGATTCACCAGCAGAGGAATAATTTGAGTTCAGTCCACCAGAAGATGTTGGTGGAACATGGGATGGTCTGATTGGCTGATTGGATCCTGTAAGTGGAGCAATTGGTGCAATCATTGTTTTGTTTGATCTAGCAGATGATATTTTCTCTACACGAGTTTGCGCTGCATTAGGTATAGTAGTATCGGACTGCACAGGACACACTTTGGGCGGGTTGGATGATGCTGCAGATAATTTGGGTCGTCTGTCTGATCCCACTTGTGTGTTGCCAGATCTGGATGTATCGGGTAAAAAACAGTCTTCCATTAGCTTGTCTAATTCAGTTTTCTGATGTCCACCATCATCATCTTCTCCAGATCGACAACGATAACTCTCACCACTCTCAGACACTGGTCGGCTGCTAGATCTCCTCTGAACTTGGGACCCTAAATAGAAGAACCAAAATGTAAATTCTGTCGACTCATTAGAGTGTGTAAAGTCTATGAAAAATAGGGGAATTATTTAATTTAATTAAAAAACAAGGGGAAAAATGTAATAGGATGAGAGTTTAGCAGTAACCTCTCACACTTTTTAAACTCGGCCAATGTAATAAAGTCTGAGCACATGGAAACTCACACGTTTTTAGACTCAAAAAAACTCTCACGATTTAAACTCTCATCCAGAAGTTTTCCCATTTTGAAGATAAAACTCGACTTTTATCTTACTGATAAACTATTCTCTAATCTCTCACCCTATTACATTTGGCCCATGGTTGCAATAGAAAACAAACAAACATGTTTTAGATGATTAGAATCATTTTAAAGGTTTATCCAGTTCGTTACAAACAATGAAATAATTGTAATCTTTCAAACCGCCTTTTAGCACAAATCACCTTTAGCACCAAAAATTCAATAATTGTATGGTAAATTTGGTATTTAAATATGTCATTAACAGTGGTCATATCAATATTTCTATTCATGAAATCATTTATTAGCCAGATACCTGGTCCTTCCGTCTGTCTTTCTCGACCCTTCCCCCTCGATCCACCCCGAAATCCATTTCTGCCTCTAGATTTGGCCCGTCCCCTTCCTCTGCCTCTGGCCCTCGGGCCTCGCGGTGCCCCCCTTCTTTTTGCTGTGCCTGCTTCCTGGAGCTGCTGATTGTATGTGAGTTTGCAGAGCATCTGAAAGTTCTGCACAGCCTCGAGAGGTAGATTTTGCAGTAAATCAGGACTCTCCTCCAGAAGAAGGCGTAGATTGTGGAAACTACCAATGGGAGATTTTGCTGTCTCAGCAGGTGCTGTAGCATTGGATAAAGCACAAGCTGGTACTGGTGGAAGGCCGGATGCCCCCTTGCTCAGATTACTAGACACTTTGCTGGATATTGAATTTACTCCAGTGAGTGATGTTGGCTGATTTGAGGTTAATCTAACCAAAGATGTTGGTGGAACACTGGACGGTCCATGTTGTTCACTGGATGTTTTAAGCAGATCTGTTGATGCACTTATTGCTTTGTTGGATGTAGCAGGTGATATTTGCTCCGCTCTGATTTGTGCTGCATTAGGTAAAGTAGTATTTGGTCGTACATGATGCACTGTTAGCATGTTGGATGATGCAGCTGTTAATTTGGATTCTGCGTCTGATTGATAAAGTTTCTCAAGTGCTGTTGCGGCAAATGGAGGCGTTACTGCAGATGATGTTGTCCTTTTTATTCTACTGTACTGTGTCAAGGGCTGGGCAATGGGTGATGCACTTGACGTTGCAGAGATTGGCGTAATTACTGGCTTAGTAGATCCTACGAGCGCTGTTGGGTGAGGAGCATATAAACCATCTCTTGTAGATGTGACCGTTTTAAAACTGGAATCACCAGCAGAGGAATAATTTGAGTTCGGTCCACCAGAAGATGTTGGTGGAACATGGGATGGTCTGATTGGTTGACTGGATCCTGTAAGTGGAGCGATTGGTGCAGTCATTGCTTTGTTTGATCTAGCCGATGATATTTGCTCTACACAAGCCTGCGCTGCATTAGGTATAGTAGTATCGGACTGCACAGGACGCGCTTTGGGCGGGTTGGATGAGGCTACAGCTAATTTGGGTCGTCTATCTGATCCCACTTGTGTGTTGCCAGATCCGGATGTATTGGGTAAAAACCAGTCTTCCATTAACTTGTCTAGCTCAGTTTTCTGATGTCCACCATCATCGCCATCATCATCTACTCCAGACCCACAACGATGACTCTCACCACTCTCAGACGCTGGTCGGCTGCTAGATCTCCCCCGAACCTGGGACCCTAAATAGAAGAACCAAAATGTAAATTCTGTGGTTTCATTAGGGTGCATGAAGTCTATGAAAAATAGGGGAATTATTTAATTTAAATAAAAAACAAAGGGCCAAATGTAATAGGGTGAGTGTTTAGATCTCTTACACTTTTTAAACTCGGCCAATGTAATAGAGTCTAAAGAATATGGAAACTCGCCCAATGTAATAGTCAGAGAACATGGAAACTCGCCCAATGTAATAGTCAGAGAACATGGAAACTCGCCCAATGTAATAGTCAGAGAACATGGAAACTCGCCCAATGTAATAGTCAGAGAACATGGAAACT
Source organism: Taudactylus pleione (assembly GCA_031769625.1). Lineage (NCBI taxonomy): Eukaryota > Metazoa > Chordata > Amphibia > Anura > Myobatrachidae > Taudactylus > Taudactylus pleione. The sequence goes on along the minus strand of JAUIMM010001326.1, from coordinate 1,478,364 downwards.
CGCCCAATGTAATAGTCAGAGAACATGGAAACTCGCCCAATGTAATAGTCAGAGAACATGGAAACTCGCCCAATGTAACAGTCAGAGAACACGGAAACTTGCCCAATGTAATAGAGTCAGAGAACATGGAAACTCGCCCAATGTAATAGAGTCAGAGAACATGGAAACTCGCCCAATGTAATAGTCAGAGAACATGGAAACTCGGCCAATGTAATAGTCAGAGAACACGGAAACTCGCCCAATGTAATAGTCAGAGAACACGGAAACTCACCCAATGTAATAGTCAGAGAACATGAACACTCGCCCAATGTAATAGTCAGAGAACATGAACACTCGCCCAATGTAATAGTCGGAGAACATGGAAACTCACCCAGCGTAATAGTCAGAGAACATGAACACTCGCCCAATGTAATAGTCAGAGAACATGGAAACTCGCCCAATGTAATATAGTCAGAGAACATGGAAACTCACCCAATGTAATAGTCAGAGAACATGGAAACTCGCCCAATGTAATAGTCAGAGAACATGGAAACTCGCCCATTGTAATAGTCAGAGAACATGGAAACTCGCCCAATGTAATAGAGTCAGAGAACATGGAAACTCGCCCAATGTAATAGTCAGAGAACATGGAAACTCGCCCAATGTAATAGTCAGAGAACATGGAAACTCGCCCATTGTAATAGTCAGAGAACATGGAAACTCACCCAATGTAATAGTCAGAGAACATGGAAACTCGCCCAATGTAATAGTCAGAGAACATGGAAACTCGCCCAATGTAATAGTCAGAGAACACAAAATCTCACCCAATCTAATAGTCAGAGAACATGGAAACTCGCCCAATGTAATAGTCAGAGAACAGGGAAACTCACCCAATGTAATAGTCAGAGAACACGAAATCTCACCCAATCTAATAGTCAGAGAACATGGAAACTCGCCCAATGTAATAGTCAGAGAACACGAAATCTCACCCAATCTAATAGTCAGAGAACATGGAAACTCGCCCAATGTAATAGTCAGAGAACAGGGAAACTCACCCAATGTAATAGTCAGAGAACATGGAAACTCGCCCAATATAATAGTCAGAGAACAGGGAAACTCACCCAATGTAATAGTCAGAGAACATGGAAACTCTCCCAATGTAATAGTCAGAGAACATGGAAACTCTCATGTTTTTAGACTAAAAATAATCTCACTATTTAAACTCTCATCCAGATGTGTTTTTCATTTTGAAGATAAAACTAGACCAATGTGAGAGGTTACTGCTAAACTCTCACATTTCCTAAACTCTCACCCTATTACATTTGGCCCCTGGTTGGAATAGAAAAACAAACAATGTTTTAGATGATTAGAATAAATTTTTTATGATATAACGTATATACTCGAGTATAAGCCGAGTTTTTCAGCACATTTTTTGTGCAGAAAAAGCACCCCCTCTGCTTATACTCGAGTCATGCCCGCATGGTACGCAGCTGAGTAGCGTACCATGCGGGCCGCGGTGCAGACTGTGTCTCTGTGACAAAGCTGCACCGCGTGTGTAGCGCTGACCGGACGGAGTTCGGTCAGCGCTACACAGCACAAGCACACAGCCGCCGGAGCCAGCAGCTGTGTGTTTGTTGTAATCAGCAGCCGATGAGAGTCTGTCAGACTCATCGGCTGCAGCTGCTCCCACTGCGGGAGCCATCTTCCACCTCCCGCAGTGGGTAATGGGAGAGACGTCATGACGACGTCTCTCCCATAATGCAAAGCGCCCGGAGGAGCCGGTAGCAGCGTCGGGACCAGGAGCGGGGTTTCAGGTAAGTTTTTTTTTTATTTTTTTATTACATCTCTCTCTACTGGGGGGGCTACTACTGGGGGCAGTACCAGGGGGGGGGGATTACTACTGGGGGCACTACCAGGGGGGGATCACTACTGTGTGCACTACCAGGGAGGTGGATTACTACTGGGGGCACTATCAGTGGGAGATATTACTACTGGGGGCACTTCCAGGGGGGTTTACTACTGGGGGCACTACCAGGGGGGGATATTACTACTGGGGGCACTACCAGGGGGGATATTATTACTGGGGGCACTATCAGGGGGGGATATTACTACTGGGGGCACTACCAGGGGGGGATATTACTACTGGGGGCACTACCAGAGGGGGATATTACTACTGGGGGCACTACCAGGGGGGGATTACTACTGGGGGCACTACCAGGGGGGTGGATTACTACTGGGGGCACTACCAGGGGGGGATTACTACTGGGGGCACTACCAGGGGGGGATTACTACTGGGGGCACTACCAGTGGGAGATATTACTACTGGGGGCACTACCGGGGGGGGTTACTACTGGGGGCACTACCAGGAGGGGATATTACTACTGGGGGCACTACCCACCCTAGGCTTATACTCGAGTCAATAAGTTTTCCCAGTTTTTTGTGGTAAAATTAGGTACCTCGGCTTATATTCGGGTCGATTTATTTTATACTCGAGTATATACGGTAATTTTAATCTTTCAAACCCCCTTTTATCACAAATCACCTTTAGCACCACAAATTCAATTGTATGGTAAATTTGTTTTTTAAATATGTCCTATACAGTGGCCATATCAATATTTCTATTTATGAAATAATTTATTATCCAGATACCTGTTCCTTCCATCTGTCTTTCTTGACCCTTCCCCCTCGATCCGCCTCTAGATTTGGCCCGTCCCCTTCCTGTGCCCCTCGGGCCTCGCGGTGCCCTCCTTCTCATGTCTCTGCCTGCTTCCTGGAACCGCTGGTTGTATTTGAGTTCGCAGAGCATCTGAAAGCTCTGCACAGTGTTGACAGGTAGATTTTGCAGCAGATCTGGGCTCGCATCCAGAAGATTGTGTGACTTTTTGCAAACACGGCGATTACATTCCCCTCGGGTGAAAAATCCACAGACGTGCATCAGTGTACACCCATTTGCTTGGTCACAGGTGCCGTGCAGGTATTTCACACAGACCTGCGGTGAAAAGGGTCAGTGATACAGTGATCCGCCCCACACCTCTGCCGCACACCTCTGCCCCACACCTCTGCCGCACACGGGACCTGTAAGACCTACGCCCGTATTTTGTGCAAATCAATTATATCTTTATAGTTTGCTGCACATAAATGTCTGGGCTTAAGAATATCCACTATATTTACTATTCTTACTGCTCCGTCTCACATTGTACATACTAATATTTATTACACTCGCTGCAGTAACAGAAGAGATTATTAGCTGTACATGTTATGCAGCGATGGGATGTGATCAGTGATGGATTACGGCTATCTGGGGCCCCGTGCTTGGCATATGCTAGGGGCCCCGTCCCCACATGCACATATTAAACATAAATTAAATGATAAACACACATCATGTGACGCATCACGTACCTGCCACGCCCGGTCCTACCCCATGCACCCCACTCTCCGTCCTTGGTGACACATTATGTCCCCACTCCCCCCATGTCACATATACTCCCCACTCGCTCTCTCTCTATGTTCTTGTCACATATCTGCCACTTCCCTACCCATTGTCACATATGCACCCTACTTCCTCACCCCACTAATGCCCCTGACTCTCCCCTTGTCACATCCCCATACTCTCTCCTTTTTACCCATCACCCCCAGCCTCACTTCCATTGTCACATGTCATATAATACAACCGGAGAGAGGGTGGGGGTCATGTGTGATTATATGCCACATTTTATCCTGTTGAGGTGACATATATGAATTATCTTTGTCCTTTTTACCCCTTCCCTCCTTTAACGCCTTGTGGTGTCGGTAGAGGAGGGCACTACACAGCAGTGCACATTGCTGCAGCTCCTTGTGGGACAGAGCAAAGCTCTGGTGACATCGCTGACGCTCTGCACAGAACGCCCACATTGAGGATCAGTGGCTGCTTAGTGCGACCTACTGAGCCACTGATCACCGTGACACAGCTGCTAGAGTATCCAATAGCAGAGGGAACACCTGCGCCCGGTGGTGGCGGGCAGAGGGCATACAGATGCCCCTCTTCCATCACATACAGAACCTCAGTCCCAGGTCAGTGAAGCCCAGGAAACAACAAAATAGACAGGACATGCGGCACCTATTACAGGAGCCCCGGGCAGTTTCCACCACTGTTATAATTCACCACCCCAAGTGCTAAACGATAAAATGTCAGTATGTACAATACGTCACAGGGGAATTACCTGATGCTTTTACCTGGAATCTACACCTGACAGCAGTCTGGATAATTTCTGTTGCTTGGGATGTGTCTCACGTTTTGGGTTTAAAGATCCGATTCAGAACCCGTGGACGGGGCTGATGGACTGTAGCGGAACTGAGGTAGTTGAATCAGGGGTTTACTCACAGGGGAGATCCATGTGGTATAGGCCTAGCACCTTCAGAGAGGCCACTGACACCTGGAAGGCTCCCAGTCTGCCCCAGGAGCAACTGAGTGGAACTCAACCCCTCACCCTGAGTACAGGATTAAGGGTCCGGAACCAGTGTTTGAGAACTAAGGGAACAGAGCAGCGAGTAATACAGGTAAGCAGTAGCCTGCATGGAATCTGCTCACCAGAGCCGTAACTAGACTTTTTGGTGGTCTGTGCCAAAGAGAGCATTGGCGCCCCCCCCCCCCCCTCCCTAATTTTGAAATAGGGACATAAGATGCACACCCGAAAAAAGGCCATGGCCTCATAAGGACGGAATATGGGTTAACTAGTCGCACCAGAGAAACATTGTACCCCTCAATAAGGGACAATGGTAGCCCCCAGTATTATTTATAATCTGTTGGGGGGTGCTACCACAGGCAATGGGTATTAAGCCACAAAAATATAGAAAGAGAAAAAAGAAAAGCCTAAAGTGGTGCACTAGAATAACTAAAATATAACTTTTATTAATCTAATTAATATTGTCTAGCAAGACAACTGAACAGCGTAAATTTAAAACAATTAAAGAGTGAAAAGTAATGAGTTCAGTGAATTAAAATATATGAATTTCCACAAATCCATATATTAGATCAATATCGTTATGTATGGCACTTATCCTATATAAGGTATGCCATGTATATCGATCTTAAATTCCTGTTGCTTGCTGTTATTCCAGCATGTATGCATACAAGTGTATTGTTTATATACAGTTAGCAGTTGTAAATGCCAATACCGATTAAGGGCTCTATTTACTACAATCCGCATATTGAATGCGGATTGTAGTGTGATATTACTGAGTGAATTCACATTGCGAATTCAGGCAATATCACAGGGATTTACTATAAATCCCTTGCAGGGACAGAGCTTGCGATAAAGCTCTGTCCTTGTGGATCCCATCCGCACTATAGTCGCGGTATTTTCAGAAAAAATACCGCGACTAAGAGCCCGCGCATGCGCCGACCGACCACCGCTACTACCCCCCCACCGACGCTAAGCCCCGCCCCCCGCGGACCCCTTCCTCTCTTCATTACACTTACCTGCATCCTCCTGGCCTCCGGTGAACTTCTTCGGGCTTCCCGATCAGGTGATCTCCCATACTGCACTGGGACCCGATCACCTGATGACCGGGCAGCAGTGCACTGTGGGAGACCAGCTGACCGGAGAGGAGCCATCACCGGAGGCCCGATCACCGGTCCCTGGATTCAGGTAAGTAAAAAAAAAAAATGTTTAATTTTTTTTTTCTTTACAGCAATCAGCTTGCGGTCTGTGTAGCAGTGTATGAGCTTGCGGTCTATTTAGACCACATAGCAGATTACTGGTACCGGCTCCCGCCTCTGCTCTCCCCGTTACAGCAGAGTGGGAGCCCGGTAACCGGGGGAGACCCTGGATAACGCCACCTCCAGGTGGCGTTATTATCACAGGGCTTCCCCCGGTATTTTTTACAATTTATTTTTAGTAACTATGGTCGGATCACATTTCCCATTACAGTTATGGGAAATGCGATCTGCTTTACTAAAAATAAGTGATACTTAGGGTTGGAGTAGAATTTTACTAATTCTACTCCAATTGCCCTGTAATAACTACAGGTGATACTAAAATAATGTGAAAAGGGTGTGAAAACACAAAACAGCCTTTTTCACTTTATTTTAGTAAAAATAATGTTAATAAATAGAGCCCTAAATGCTGTAATTACTATTAAACCATTAAAATCTGTTTTTAGACAGATGAACACAATCAAAAATTAAAGCATATTATTCAATGATTGCTTATATGATTATAGCAATCAAAGTTAATATATGTTTATTACAATGATTAATGTGTCTCCCCTGTGTCACTTTTATTTATCCCAGATTATGGATATACACATATTAAACTTGTCACATTTAGCATAGCACTGATTTTATATGGACCAGCTCCATAAGAGTGTTCATGGGAAGCATATATGCAAAATGTTGTGCACAGCGTTAGTTCTGATCTCCCTGCTTCTCATACACTCATTAACAAACCCTCCCGGGTGTCTATTGGGAAGCAAGGGAGAGGTTACTTATAAAAATTTAATTACAGATTCATTACATCGCATACATTCTAATCTCTGTACGCATTTAGGTAATTATTAACAGGCCCTCTCGGGTTTTCATTAAAGAGCAACAGAAATATTTTTTATCATATTGAGTGGCAACAGGGTGCGCCTTGCGGTGCCCTGTGCCATGGCACAGGTCGCACTACCCCATACCTCCCAACTGTCCCGCATTCAGCGGAACAGTCCCGTTTTTCTGGGACTGTCCCACTGTCCCACCCGTGGGCCGCAGTCTCCTGCGGTGTGGGGGGGGGGGGGGGGAGTTGGGGGAAGCATGCACAGCTGCTCTGCTATGCAGAGCCGCGGGTATGCAGAGCGAGAATAGATGCCATTAGACCACACCCCCTTTATGTTCAGGCCACGCCCCTTTTTGGTCGAACGGAAGTCCCGCATCTTGGAGGACAAATGTTGGGAGGTATGCTACCCTAGTAACGGCCCTGCTGCTAACTGATGCTGAAAACCCGATTACCATAGCTGGGTGACTGGAGCCTAAACCCTGAGGGAGGAACCTACATCCAGCACCCAGTCATTAGCAACCGGAATGTATACTCAGGGGCGCCGAGAGGGGGTGGAGCGGGTACTAATTAACCAGGCATGTTGGAGGGGCCTGGCAGGAACCCAGATCCAATGTGGCCCCCCACTCTCCGTTACCTGTCAGCAGCCCAGCACACCCTACTGTGTGCTGGGCTGCCGAATTGGGAGACCATGGAGACTGCTCGCTGCTGCTGACCAGCATCAGCAGTCTCCTCAGCCTTTGGGGGGGGGGGAGCGATCACACTAATCGGGCCCCCCCGGATTTGCAGCGGGCTGAGGAGCTCACAGCGCCCCCCTCACTTGTGCACAATGCCGCACAGCAAATAGGATATTATACTTCAGGGGGCGTGGCTATCTCCCGTGATTAGGCCACGGCGCCGTCAGTAATGGAGCCCGGGCCGCCTCTCTAGGCCATGTCCATACTGAAGCAGAAACTCAGGGTTTGATTCAATAAGGATCGCTATTGCGATCGCAGCTTCGTAATCGCATGCAGGTCTGCTGCGAAAATATGCTAATGAATGCTATCACGATGATGTCGCACTGCCAGCATAGAGACGCCCACTGCCTCTGATTAGCGCTATCTCGCATCCGTAATACCTTGTAGTCCTGCGTACACATCGGTAACATCGGTCCCTCATGCACAATTCAGATGGCTAATGCTCCTGCTCCGGCATCGCAACCTGCTCCTTGCCTATGGAAAGAAGATACGAAGAGGATCCCTCCGCCCCTGTCCGGCTCCTTCCGACGCACATCGGGGCCCTTGTGCGCATGCGTGACCTGTAGGCCACGCATGCGCAGTCCCGTCACTGCTCCAAAAAGAAGCAATGAAGCCGCTCGCTGGGACAGCTGATATCGCATCAGCTGTCACCGCGTCGGAGCACTGATGAATTGCTCCGGTAGCAGCGGCAAGTTAGAATGTTAATTATCGAGGTCTGTCCGGACCCCGATAATTAACATGATGAATAGGCCCCTAAGTCTTGTGACAGGATGAGATGAGGTCACTGTAGGGCACATTTAAAAAGCACAGAACAGGCGGTTTGTATAATTACGCAGAAGTGCCACCGTATGACAGCAAAACACACACATACCGTATGTGCAATTCCTGACTATGGGACCGCAAACACGCATGTGATCATGGGACGAGATGGAAATGTGCTCAGTGATACACAGAGACGGAGAGCACTAATGCCGCGTGTCATTTATCCACCCATCTGTAATAACTGGTCCTATATGGGACTAACCACATTGATGCGGTCTGAGGTCCTGATGCAGAGATGGACAGTATCGCAGAACCAGCTGTGCAATACCGTACAAATGCAGCAGGAGGTGTCTGCCGGAGATGCGCTCCTCCTGCGTTGTATCTGTGGTCCATGCGCAGCGTCCGTAGGCATTTCCTCGGATCACCGATGGTCGCAGCTGTGGTCAGGCTACTTACTGTACACTGAAGCTTACTCAGCCTGGCTGACGGAAAAGGACAGGCGACGACGCAGACCCTGGACTCGCCATGCCTTCAAAGCGATATGCTGGGGCTATGGGGGGATGCGAGCAAGCGCACAGGACCCGTTCTGCACATGTGCAGACCCCTAAACATCGGAGACGGCAGTAACAGTTGTAGTGCCATTTAGTGCCCGATTCAGAGATGGACGCTCATGCGATCGCATCTGAGATTTCGCACGCAACGCATCAGCGAAAATATACTAATGTCTGCCCACCGCTGCCTTCTTATCTGCGTAAATATCGGTCAGATTGATGCACATCGGCGGCCGTCTTGGCCTTGTGGCAGGTCTGACCTGCCGAAGCCTTGAGTGCTCCTCAGACACACAGATCTGGGTATGACATCGCAGTGGCTCATTTATTACGCACGCCCATGTGACGGTCGTTTTCACGGACAGGCACGCCTGCGTTTCTCAGACCACTCCCCCGTAACCACCCCCAAACGCTGACTGCCTGTCACTCACTCTGTGATGGATTCCTATGTGCGTCCGTCATCGCAGTGTGATCGCTGCGCACGCGCAGTGCCTCTTATACGCATGCGCGATGGCAAACAATCGCTCGATTGCGTCCATTTCTGAATACACACATGTGCGTTTAGAATTCATATGCATTATAAAGAGCATAGGGGCCTATTCATCAACACTAAATGGCCCGGTAACCATGTGGAAACGCTAGTTTTAGCTACCGGGCCATTCATCATCAGGGGTGTGAAAAGGACCCCCTGATATTCAGCAAACTCCGAAAACTGAAAGTTTGCTAAAAGTTTCGGAGTTTGCTGCCGAGAACAAGCGCCATCTTCAGGCGACGATTGTTATTGTATCCCCGTCCCGGGGATGCGAAGAGGGATCCGAGCGGATCCCTCCACGGCCTCCTCACCAGCTCCCCGGCGGCTGTGCGCTTGCATGACCTCTGGTCACGGATACGTAGCCGGGCAGATGGGGAGGAGGTAAGTAACGCAGCTACAGATGTACAGTAGATACTAACCGAGGGGACAGGTGCTTTTCGGAGCAGTTGTCCCCGCACCGGAGTAATGATGAATTGCTCCGATGTCACGTTTCCCCCGCTGCGAGTTGGATACTTAAGTATCCTTCACAGCGAGTTTAATACCATCAACGGAGGCAATACGGCCTCCGATGATGAATAGGCCCCATAGTGAAATAATCTACTAGAATATATTAGAGCATACCTGACAACACAACTAGTTATATATTAGAAATAATTAGGCCATATCCTCAACCAGCACAAGCCACACCCTAATCTACCCAAGCCACGCCTATTTCAGGTGAGGCCACACCCCTTATGGGTACCTTACAAAACAAAAACTGTCCCACAAACAAACAGATTTACTGGGGATGAGAAACTCTGACGACATTTTCCTTCTTGAGGTAAATAAAATCACTTTTTTAAATTTTTTTTACAACAATATACTGTATATGTGTACAAAGGGTCTGATCAGCAGAGGACGGATTTGCAGCGCCCCACGCATGCAGCACACAGGCACGCAAGCAGCACACAGGCAGCACAAAGGCAAGCAGGCAGCACAAAGGCACGCAGGCAGCACACAGGCAGCACACAGGCAACACACAGGCAGCACGCAGGAAGCACGCAGGAAGCACACAGGCAGCACACAGGCAGCATGCAGGAAGCACACAGGCAGCACACAGGCACGCAGGCAGCACGCAGGCAGCACACAGGCACACAGGCACGCAGGCAGCACACAGGCACGCAGGCAGTGCACAGGCATGTAGGCAGCACACAAGCACGTAGGCAGCACAAAGGCATGCAGGCAGCACGCAGGCAGCACACAGGCACGCAGGCAGCACAAAGGCTCGCAGGTAGCACAAAGGCACGCAGGCAGCACACAGGTAGCGCACAGGCACGCAGGCAGCACACAAGCACGCAGGCAGCACAAAGGCATGCAGGCAGCACACAGGCAGCACACAGGCACGCAGGCAGCACAAAGGCACGCAGGCAGCACATAGGTAGCGCACAGGCACGCAGGCAGCACACAGGCAGCACAAAGGCACACAGGCAGCACAAAGGCACGCAGGCAGCACACAGGTAGCGCGCAGGCAGCACACAAGCACATAGGCAGCACAAAGGCATGCAGGCAGCACGCAGGCAGCACACAGGCACGCAGGCAGCACAAAGGCTCGCAGGCAGCACACAGGTAGCGCACAGGCACACAAGCAGCACAAAGGCACGCAGGCAGCACACAGGCACGCAGGCAGCACACAGGCATGCAGGCAGCACAAAGGCACGCAGGCAGCACACAGGTAGCGCACAGGCACGCAGGCAGCACACACGCACGCAGACAGCATGCAGGCAGCACAAAGGCACACAGGCAGCACACAGGCATGCAGGCAGCATTGCAATTCAGTCCTTGCAAATATACAAATGCAGCAGGAGGTGTCTGATACCCCCTGTATGACACCCCCCTGTATGATACCCCCTGTATGATACCCCCGCTGCATTTGTGATACCAGCACTTTGGCCAACGTTGCAGGCAAGGATAACCATCGTGAACATTCCGGAAAACAGGAGCGACGCGGCCCTGTATCTGGAAACACCGGCCATCTCCGTCCCCGCACCGCCCCGTAAATGCTTCTGCCTGTCAATCAGGCAGAGGCATAGCAAGAGCTGCATGCGATCACGCAGGACGCATTCTGCACATGAGCAGAACGGGTCCTGCGCACGCACAGATTCCCGACAATCGGGAATCTGCGTTTAGCATTGCACGTGCGTGCAATGCTGAATCAACCCCAAAGTCCGCCTGCTGGCCGGAAAACATGACATAAACACTAATAGCGCCAGTGCTACTACTACAGGGCCACAGGACCGATCCTCCCATCACTGCGACGGTAACTCTCACCTCCGGTAGCAGCTGGCTGTCATTCTGCAGCAGAAGAACCTTTAATTCCTGGTCATTCAGTCCGCTGATCTCTTTAGACTTTAACACCATCTGATTGTGATCTGATAATATATCATGGGACAACTTCAACGGGCACCTGAGACACAAGCAAAACAAATATTAAAGTAGCTGAAGCTGAATTTAAATAAAATACAAAAAAAAAAATAGATTGAGCCAGTGGCGGACAAATATACCAGCAGGGAGGTGCTGCCACTACGGGGTCCGGGGGTGAAGAGGGGCAGTGCTAGGTCACCCTGCCATGGACCCCGCGCATTTTTACTGGCCACCCCTCCCATACTCTGAATAAGCCGCCATTTTACTGAACTCTGTATGGCTTAAATTGATGAAACAACTACTACTATACAGAGGACTGTAGGGGGAGTGGTGCATTATTACTATTATTGTCTGTTATTTATAAGACGCCACAAGTGTTCCGCAGCGCCAAATAAAGCAAACAACAAACAACAGATTACGTCAGTACAAACAATTCACAACTTTACATTGACCCAAGTAGTGCACATGTTTATGCTGGTTTATCTGACCTAATAACATGTCTGTCACCTGATTATTACACAGATAATTGTTCACTTCTATATTGGCACAACCTGCTCTGAGCCACCATACCATACATACCGACAATCAGCTCCAGCCTTCCGGGAGGGAGCTGATTGTCGGCTAATAGCAGGGGCGGGGCCCGCCATTGGGGCGGAGCCGGGGGCGGCCATTTAGTGTAACACTGGAGGCGGGGCCGGGGCCGCGCGATCGCATCATTGTGACTCCGCCCCCTCTTCACAATGCCGTTATATTCGGCATTGTGAAGCAGGGGGCGGGGCCACGATGCCGCGATTCTGCGCGAATCGCGTCACCGGGCCCCCCGCTGCTGGTGCTTCTGTTTTTTTCAGGGGGGAGGTCGGGATGGTCGGAGACTTCCGGGAGGCTTGCCTGCCTTTCCGGGGGGCCGGGAGCGGCACCCGAAAATCGGGAGGCTCCCGGCCAAATCGGGAGGGTAGGCAAGCCTGCACCATACGCACTTGCTGATCTCATATCTAGCTAACAATTATCAAGTATATTCTATAAACTGATAGGTAGAAGCTGATTGGTTGCTATGGGCAACTTCTCCACTTCTTTACAAGGCCTGATATATTTGCTCCATAGATACCCTGTATATTTTCACGTTACCCGGTGGCACTTGTACTTTTTCCTTTATAACGAGCTTTGCTGGATTGCATAATATTCAGTGCAGAAACAGGGCATCATGCATACATGCCTACTCTCCCGCGTGTCGCGGGAGGCTTCCGATTTTTCGGGTAACCCCCTGCACCCCCGGAATAGTAAGCAGATCTCCCGTATACCACCCACTTTCTAATGAAGTGGGCAGGATGGGGAGATTTTCCGTTAAATTTGCATGTCCGTAGGAAGGGGGCGGGGCTAAATGAGGAGAATCGCGTTGTTTAGTCCCGCCCCCTCCATGCGGACTAGCAAATCGTCGGTGGTTTCCTGTAAAGGGGGCGGGACAGAATGCAGGCAATAGTCTGGCCCCGCCCCCTGTAGCAGAGAGAAGATGGTCCTCTCTGGCTGCTCCCGGAAAGAAAGAAAGTCGGTAAGTATGGCATCATGGCAAAATTAGGATAAGGACATGGTCACGCCCCTCTTTCCTCCCTGACTGTTCTTTTGAGGGCAGAATAGAGACCACAGAGGTGACCTGTAACTGTTGTCCGGTGGCTGCCACACCGCTGTCGAAGCTGGATAATTGGCTGAGACAGGATTGGTTTTAAATTAGTTCTGCACGACGCCATCTTGCGACTGGCGTTGAGATGCCATTTTGCGACTGGCCGTCCAGCGCCATTTTAGTGAAACTCGCCATTATAAGTACATACGGCGATGCTATTATTTAGCGTTGTGCGATTCCCACGCAAGAGAAAGAAGTTAAAAGTCCTCGCCACATAAATACAGTCACTAAAACATCTAAAATGATCAACCCTGCAAAACACGTACCATGGTGTACTCCACAAACACGTAGTCGCACAGCGCTAACTAGCGTCTTTTCCCAAAATCTCAATACTTACACACTGCACACTTACATAAAAGGTTCCATAGCTTTAAAGTGTAATGTTCAAGGTTTATTCATTTATCACTAATGTTGTGAAATAAATGTTAGTTGTTAGCTAAGGTTTAATACATGGTAAGCAGACCGTGTTTGGTGTTGTACTGATCCACTGTGTCTCAACAGATTTCCGGTATCATCGGTGAGAAGATCGCAACATGTGTCTGCAAATTATGGACTATAGAGCGTTAAACATTAAAATGTACTCTGTAATGTTAGCAGCTTAGATTAGTATGCAGCAGGAAACAGGACACAAAGGGCTGTTGGAGGCTGAGTTGTGTCCATACAAATTGACCTATGAACTATTCTCTAACAGAAGCACCATGAAGGAAAACCAATGGAATCATGCCAATCTGTTCTATTGTATTGCCTATCCCTGTAAGTGTATATATGTGGGCTCTCTGAACTCAGTCTTGAGTCTTCTTGCTGTGCTGTTGACGGAGGTTTCTATGCTGATGCCGGTCTCTGGGTCCAGAGCGCGTGCATATGTAACAACTGTACCTTGGGTCTGTATGATTTATTTGCGCTAATTGTATTTAGAATACAGCGTGTAACCATCTGTTTTTATATTGAATAATATCTTTTTGTGCTTTGGATCAAAGTCTCAAAGCATTTATTTCTGGTGCGACTCATAATGCTATATAGCAACAATTTTAGAAGGTATAGGCAGGAATACATGTTAGAAGGTATAGACAGGCAGGAATCGATACCGCCATACCATCCCCCTCCAGCACCAGTGGTGATAGTCTGCCGGCTGCTCAGGTCCAGTACAGTGTCAGACAAAGTAATAAGGTTCTTCTTCTAATATTTTCTCTGCCGGATCTAATTCTCAGTGTTTATTCTTATATAGCATGTCACGGTTGGCGTAGTGGTTAGCATTGCTGCCTCACTGTACTGAGGTAGTATATGAAATATGAGGTTACATTCTGACCGTGTTCTGAGATGTATCACATTCTGGGTGTGCAGCAAAATATGCAGCATTTCTAGAGTTGCGGGGGACTACCCGAAAAATCTGGAGCCTCGCGCAACTTCCGGGAGAAGTATGGAATAGCTGCTGCTTCACTTTCCAGCACAGCGCGCTACTGTACACATCTTAGGGGCCCATTTATCCTTAATCGCACACTCAATGCAATATTAGCGCCCATGATCGCATTGCAGCAGGCTTGCCTACCCTCCCGATTTGGCCGGGAGGCTCCCGATTTTCGGGTGCTGCTCCCGGCCCCCCCGGAAAGGCAGGCAAGCCTCCCGGAAGTCTCCGACCCTCCCCACCTCCCCCCTGAAAAAAACAGAAAATACCTGCAGCGGGGGGCCCGGTGACGCGATTCGCGCAGAATCGCGTCATCGTGGCCCCGCCCCCTGCTTCACAATGCCGAAAATCATAGCATTGTGAAGAGGGGGCGGAGTCACGATGATGTGATCGTGCGGTCCCGCCCCTGCTCCGCCCCCAGTGTGACACAAAATGGCCGCTCTGCCCCCAATGGCAGGCCCCACCCCCCGCTATTAGCCGACAATCAGCTCCCTCCTGGAAGGCTGGAGCTGATTGTCGGCAAGTATGCATTGTAGTATGCAGTGTCACCTTCCACATGTATAACATAGCAGACGCAGTCACGCGGTGACGGGCTCGGAAAGGAGCACGTCCCCATGCTGTGCTTGGAGTGAAGTGACCGCATCACTCCTCGATTGGGACTTCTGCGCACGTTTCCTGACCACGCATGTGCACCACCCATTGCCGGGAAATAGGCGCTATAAAGTGTCGCCCATAGGCTACAGCATATTGACCCTACTCTCCCAAAACGGCCCAAAGAGGCTCCCGAAAATCAGGTGGTGCTCTCGGCCGCCCAGAAAAGCGGGTAAGTCTCCCAGCCGCCTACCCTTGGACCCCCTCACACAAGAAGCTGAATCGCATCATCATGACCCCGCCCCCTGCTTCACAATGGCGGTGAACTCAGCATTGTGTAGCAGCAATGGGCCCACGATGACACAATTGCACAGCCCCGCCCATAACGCCAGGTAATGACCCCAGCCACGCCCCCTATGCCGCACCACACACCCCAGCTCCCCACAGCTCCATACTCCCGGAGGGAGCAGCCAGAATGTCGGCGAGTATGGGCTACAGCGGCAGAACGCCATCTTTAGCTGCAGGGGGCAGACTCCAGAACGCGATGCCTGGTAACTCTGACAGATTCTCACCCCATAGAAACCATAGCCACTTACGGAAATGGATATTTGCTTCCATCCCTCGATATTGCACTTAGAGGTTACTTAATATTTGTGGGTATCCCCCAAAATGGGGAACTTTCAGGGAATATTCCCCCCATAGATAATGATAAATAGGCCCCTTAGAGAGAATTTTCCTGGCTACATTACCTATAGAACATTGTGTAACACACAGCCCCGTCCTGCTCCCATACAGAGACCATATGTCCCTTTACCTATATATGATGTATGTGCTTCAGTATGTAACACACCCAAACCTTGTCCTGCAATGCCGCACCCACCTCCAGCACTATAATAATATACTGAGACTGATCTCTACATGTACCTGCTGATGCCCATTCTACTCTTACCCTTGTCCTGCAATGCCGCACCCACCTCCAGCACTATAATAATATACTGAGACTGATCTGTTCATGTACCTGCTGATGCCCATTCTACTCTTACCCTTTTCCCTACTGCCCTCATTGCCCTCTGTCCATACATTATAAGGCTTCCCCATAACACATCCATAGCCCTGGGCAAATACCGGCATCACCTCTTGCTCACTTAGTATTTCTTAGCCTAGCCTCTAATGTAACCTCACCTGCCTCTCCCCCTATAACTTGTGCCAGCCTCTAATGTCACCTCACCTGCCTCTCCCCCTATAACTTGTGCCAGCCTCTAATGTCACCTCACCGGCCTCAGCTGCCTCTCCGCTATAACTTGTGCCAGCCTCTAACATCATCTCACCTGCCTCAGCTGCCTCTCCCCTATAACTTGTACCAGCCTCTAACATCACTTCAGCTGCCTCTCCCCCTATAACTTCTGCCAGCCTCTGTCATCTCACCTGCCTCAGTGCTGCCAGTACCCACCTCCTGCCCCCTCTCTGTGTATAGCAGTGCTGCCAGTACCCAACTCCTGCCCCCTCTCTGTGTATAGCAGCGCTGCCAGTAGCCACCTCCTGCCCCCTCTCTGTGTATAGCAATGCTGGCAGTACCCAGCTCCTGCCCCCTCTCTGTGTATAGCAGTGCTGCCAGTACCCAGCTCCTGCCCCCTCTCTGTGTATAGCAGTGCTGCCAGTACCCACCTCCTGCCCCCTCTCTGTGTATAGCAGTGCTGCCAGTACCCACCTCCTGCCCCCTCTCTGTGTATAGAAGTGCTGCCAGTACCCACCTCCTGCCCCCTCTCTGTGTATAGGATGCTGCCAATCTGTACCCACCTCCTGCCCCCTCTCTGTGTATAGGATGCTGCCAGTCAGTACCCACCTCCTGCCCCCTCTCTGTGTATAGGATGCTGCCAGTCAGTACCCACCTCCTGCCCCTCTCTGTGTACAGCTGCCAGTCAGTACCCACCTCTTGCCCCCTCTCTGTGTATAGGATGCTGCCAGTCAGTACCCACCTCCTGCCCCTCTCTGTGTACAGCTGCCAGTCAGTACCCACCTCTTGCCCCCTCTCTGTGTACAGCAGTGCTGTCAGTACCCACCTCCTGCCCCCTCTCTGTGTATAGCAGTGCTGCCAGTACCCACCACCTGCCCCTTTCTATGTACAGGTGCCAGTCTCTACCAACCTCCTGTCCTCTCTCTTTATATAGGATGCTGCCAGTCAGTACCCACCTCCTGCCCCTCTCTGTGTACAACTGCCAGTCAGTACCCACCTCTTGCCCCCTCTCTGTGTACAGCTGCTAGTCAGTACCCACCTCTTGCCCCCTCTCTGTGTACAGCTGCCAGTCAGTACCCACCTCCTGCCCCCTCTCTGTGTATAGGATGCTGCCAGTCAGTACCCACCTCTTGCCCCCTCTCTGTGTATAGCAGTGCTGCCAGTACCCACCTCCTGCCCCCTCTCTGTGTATAGGATGCTGCCAGTCAGTACCCACCTCTTGCCCCCTCTCTGTGTATAGCAGTGCTGCCAGTACCCACCTCCTGCCCCCTCTCTGTGTATAGGATGCTGCCAGTCAGTACCCACCTCTTGCTCTGCCAGCAGTTGCCCTGTAGGTAGCGCCGGCACAGGTGCAGTCTCCCGCACTCCTCCTCCTCCTCCTCCCCCTCGTTCTTCAGGTACCGGGGGCAGATCCTGATGGGGCTCTGGGCCAGGACCAGCTCTCCCACCTGGGGGAACCTCTGCGCCTCATCCTGCAGGATCAGCTCTATCTGCTCCGGGGGAAGCTCCAGCAGCTGCGTCAGTCTCTCCCTCGGCAGCCGCCCCCCGTGAGAGCACAGCAGCTTGGTCAGGAAGGCGGTGACCGTGGGGTCTGACATGGCCCTGGGCCCCCGGGGTCACCACCTACAGCCGGGGCCCAGCGATGGCCTCTGAGTGCTGGAGGAATAGGGAGGGACTGTCCCTGTGATGTCGGGACTGCACTGTTATTATCCCGGGGACGGGGCGGATCCTCCTCCTCTGACTGATCAGAGAAACGAAACTGAAACTGGCCCCAATTCTGTTGTGACAACTGCAGATTCCATTCTCCACAGTGATCTGACCCAGGCAGCATATGATGGTAGAGTGTCAGCTCTGCAGACAAGCTGCTGTCTCCTTTCTCCACAGAGATCTTGTTGGAGTTGGAGAGTGCTACTGCACATAGGGGCTGATTCAGAGCTGCTCGCAAGCGGCCCAATGTTTTTGCACTGCGCATGCGGCGCATCCGGCGTGCACGTGTGCTAGCCCTGCCAAGCGACTGAAGTTCAGTCGCTAAAGGGCTTGCAACAAAACAGGGTGGCTGTCGATGGTGAGTGACAGCTTGCCCTGTTTTGTGGGCGGGTAGGGGGGTGGCTGAGGGAGGACTTGCAGGGGCGCCGAGAGGGGGGGGGGCGGGTACACTTTACCCGGGCCCGGGCTTTCAGAGGGGCCCGGCAGGGGGCCCGGGTCTGGCGCCGCCCCCCCTCCCTTCCTCCCGCCTCCCTCGCAGCAGCCCAGCACGTGGGAGATTGTTAGCGGCTGCTAAGCAGCATCCACAGCAATCTTCTCTGTCTGAGGGGGGGAACGTTCATACTGATCGCGCCCCCCTCTGGCTTTGTGCTGGGCTGAAAAGTTTTTTTTTCTTCAAGGGGGCGTGGCCACACCTCCCACAATTATGCCACGCCCCCCTCTTTACTGGGGCCCGGCGGCGCTCTCTACGGCCCTGAGGACTTACTGACATCACTACAGATGTCAGTAGTGGACTTCCTGCTCTGTTAGAGCCGGAAGTCCACACGGCCTTGCGGCCGCCTAGACCCTGCCACAGGGTCTCGTCACAAGGCCGATGGTCGCGATTATCTCGACGATCTCCTGGCCGCTCGCTCAAGCTGTGGGTGGTCTCGACACAGCTTTGCGAGCGGCCGGAGAAAAAAAAAAAAAAAACGCCCACAATACCAGCGAGCAGCCAGCGGGTCTGAATCAGGCCCATACTCCATACTTAGGTTCCTACACGGAGGCCTCAAATTTGTTACCAAGATGGCCGCCAAATATTGCTGCGCGTGCGCGGCACCATCTTGTCGCTATGTTAGAGCTCCACAGTGGAAAACACAAGATGTATGCTGAAGGATGCAGGCCTAGACAAGCAGCTTTGGGCAGAAGCCATGTTGCATAACGGTGGGTTTCGTTCTGATCGAAATGAACAGTTACACACGTGACCATTTGAGTGAGTACAAATGAACTTTATGAACTATACTTTATTTACAAGTAACAAACAATTAACATACAAGGTATACAGTATACTCAACTTCTGTCTATGTATTCTGATGACACCGGTACTTCATCATCTTCAACATAAGATGTAGTTCATCTTCATCTTCTCTGGGGAGCCCTCGTTTCACAACGCCCAGACAGTTCAATAAACATTGCAGGCACCCTACTGCAGTCTCAGGTCCATACACGAGCCAAAGGGCCTTTGTCTAGCTCTTGATTTATATACCATAATATGAGTGCTGGCTTTCCGGATATTGAACCCATATTAGTTACATACTGGGTACCAAGCACTGATTGGTAAAGCATAACATGGACCATTCTTACCTCTTGCACATGCTCTCTAAAGCACTAAGATATACTACCAGACAAAGACATACAGTAATGACATGTCCTACAATGTCTGGAGATATACTCTGTTTCCAAGCCCCTGTGTGTAGAATCTCAGTAACCCATAATGCTTAGTATCTCCGCACATTTTACAATGGTCATCCCACTGGAATGTGGCTGTCTACTGATAACACCATATAAGGTATGAAGGGCTCATTATACTGTACATCTCTAATAGTGACAGGTACAGGTTGGCCCCTCAATTTATATATTGTTTGACCTCAAAAGATGAATCTGACCAGTCTATGCATAGACTGCATGAATACAATCTCTTTTAAAACCTCAATGGTGCCTAGCAAAGGTTGTGTGTTGCAACTTATATGTAGAAATTAATTATTTAACCCACTGGTTACACATGTCCACAGCAGTTTACCTTAAAAGTCGTTCTCACACAGTTACTTTGAAAGACAAAGGGCCCCATTTACAAACGAAGTGAAATACCAGCGGCAATTTTCGTTTAGTATCACTGTGATACAAACGAAAATTCCACTGGTATTTAGTAATAGTTACCCCTCCGGCGAGGTCCCGCGAAGTCCAGCGGAATCCTCGTCCTCGACGAGGTCCTCTGCTGGGCTGCTGGCAGCCTAACGCTGCCAGCGACGAGGCTTCAGGGTCATGCGCATGCGCGACGGTCCGTCTGCGCATGTGCATGACAGGGAGACCTGGCAGTGCCTGGAAGGCTTCGTTGAAGCCGGAAAGGCACCGCCGGGTTTCCATTACCGGCAATGGGGCCTACATCGCTCTCACCATCTTTTAGATGGCGAGAGCGATGCGGTACAAACAGCGGTAATCTAAGATTACCGCTGTTTACTAAATGCAGCAAAATGGTATAACCCCTTTAGCGAGCGCTAAAGGGGTTATACTTCGTTTGTAAATGGGGCCCAAAGTACCTATAGAAGCATGGTGAAAAAGAAAACCAAATGTAACGCATCTCAAAACTTCTTGAAGTACGGCTTATGTGCATATCCCAAAAGAAAGAAGACATATGCTAGATTCAAAATCTATGAAGTGCATCCTGCTTGGCTATTGCCATGAAAGTAAAGGCTACAGATTATGGAATCCAAGTGCCAGAAAGCTTGTCAAGTCACGATATGTCATATTAACGCAACAGCACAAATCACAGAAAAAGCTGGAATTTGAAACGAAGAGCAAGTATGTGTAATGTAAACCACAGACAACCAGGGTGGACATTCAACCACAGAAAAGAACTTCTGCGAGATTAAATATAGAGACACCACCTAAAACATATGATGAGAAATACACAAATATTGCATTCAGTGCATTGTGAAAGTCCAAGATAGGCGAAGGGACTTTGCACACTTCAAATTTCACAAGTGTGGAAGACATCAACAACCGTAAGAGTGACAGCAGTCTGGAGTGTGTGAATAAAGAGACTGTTGATGTTGTCCACTCACTCAATGAGAGCAGCCATACTGTTAACAATACCAAGAAAAGTGGACTGAAGTTACCTGAAATGTTGATGTTTGCTTATTTGTCTAACCCTCAATTTTTTTACAGGTTTCCATGCGAAAGCTTCAAGTGAATGTTTGTATAGCATGGTAAAGTTTGTAGCAAGGGGGGAGGGAGTTGGTAGCTGGAGAGTGCAAACTGTGCACACTCCGTACTGAGGGGCCTATTCATCATTACTAAACTTTCCCTGGAGGTAATTAGGTTTGGAGCTCGCATGGAGTTCTACCTAATTACTGGAGGAATTCATCATTCCTCCTCCCTATAACTATCTATTCCGAAAAGCTGTCATTTTTGCGATGACAGCTTTTCAGGAAATAGATAGTTATCCCTGTCTACACTAACTTACCGCAGCTGGAAACAGTGCTGCGCATGCGCTGTTACATTCGTTAACCCAGCACATGCACAGCACTGGCTACACATGCGGTAAGTTTGTGTCCCCCCCCTCCACTCACCTGCCCCCCCCCCCCCGCTCACCTCCCCTCCCCCTTTCAGCACTTACCTATCCGCGCAGCAGCCTCCGGCTCCGTCCTGCTGGTCTGTCACATGGTCTCCCAGCAGACCACAGTACAGATTAGACAAAAAAAAAAAAAGTTTATTTTTTTTTTCTAATCTTTATTGTGTTCTGCTGGGAGAACACAGTGTCCGACCAGCCTCCGAAGCCAGAGGACGCACCAGACCGCCGGAGAGAGACGTCGGGGGACCTGTCCAGCTGTAAGCAGGTAAGTTTCACCTGCTATTCGTCACCTCACAGTGGCAGATAGTACCTCCATCACATTCCGAAAATTCATAATTTTCGGAATTTGATGAATACCATAATTTCCACATCCCCATACTAATGTACCCATACTAATGTACTAATGTATGGGGAGTGTGGAAATTAAAGCAGGGGGACTTAGCAAGGAGATATCAGTGATACCTCCTGTGCTAAGTGGCTTCATGAATACTAAAATAACGTTAGTTAAGGAAAATGTCCTTAAAAACGTTAATTTAGTGTTGATGAATAGGCCCCTTAGGTTCCTACAGGGAGGCTGCAATCCCTAACCAAGATGGCCACCGACCCTGTTACAGTGCATCTTGTCACTGTGTTAGAACGCCACAGTAGAAGACGGACATCTTCCATATAGCTCTATAGAGATCTGCGACTACCGCCATTCCACACAGCCAGAGAGCTACTACCACCGCTAGAGAGCCTGGTACTGCTCACATCCTGCTCCGCTACCCAGATACAGTCACTGGCTGGTGACCTCCATACTCCGTTCAAGCTCCGCTGCAGGCAACGAGTGCTATGGTAGACTGATGGTAGATTGCCAGCTCTTCTAACACGGCTCATACAGCAATATTAACTGTAATTACCCCCAGCCCTGCTCATTCTGCCTGTATGACACGTGCACAGTACCACTTCTCTTAGTCTTACTGGGTATATCACAGGACATCTTTCTGGGCATCATAATTTTCATTTCATGCTGGAAATGTGCTATTGGCCTGTGCTATATCAGGTGGCATGGAGCTGTGTATCGTTGGCATAAAACTGTTCTGGGCATCAGGCTGTATACAGAGAACATTACAATTATAGGTTACATGTGTACTTGGATGCATTTTGTGCCAAAGTCTCAGGCATATTGCACATCTGCAGAACTGCACACGCCCCCAGCAAGGGCAGCATATACAGGGCATAACTAGGGCTGGATGAGAGGTCATGTGTAAGGAGCACTACTACTGCGCAGAGTAACGTGTGTAAGGAGCACTACTACTGCGCAGAGTAACGTGTGTAAGGAGCACTACTACTGCGCAGAGTAACGTGTGTAAGGAGCACTACTACTGCGCAGAGTAACGTGTGTAAGGAGCACTACTACTGCGCAGAGTAACGTGTGTAAGGAGCACTACTACTGCGCAGAGTAACGTGTGTAAGGAGCACTACTACTGCGCAGAGTAACGTGTGTAAGGAGCACTACTACTGCGCAGAGTAACGTGTGTAAGGAGCACTACTACTGCGCAGAGTAACGTGTGTAAGGAGCACTACTACTGCGCAGAGTAACGTGTGTAAGGAGCACTACTACTGCGCAGAGTAACGTGTGTAAGGAGCACTACTACTGCGCAGAGTAACGTGTGTAAGGAGCACTACTACTGCGCAGAGTAACGTGTGTAAGGAGCACTGGGCCTGATTCAGCAAGGAACGCTACTGCTGATTAAATAGCTAATACGCACGCAGTCTTCCGGGCACGCTATCAGGCCTCAGACTGCCTAGGCCCTAGGCCTAGGGGCGGCTGTTGATGGTGATCGACAGCTCGCCCTGTTTTGTTGGCGGGGCGGGGGGTGGCTACACAAACGGAGGCGTTCCCGACGGAACGCCTGCCGTTTTGTGGGCGGCCGCACTGACATCAGCAGTGATGTCAGTGGGGAGCTTCCTGCTCAATCAGAGCAGGAAGCTCCCTGGGGCTTGCGTTTGCCGAGACCCAACCTTAGGATAATCCTGTATACTTAGCTTGCATCAGGCATTCCCGAGCACAGGTATGTGGCCTGATTTCAGCGATTGGTGGTGGGAGGCATTTAAGGATTTCTTTGTACATTGGGGGTGATTCAGCCTCAGATGTATATACTATCGCAGCTTGTCACATGTTATCACATGTGCCTCGCCCTCCGCATTACTGATCCGAGCTGCGTTGAAGGATGCAGGCATATGCTTATCCATTGGCCAGCTGAGTGGTGGGGTCACTAAAGCCGGTGATCGTAGATGCTCAAAAGTAGCCATCAGATCCTAGTCTCTTCACTTCCCCCCCAACGGCAGCAATATGCCTCGGGGCCACAGCAACAGACTGTCATTCACTAACAGTATGCTGCCGATCTCCGTCCAACATCGCAGACCCGTACTGCACATGCTCACAGGGCCGGTAGGTGGGGTATACTTTGCAGATCTCCTCCACTTCCCCCGTCACCTCTGCTGCCGGGGCAACCTTTCCTTCTGACGCTAAGCACCATCAGTCATATCCTCCTTAATTTAACACATTTCAAAATACTGTCATAGCTGGGACTCGCACCCATCACCTCACACATTGCAGTCAGTCACCTTACCAATAAAGCCATTTGCTCCTACAATGGAAGCCTATGGATTCTAACAGTTCGCGGGATGTACTAACTGGGAAAATGCTGTAAAACCCCGCAAAATGCAGTTTACAGCATTCCCCATATGTACAAAGCACCAGAATGCGATCTATTTCAGCTCTGAAAAACCCACGCTGTGTGAAGAAAACAAATTACACTTACCTGCCCGGGGGTCTCTGGTGGCCTCTGGTTAATGGAGGGGGCTTCTGGGAGTCCTGGAGGCTGCTGGGAGGCTCTGGGGGTGCTGGGAGGCACAAGGGCTGCTGGGAGATGTAGTTCTCCCAGCGACGGTTACAAAGGGGGTTTTGCACACGGGGGGGTCACACACCAGGGGTCACTCACACACTCATACACGCACACACTCACTTATACACACTCAAATACACTCACACACTACTGCATACTCACTGCTGTTGCAGCAGACTGGGTCCCGACACTGGAGGGAGAAGACAGCTCTTCGGGAGGTGAGAATTACTCAGTTGGGGGGGCACCGGGGTCCCAGAGAAAGTCTCGCTGATTTTTCTAAAATTAATGATTTTAGGATAAATCAGACTTGCATGAAAAAAAAACCTTGTAGGTGTGGGATTTTTGCTATCCTCGCACCTAATTGAATATGCCCACAAGGCACAAATTAGCACTAAGTAAGTACCTTACTACTATGGAATTCTTAGCACAAGTTAGTAGAAACTAACACCTTATAGGGGCCTATTCATGATGTTAATTATTCGGACCTCGATAATTAACATTCTGACTCGTCGCGGCTACCTGTGAAATTCATCATTGCACCGGAGCAGTGACGGGACTGAGCATGCACGACCTACAGGTCACGCTTGTGCACAAGAGCCCCGACGTCTGGCGGAAGGAGCCCGGACCTTCTTCCCATAGGGAAGGAGCAGGTTGCAATGCCGGAGCAGGAGCATTCACCATCTGAAGATGGCGAATGCTCCCGCAGTCAAGCTCCGAAAATATTATATTTTCGGAGCTCGATGAATTCTGTCCCCATACTAGTGTATGGGGACAGCGGGCCATTCCGCAAGAGGGAGGTAAGCAGGAGATATCTGTGATACTAGTGTATGGGGAGAGCGGGCCATTCCGGGAGAGAAAGGTAAGTAGGAGATATCGGTGATACTAGTGTATGGGGACAGCGGCCATTCCGGGAGAGGAAGATAAGCAGGAGATATCTGTGATACTAGTGTATGGGGACAGTGGGCCATTCCGGGAGAGGAAGGTAAGCAGGAGATATCTGTGATACTAGTGTATGGGGACAGCGGGCCATTCCGGGAGAGAAAGGTAAGTAGGAGATATCTGTGATACTAGTGTACGGGGACAGCGGGCCATTCCGGGAGAGAAAGGTAAGTAGGAGATATCTGTGATACTAGTGTATGGGGACAGCGGGCCATTCCGGGAGAGGAAGGTAAGTAGGAGATATCTGTGATACTAGTGTATGGGGACAGCAGGCTATTCCGGGAGAGGAAGGTAACAGGAGATATCTGTGATACTAGTGTATGGGGACAGCGGCCATTCCGGGAGAGAAAGGTAAGTAGGAGATATCTGTGATACTAGTGTATGGGGACAGCGGGCCATTCCGGGAGAGGAAGGTAAGTAGGAGATATCTGTGATACTAGTGTATGGGGTGTCGAAGCTGGATAATTGGCTGAGACAGAATCTGTTTAAAATGAAATCGGAACAACGCCATTTTGCGACTGGCCGCCCAGCGGCATTTTAGCAAATCTCACACATTATAAGTACATACGGCGATGCTATTATTTAGCGTCGTGCGATTCCCACGCAATAGAAAGATGTTGACAGTCCCCATTATATAAATGCATACATTGATACAAACATATAATATTATCAACCCTGCAAAACACGTACCATGGTGTACTTCACAAAACACGTAGTCGCACAACGCTAACTCGCGTCTTTTCTCAATACCCCAATACTTACACACTGCACACTTACATAAAAAGGTTCCCTAGCATAAAGGTTTATATTTAAGGTTTTATTCATTATCAGTAAGGTTGTGGAATACATGTGATTTGATATCTGAGGTTTAGTACATAATAAGCAGTGTTTGGCGTCATTCTAAACTACTGTGTCTTTGCAGATTTCCGGTTTCATCGGTGAGGAGATCACAACATGTGTCTGCAAGTTATGGAAAATAGGACCTCATTCAGAGTCGATCGCAAATAGTGATCGCTCACTGTGAATGAGGGCGGGAGCATCTTTTTTTACAAGTGCGGCCTCCGGGTCGCAAGCTAAGCTGTGGGTTACCACTCACAGCTTAGCTTGCGATCAGGGTGATTGTCGCGATGGTCATCACCATCGCGACCATCGGGGCTTACGACCAGACCCTAAGGTTGGGTCTGGGCTCTCGTAAGCCCCAGGGAACTTCCTGCTCTGTTTGAGCAGGAAGTTCCCCACTGACATCATCAATGATGTCAGTGGGGCAGCTCCCAAATGGCAAGCATTCCGACTGGAATGCCTCCGTTTGGCCGGGCACGCCCCCGGCCTGCCCAGCAAACGGGACGAGCTGTCACTCAACATCGACAGCTCAACCCGTCTGTTACGAGACCCCTACGACGGAGCACCAGTCGCTAGCCATGTCTCGCGCATGCGCACGATGGAGCCAGCTCCGTCGAGCGCATGCTCTGTGGGGACCATCGACCCGGTTGCGAGCGCATCAGCGCTTGCGACCAGGTCTGAATGAGACCCATAGAGAGTTAGGGATTGAAATGTTTCCTGTAATGCAGTCAGTCTAATTTATTATGCAGTGGGAAAATGGACACAAAGGGCTGTTGGAGGCTGGAATGTGACCATATGAATTGACCTATGAACTGTACTGTAACAGAAGAACCAGGAAGAAGAACCAATGGAATCATGCCAAACTGTTCTATTGTATTGCCTATCTCTGCTAGAGTATACAGTATATGTGGGCTCTCTGAAACTGGATGCCCAGTCTTTTTGCTTTGCTGTTGACGGAGGTGTCATCTTTGATGCCGGGATCTGGGTCCAGAGCGCGTGCGTATGTAACAACTGTACCTTGTGTGTCTGTATAATTTGTTTGCGCTAATTGTATTTAGATCACAGAATGTAACTATCTGCTTTTATGGTGAATAATAACTTTTTGTGCTTTGGAACCACAATCAAAGTCTGAAAGCAATTATTTCTTGTATGACTCATAACGCTAAATAACGACAATTTTAGAAGGTATAGATAGGTAGGAATCGATAGTTGGGGGCTCGCAGTGTGAAATCATGCTACTACTTACACGATAGACACACGGTCAGCGATCTCTCACCAAAAGGGTGGAAAGGCGCCATACGCAGGAAAGAACGCTTTGCCTTCGAAAACCTTCTTCCACTTGGTTGCTGAGAGACCGCTATCCGTATATTGTGTGAGTTCAAGGAGCGCTGATTAGAAACCAGGGACAAGGGAGGAAAAAGTTTGTTTTCCTTCATTGATAGAATTTTCATGTTAAAAGGGGAAGTCGCATAATAGCGTAAGGGTAATAATATATTTTGTGTAGTAGCATTATTGTGTGTGCGACTAGTCGCACAATAGCGTATATGTACTTCCTGTATTGCTGCCACCGTTGAGATTGCATTGTGATATTGATAGAAAGCATTGTTGTAAATATCTTGATCAGTGTTGCCATAATCTGGGAAAATGCTTATTTTTCTGCGCAGAAAAAGGGTATGTAACAGTGAATATTTGTTGGTAGGGGTAACATGTTCCCTAGGTAAGGGTATCGTAGGACCCTTAAGTGCTAGGCGCCTAGTGTCGGCCTAGTGGCTCGGTAGTAGATACCGTTCTATACACATAAGCAGGTGTAGTTGTTGGCTTGTTGTAGGTATCGGCTCTCAGTGTGATTATAGTATTCAGTGATCAGTTAGGGTTATTTGAGCATTGTAATTGAACTGCACAGTTGTGGCAAATTGTGATTGTGAACTGAGTAGAGGGTGGACGAAATCACTGAGAAGGGCAGGCGTTATTGGAATACCTACATGCTAGCAGTTGAAAAGTAGTCAAAAAGGGATTAGGTGTGTGGAAGCAACCTGGTTATTCTTCCATAGGTGTGTGGGCGCATCCTGTTAATATCATCCACAGGTAAGTGAAAGTAGCCTTGACATTCTTTCACCAGTCTAAATCTCCTATTAAAAAGTTTAAGGTTATTCTCTCAGGATGGGAGCCAAACCAACGGTAGAGATGTTAGATGATGTGCTGCTGTTGGAAGCGCCGCTTGGGTCGGCACGGCATATTATGCATACTAGGTACGGTGCTTATGCAACTATGTACTGTGATGTATGGTTTAAAATGACGAGGAAGAGTGTTAAACAGTTTCCCAGAATTGGCAGCTTTGATAAGGAGGTATTGAACAATGTCCGAGATAGTATCTGTATGGTGCACTCTCGAATAAAAAAGATAAAATATAATGAGTGTTTAAAGTTGTGGCAGCATGAGGGGGATGCGTGGCTTAAAAGTGTGCACGTGCCTCGAAATAGCACGCATGCACAGCAAGGTAGTATTGCGGAAGGTATTGCCAGTGGTTCACGCACCACCACTGCCCTATGCGAATGGGGGTGTAGGTACAGTTGATGTAAAAAACTCATAAAAATATAACAGGTAACTTGTACCCTCTCTTGAGTAATCACAAGGAAAATGTTTATGATGTGGATGATGAACCTGTTGTTATGTCTGCCATTTCCCATGCTATACACGTTAGATGCTCCACCACAACAAGCACAAATGGTGCCGCCATCTTCATCAGTGACAGTACAGGAAGTGATAACATCCCCTGCACCCGTAGAGGAAGTTCTTAACCCTATACATAGCAGTAACAGACTCAATCCCCAGCCAGGTAACAAGGTCAAAAGTAGCAGTGCGGCCGGACTGCATCCCATCCGGACAGTAACTGTTCCCAATGGGAATCCGGATCCGAATGGTGTAGTGCCCACAAGGGAGGTAGCAATGCACAGTCCTTAGACAAGAGCTGAGCTAAATTCCATAATTAATTACTTCCCTGACCCTAAAAAGGAATTAGCCAAATGCCAAAGAGTTTTTAAAAATTTGGGTAATGGTCACGAGCCAACCAATAAGGATTGGCGAGTGGTGTTAAGGGCTTGTCTTCCACACAATACCGACGTGAAAAAGTTGATCACGGATTGCGAATTGGAGGGAGATGGTCCCTTAACATGGGAGGGTAACCAAGGTAACATTACCCGCATAATAACTCAATTGGGTGTATATTTTCCAGTAGTAGTTAACTGGAGTAAAATTTTCACCATAAAACAAAAAGAGGATATAGTGATTTGATATATTTTTTCAACAGTGAAACTTTTCACCCATTATATTTCACTCCAAGTGTTCTCTATATTAGTTACATCCATATATACAGATGATTTGAAGATCGAGGACAACTAGTATGGGTTTTCCTTTTTTATTGTGTTACAAAACTACGCCCAGTCCTCCTCTCTGATATGATGTGACGGCGTTCCCGATGGCTTTCTAGGCCCATAGGAGGGATAGTACCTGGCAGTGACCCGACTCTTCTTTAGATCGGCTCTATTAATGGGAATTATTAATAATTGATCTTGCATGATATGCACTTATTTCATTTAATAAAGGCAGAATGGGGAAGGATAAGAAACAAAGGTCCAAGTCCGAAGCTGGAAGTAGAGCGGATAACGGCTCTCATCAAGATTTGAGACAATTCCTAAAGCCCGCTGGTATGTCTGCCCCAGCCCCCCCTACTATCTCTTCCTCTCCAGAGAGGATGTCACCGGGGATTACGCACACTCCCAGTTCTTCTGCCTCTACCTTCCGTGACGAGATCAGTGAAATTCTCTCTCACGTCAGATCTCTGCCTACGAAACAGGACTTTCAGTCTCTGGAAACCAAGCTTCAGTCTACTATTCGCCAGAAGGTGGCTACCATTCAATCGGACATGGCTGAATTGGCTACAAGGATTGATAGTCTGGAAGATCATAGAGATGTGTCTGCTGATGCCTTACTCCAAGTTACAGATATTCTTTCTCAACAACATTCAGAGATCAGCTCTCTTAAATCACGTATAGACGACTTAGATGACCGAGGCAGACGCAACAACATCAGAGTAAGAGGCTTGTCTGAAGATGTTACTCAGCCCAATCTTACGGATGTGCTCACGAAGATATTTGGAGAGATTCTTGGCCTTGATCCTAATAGCAAAATTCTGTTTGATAGGGCACATCGGGCTCCCCGTCCATGAGGTCTACCTACTGACAAACCCCGAGATGTCATCTGCCGCCTTCATTACCATACTCAAAGAGAAGCTATCCTGCAGAAGGTACACCAGCTTGAAGAGATTGATTTCAACGGTGATAAAATTCAACTGTTTCCCGACCTATCATGGTATACTTTGCAACAAAGGAAATCTCTGAGACCACTGATGGAACAACTTCGCAAACATTCCTTGAGATATAGATGGGGTTTTCCGTTTAACTTGCAAATAACTCACAACGGAAAGAATGTCATTCTCCATACTCCAGCTGATCTTCCTTCCTTTTTCACGGCTTTGGGTATAGATCCAGTGGCACTTACTGAGTGGGAAACCTTGCATAGCCCTCCCTTCCTTCTGCTGGAGACTTGAGGCTCTATTTACTACAATCCACATATTGAATGCGGATTGTAGTGTGATATTACCGAGTGAATTCGCATTGCGAATTCAGGCAATATCACAGAGATTTACTATAAATCCCTTGCAGGGACAGAGCTTGTGATAAAGCTCTGTCCCTGCGGATCCCATCCGCAATCTAGTCACGGTATTTTCTGAAAAAATACAGCGACTAAGAGCCCGCGCATGCGCCGACCTACCGTCGCTGCTACCCCCCACCGATGCTAAGCCCCGCCCCCCGTGAACGCGGACCCCCAATTGCCCTGTAATAACCTGTAATAACCCTTTTTCACTTTATTTTAGTAAAAATAATGTTAATAAATAGAGCCCTTGGTCAGTTTAGCCCCTGTGAGAGAGCGGTGAGATTGTTCCAGTTTTCCTTGTCCAAAAAGGAATCGGGTCTTCATCCTAAATTGTCATATATTGTTTTTAATACTTATTTTAGTGCTCTCTTGCATTCTCTATTAATCTTAGTAATGTTTTCGATGCTTTCTGTGTGTATTAGTAATTTCTACAGTGTAGTTCTTTTTTAGATTCCCTAAATGGGAGCTATTTATATATTTTTCTGTTTTAATGGGTCGTTGTTGTTGCCATCCCTCCGAACCCCCTCAGTGCTGTATCACCTCACATCCGGGACATGGAGCAGATTTTTGTCTCCTGGTCGTCCAGATGCAGCATTCTGATATTTAAATTTCTACTTATATTTACAATTTTTACAGTGTTTTTCATATGTATGATTATGTTGTTCCTTTTTTTTTTTTTTTTCATTTTTCCTACCCCTCTTTCCATCCTTTTTCCTCTTCCCCAGGTTTTTCATTTCTCAAGAGCGGCCAATTTAGCTGGGTATTCCAGGCCTTGTTCCGAGGGGCGAGTTGTTATGCTATTTTTACATTAAAAATATATGTCTAGTCATAAACCTGTATTACGGATTGTTACTATTAACACCAAAGGGTTAAATGTACCAGAGAAGAGATCCCAAATGCTTCGGTCCTTTCGGGCCGATAAAGTAGATGTGGCTCTGGTACGGGAGACGCATTTTAAGAATGGTCATGCCCCTCCCTTAAAAAAATACTATTACCCACACACTTTTTCTAGCGATAATTCTGCTAGCAAAACCTTAGGTGTTGTTATTCTGTTTGCCCGACACCTCCCGATATCTGATATTTCTGTTCATAGGTTTATAGAGGGCAGAGGTATCTTGGTCAAATGTACAATATACTGTCAGCGTTTTTCCTTTTTAAATCTTTACACACCTAATTCTGACCAACCTTCTTTTATTTCTTCTGTCTTAGATAAAGCTGAGACTTTTTTGGAAAGGGATTACTGTTGTTGGAGGTGATTTAAATTGGCCCCTTGATCCTCTCTGTGACACTTCCAATAAAACATCTCAGACCAGGAAAGGAGCTCAGGCGAGTAAGGCACCCTCCACGACTATCAATTGGCTGACTCCTGGCGAATCGCACACCCTGCTGAGTCTGACTTCACCTTCTTCTCCCGCCCACACCATGCCTATTCTAGAATCGATTATCTTTTTTAAGCCATCGACATTTACACCTAATATCTGACACTTCAATAGGATCGATCACGTGGTCCGGCCATGCCCCAGTTTTTCTTACACTCTCCCTTCCGCAGCGCTCGCTCAACCGGTGGACATGGCGTTTTAATGATCTTCTTTTACAAGATGCATATTGCAAGTCCCAGATCGAGTCCTCCATAGATTCTTATATTGAACAAAATGATCAGGACGACATCTCCAAGGTAACGGTTTGGGAGGCGCATAAATGTGTTCTGAGGGGCACTTGTATTCAACTAGGCTCATATTTAAAAAAACAGAAAACACAACAAAGATGTCCTTCTCGCTGAGATTAAATCCCTGGAAACTTCTCACAAAGCGTCCTTGTCCCCACATTATTACTCTAGGCTAGAGGAAGCTAGGTCCGCTCTTCATAGACTTTCAATGGATGAAATTAAGTTATCCTACCGTAAGTGCCGTAGCAGATTCTACCAATGGGGCAATAAACCAGGAAAGATGTTGGCTAAGATTCTGCGGGAGCAACGTGCTGTCACTTTCATTCAAGCTATAAAAGACTATTCTGGTCAGACCCATTATGAAACTAATCGAATCGCGGAAGGAGGTAGATCAGGCGATATCCTCTTCCCCGGCTGGTAAAAGCCCAGGCCCACATGGATTCTCAACTGCTTAAGGGTAGATTGGCGCCTCTCCTGACTCGTGCCTTTAATTCAATTTCAGACAGGACTCGATTCTACAAACAATTGCTGGAGGCCCATATTACTGTCCTACCTAAAGATGGTAAGGACCCCACCTTATGTCCTAGTTATAGGCCTATTTCACTACTAAACATTGACTTGAAGCTTTTCGCAAAACTCCTAGCCAACCAGTTGAGGACTCTTTTACCAAAATTGATTCATGATGACCAGGTTGGTTTTGTCTTGGGTCGTGAGGCTATAGACAACACCATCAAAGTTATAAATTTAATACACCAAGCATCTTTCTCTTCTTCTCAGTCCATTATTTTATCGACCATCCTTGGTAAATTTTTTGAAACAATCCTTCTCTTTTGTCTGGCACCCTACTAGACTTAAATATTTGGGAGTATATCTGACTAAAGATTTATCTCAATTGTTCTCGAATAATTTCATTCCATTATTACAAGATATACGTAATGATTTCACTAAATGGCGTAATTTACATTTGTCCTGGATTGGCAGGATTAACGTGGTGAAAATGAATTCCCTCCCAAACATTTTATACTTAATGTAAACCCTTCCAATTCACATTCCTCCATCATGGTTTATTGATATGGAATGTAGTATTCGTAGATTTGTCTGGAATAACTCCACACCACGTTTTAAGCATTCTATCCTATACTGACGTAAACATGGTGGCCTACTGCTTCCCCACATCACTAGTTATTATCATGCTATTATGCTTAATCGAGTTCTGGAATGGACTCGGGCTAAGGGTTCCAGACAATGGATTAGGTTGGAGGAAAGTAGCCTGGCTCAGGCTATAGAAATAGTTCCTTGGCTTCCTAAGCTCCCAACTGTTAAACACCCCACATTACGTTGTTGGAAGAAACTGAGACATCGCCCTCATATTTCATCCACTATCTCTCCTCTTACTTCCTTCCTGGGCAACTCTGACTTCTCTCCGGGATACTCCTCTTGGTCCTTTCAAAGTTGGTTTTGAGGGCCATTTTAGATTAGGTCAGTTGGTTAGTTCGTCAGGGGTGCGTCTGTTTGTAGAGCTCCAAGAATCGTGGAATTTACCCAAGTCTGATTTCTGGAAATACCTTCAGGTACGACATTTTATTTCCACCTCATGTAAGCTTTCTGATCTTAATAGATCTCCTGCTTTATTTCAATCCTTATGTTCAGCTTCTCAAATGCCGTCTCATACTGTATCTACATTATATTCACTAATTATTGCTAACCTGTTCGAATTACCCCCGGTATTTACTAAAGTTTGGGAAAAAGAATTCCATGACAAAGTTCAAGACATTGACTGGGAGTTAGTATTTAATAACACTTTTGCCAGTTCAACCTGCACAGCTACTCTTAAAACTCTTTATAAAGTTATATCACGCTGGTATAGATATCCCGTAATTTTAAATAAAATGTTTCCACAGGTAACAAAAACCTGTTGGAAATGTAACTCTGCTCCGGGTAGCATGCTCCATATATGGTGGGACTGTCCCTCTCTAATCCCATTTTGGTTAAATGTGTTTGAGTGTTCTAAATTAATACTTGGAGGAGAAGACACTAGAGACCCGGGTTTCTGGCTTTTAAATATAACCTCATCTTCCACGGCTTCCTACAAAAATTCTTTATTGAGGCATTTAAACAATGCGGCTAAAGCGGTCATACCTGTTTTGTGGAAATCTACCTCCCCTCCCTCCATCAAAGACTGGTTTAAGAGGGTAGATTATTACAGGGATATGGAGGATATTATATATTTTTCTAACGATAATCTTACCGACTCTACAGATGTCAGGCTTCCCTGGCTGCCGTTCAAAAATTCCGCACAATACTCCAAGTTTAATGGGTCGCATAATGTTTCTGTATCTGTTTTTCCATGATTTCAGGTTTGTTTTTCCTTTTTTAGGAGGTAATTAAGTATTGTATATTTGTGCTCTCTCTGAAGATGTGGTGGAGTAACCCATTTAGAATGTGCTCTTTTGCTCAACCCGCTCAATCCCCCTTTTCCCCTCAGACTTTCCTTCCCCGATTTTCCTTCCTTTTTCTGGTCAAAAATTTTATTTTTTATTTTTAATATCTATCATTTAAATTTTTAATTTTTTTTTACTCTGGTTTTCTTATTGATTTATTGTATAGTAATATTGAGGTTTTTTTAATATTATATTATGAATCTAATTGTATTATTCAGAATGGAATAATTTACTGTTATTAACTGTATCCACTCCACTTCTTTTCTGTATTTTACTTGGATATGTTTGGTCCTCTTTCAATAAAAACAGATTGTGTAAAAAAACAAACAAAAAGAGTGAATCTGCAGAGGATTACTGTACCCGAGCTCTGCAAGCTATCACCCAGTACACTGGGATAGAAGATATTAAAGATAGCACTCATCACAGGGAAATGGTCATCACGGTGCTTATGGATGGTAAGGATTCTGCATTTAAACCTCTATATGCTCCTACCTATACCTTCTAAAACCTGCCTATAAACCTCTAAAATTTACGCTATTTGCGTACGGTCATACAGTAAATAAATGCCTTCAGACCTTGAACATGTGTTTCCAAAGCACAAAGTATTATTCAAGTAAAGTACAGATAGTTACACGCTGTGATCTAAGTACAATTTAGCGCAAAGAAGTCATACAGACCCAAGATACAGTCATACATACGCACGCGCTTCTGGGACCAGATACAGGCAGCAGCAAGAAACCTCAGTCAATCAGCAAGAAGACTCCAGAAGGGGGTCACAACACATATTTATACCCTTACAGAAATAGACTATACAATAGAGAAGTTTGTTGCGATCCCATTGGTTCTCCATCACGGTGCTTCTGTTACAGGACATTTAACAGGTCGATTCAAATGGACACAGGTCAGCCTCCGACAGCCTATTGTCTCCTCTATTCCCCCTGCACGCAAATCTAAGCTGTTAATTTTACAAAGCACATTTTAGTGTTTTAACTCTCTACTGTTCATAAGTTGAGAATGCAGGTTGCGATCTTCTCACCGATGATACCAGAAAGCTGTTGAGAAAGAGTTGATCAGTACAACACCAAACACTGCTTGCTTATCATGTACTAAACCTTAAATACCAAATAATCTTTTATTTCACAGTATTAGTAATAAATGGATAAAACTTGAATCTTATACTTTAAAGCTATGGAACCTTTTATGTGGGTGTGCATTGTGTAAGTATTAGGGGTTTGGGTAAAGGCTCTAGTTAGATTTATCTGATTTGGGGCAGATGTGCACGTATGCAGCTAATAAACAGCGTTCGCATGCAGGATATTGTGTATTCGCTAATGTGCGTCATGTTAACAGCGCAACTGTGCGTAATGTGCGGTGTTTATGCATGTGATTCTATTTATGATGGATTTAATATATATATATATATATAATTATATATACATACATACATATATACACACACACACACACACACACACACACACACACATTCTTAAACTGCAATGCAATGTGTTATTAGTAATGAGATTCACTCTCAAACAGGGTGGAGACCCCCAGCCGATTGCTGGTGCCGGCCTGTCTGATAGTGAGTTTAAATACCATTGTTCATTCAGTCAAATTCAAGTGTCTGGGCCATTTTACAATTGCCACAGCTACACCTGTCTACATGTGAGGTTTCTTAATTTACATGCAAAAACACCCACAGTTCTTGGTGTATTGTCTTTTCTATTTACTTTTCTCAGGAGGCTGTTTTTCTAGTTGTTTTGGTATTTCTCTATGCAAGGTTGTCCCCAGAATGGGCCTGTCATGGCTTCTAAAAGGATTATCAAAAACATTGCCATCTGTACCTAGCTCGTGAGTTGTAACTTAAAAATGGCGCTGGATGGCCATTTGCAAAATGGCGTCGTTCCAAGCTACTTTTACACTGATTCTGTCTCGGCCACTAAACTAGCTTCGACAATGGTCTTAAAGACAATCTAAAAACCCGAGTCCAGACCTCTCTACCTGGCTGGAGGGCAGTTACTGTAGACACACTTAGGGAGTCTGCTATTGAGCATGATAAAAACATTCTCAAAAAGAGAGAGACCCAGAGCGAGAAGCTAATGGCTGTTAGTATTCAAGCTCTAGAAGGAATGACTAACATCACAGCCACCAGACACACATGCACCTGCACAGCTACACGCCCTCACAAATCCTGCACCGCCACAAACACAGCCCTACCCCACTCATCACATAATGCCACAAAACCCATACTATCCACAACCACCATATTACCCTCAAAATACTTATCCACACCCACAATCTTTTCCTACCTCTCAACCCACACAGCAACCCTTTCACCCACCCCACTCACGAAGGTGCTTTAACTCAACCAAGTGGGACATGTAAGTAGGAACTGTAAGGTGAAGAAGGTAGGACCCCCTAACCAGGGAGTACCTGGATATCCACATAAGGGATATACACAGAGTACAGGAAATTTCCCACAGTCACCAGCTCCAATTGTGGCATTAAATGCTATATTGGAGAGTGAAAGTCAATGCTAGGGGTCAGGTCATACCTGTAGTCTACAGATAATCAGGTTAACAGGAAGTACTAGGGAAGAACCGGTGATGATGGTTGATGTACCTGGTACTAAACATCCTTTTCTTGTAGACACAGGGGCGACCAGATCAGTGATAAAATCTCTGGCTAATGTACAGGTGACTAGTACCAGCAATGGGTGTAATGGGTAAAGTGCAACATTATCCTGTAATTTAATCCACAGAGGTCACTATCAGGCCATTGCATACCAGGCATTCTTTTCTCCTGGCAGCAGCAGCTCCTACTAACCTACTGGGGAGGGATTTGTTATGTAAGATGGGATGTGTCATATATTGTACCCCTGATGGTATATTTCTAGATATCCCAGAGAGAGTTGCACACGAGGTGAGGGATATGTTGGACACTCCCCAAAGGTTAATGTTTCACTCTACTGGTTCAGGTAAAAATCCATCCCAGGTAGATCAAATGTTATCCCAAATACCAGATTCACTTTGGACCAAAGATGGACAGGACATTGGATTAATGGCAAATGTAGCTCCCGTAATGGTAAATCTAAAAAGCGGTAGGAAAGCTAAAAAATTCCCCAGTACCCATTAAAACAGGAGGTAGAGTTTGGGGTTTATCCCATAATTGAGCGATTATTACAGCAGGGAATTTTAGTCCATGCAGCAAATATAGCCAACAGTCCCATCTTTCCTGTGAAAAGTGGTGGGAGGGGTTATAGGCTGGTACAGGACCTTAGAGGGATTAATAAGGTAGTAGAGAGCCAATTTCCCGTAGTGCCGAATCCAGCTGACATCGTTATGCAGATCCCACCAAATGCAACCAATTTCACTGTCATTGACCTCTGTTCTACTTTCTTCTCTGTACCTCTTTATCCTGACTGTCAGTACCTATTCGCTTTTTCATACAGGGTTGTACAATACGCATGGACACGATTTCCCCAGGGCTTCATAGACAGTCCCAGTATCTTCTCACAGGCCTTACATGACTGTTTACAATCTTTTCAACCTGCCAATGGATATGTTCTAATACAATATGTGGACAATTTATTGTTATGTTCTGATTCGTTTACGTCATGTTTAAATGATACTAAACTTTTATTGCTTCATCTCTCGCAAACAGGACACAAGGTTGCTAAGGACAAACTATAGCCATGCCAGTCCAGGGTTAAATACTTGGGACATTACCTAACTCAGGGGTTCCGACATCTGACAAATTACAGAATCCAAGCCATACAGACCATGACACTGCCGCAGAACCAGCAGCAAATTCGTACCTTCTTGGGAATGTATAGATACTGCAGAATGTGGATCCCAGGTTTTTCTATTTTGGCTTTGCCATTACAGGACTTAGTCTCTTCCTCAAAGCCCGATCGTGTCATACACACAGAGGAAACAGAGCAGGCTTTCCTTAATCTTAAGGATAGTCTGACAAGAGCACCTGCATTGGGAATACCTGATTATGAAAAACCTTTTGATTTATATTGTACGGAAGCTGATGGCTGTGTAGCAGGTGTCCTCACACAAAAACATGGTGATGCCAGTAGGCCCGTAGCATACTATAGTGCACAATTGGACACTGTGGCAAGATCACTCCCAACGTGTTTAAGAAGTGTAGCAGCAACTGCTCTACTGGTCAGTAAGAGTGAGGATGTGGTATTAGGCCATGATATGATTGTCTATACTCCCCATGCTGTATCTGCTTTGCTAAACTCTGCCCAAACCAGACATGTCTCCTCAGCTAGGTTCACAAAATGGGAACTAGCCCTTATAGCACCTGCAAACATCACCATCAAATGGTGTAGTACGTTAAATCCAGCTACGTATTTACCATATATGCAACATGATGCACAAAGGGTGGAGAGAGGTGAGTCGCTGGTGGAAGGTGAGTTCTGCAGGTATATTGATGCACATGATTGTATGGAATATCTGAATCAAACCTTTACTGCAAGACCTGACATACGGGATACACCTTTAGAAAATGTAGATGTGACATTTTACACGGATGGGAGTTGTTATAGACAAACTGACACTGGAGAGTTATGTACAGGTTATGCTGTGGTAAATGACGAAGATATCATAGAGGCTGAACCTTTAGGTCCACCTCATTCAGCCCATGTGGCGGAGCTGGTAGCATTGAGGAGAGCGTGTGAGTTAGCAGAAGGTAAATCTGCTAATATCTACACTGACTCTAGGTACGCCTTCGGGGTAGTACATGATTTCGGTGCTCTATGGCGTTTGAAAAATTTTATGACAGCAGCAGGCACACCAATCACACATTCCAGGCATATAAAAGGACTACTAACAGCAATCCAATTGCCAAAGGCAGTGGCAGTAATTAAGTGTAAAGCCCATACTTGTGAGGATGATCCGGTGTCACTGGGCAACAACAGGGCAGATGAAGCTGCCAAATGGGCAGCAGGGTTAAAAGTAAATGTGCCAATTATAACCAAATGATGTTTCAAATGATTGACATGCTGAAATTAATTGAGATGCAAAATTTGTGTTCCATCCAGGAAAAGGCAGTCTGGAGGTCCAAGGGATGTGGGCAAGAGTCTTTTGGACTCTGGAGAGATGGACAAGGTAAGCAAGTGGCTCCCAAGGCATATTACCCAAGCCTGACTGGGGCAGCGCACGGTCTGACTCACTTGGAAAAGCAAGGTATGTGCAAATTGGTGAGAGCATACTGGTGCGCACCGGGTTTTTCTTCTCAAGCGGAAAAGAGCAATGTCCTGTCTGACCGGCTTGAGGAAAAACATTGGGAAAACCATCCCTACCGAACCATCCCACATTCCTCTGACTGACGGACCTTTTCAGGTAATACAAATTGATTTCATCCAATTGCCACCCTGCAGGAATCTCAAGTATGTATTAGTGTGTACTAATGTGTATTCTAATTGGGTTGAGGCATATCCAGCTGCCACTAATACTTCTGCATTTACTGCCAAGAAAATAGTTTAGGAGTTTGTATGCAGATACGGTATCCCTAGAATTATTGAAAGTGATAGGGGTACTCATTTCACAGGTGATGTCTTTCAAAACATGTGTAAGTTGATGGGTATTAATAGTAGACTTCACACCCCCTACCAACCACAAGCCAGTGCCAAGGTGGAGAGGATGAACGGTACTATTAAAAAATAAATTAAGTAAAATCATGGCGGAAACTGGACTGGGCTGGCCAGAAGCACTACCACTAGTCCTCCACAGTATCAGGACCACTCCTAGACCCCCTCTCAAACTGTCCCCCTTTGAAATACTGTTTGGTAGACAACCTCATTTGATTATAATTGCAAAAGAGAAATTAAGATGACTCATATAAGTGCCTTGGATTGATAGGAAACGTCAAGTAATAAAATAAGAAGATTATAGTTTAAAAGTTCATAGTCATTCATATATCTTTTGGTCCACAGGAACCTTTCTGGTGTTCTCGGGCTAAATCAGATTGACAGCTCTAACAGCCTTTGACTGATTAAACAGCTCTAGCAGCTGATTACTGATTGACAGCCAGATTATTTGAGGATCATTTCAAATGGTATTTTTTATTCAAATGTGTAAGGAAAGTGTATTCCACTTGTTTTTATTGATATACAAATACTGTCAGATGTTTTTATATTATAATGTATCTTTATAATGTGTTTTGTATATTGTATTGTTAATGAACACCATGTGATAACTATGTGACTGATTAACACTGGTATAAATACCAGTTAATTCAGCACTCCCCTATACCTTGATAAAGACCACAGGATGGTCGAAACATGTTGGTGAAGGGGAACTCTGCAACTGTTTTGTGACGTATAAGGAGGACCAAACATTCCAGCTGGTGGCATACCCGGATTAATTTAAAAACCACTGCTTGAATTGAGGCCCTGCTTGTCTCACACCGAATCTGGCATTGGGAGTGGTACTTACTACGTTGGAAATCTTGAGAGACAACATTAAGCCCGAGAACACCAGAAAGGTTCCAGTGGACCAAAGGATATATGAATGACTATGAACTTTTAAACTATAATCTTCTTATTTTATTACTTGACGTTTCCTATCAATCCAAGGCACTTATATGAGTCATCTTAATTTCTCTTTTGCAATTATGTCTGCACGAGTGTCAGGTGTCACTCGCAAAGATTGACTTGTGATAGTACCTTTGTGCATGTTGCAGACATCACTATTTTAATAATCATTTGATTATAAGTCCGCAGGAAGATTTGAAAAGTAACAATGAGGTAACTGTAAGGTATCTTATAACAATGAGTAAACCGTTAAAACAACAGCAGAAACTGAAATTTTTGTCACATGATATGCCTGAAACTAACTGTCATGATGTTGAACCTGGAGCATTTGTTATGATCAGAAATTTCTTGCGTTCAGGTTGTTTGACTGATCGGTGAGAAGGTCCATATCAGGTGTTGCTGTTGAGTACAACTTCATTGAAGGTGGCGGAGAGAGAGACCTGGGTCCATTCCACTCACTGTAAGAATGTCAACCAACCGGTGGAGAAACAAGACGGAATCGAGGCAGATAACGTAGACCTGTCAATTGTGAGTCTGTTCTGGGAAGATTAAAAGTTACAGTGAGATACCTGAGCTAAAGAAATTTGTAGATCATTGTTTTCAGCAATGGATTGGTCTGCCGTGGTTATTTTTGTGTTTTCTCCCAGAGTCCTCATTTTCTTGGGTTGTTTCGGGATCTCTGGTTTCTGTGATGGATGACAGAGGATGGAGGGGGGAGCTGATGGTGATATCAATGGAATGGAGTTGGGAGAAGGAGTGCTAAACCAAACGGGGGAGTATCTGACCAAACCCAGTACAGTAATTGCTAAGAGATCAGTTATTCTGGATACTCGGAGACAGTGTGAAGGTCTATCATCTCAGGATTATTGTATGTGTGAGTTCTGTGGGTCCATAATCAATGAGAGATGCATCCAACAGTGCCAACCTAAATATAACCAGTATTGGGGTGAGTATCCTTTAGAGGATTATCATACCATGGTGGGCAAAGTTTTAAACCAAACCGACTGTTGGGTGTGCTCTCACGTGCCCCAAGGACAGCATAATGTAGGGTTAGTGCCATTTCCTTTAAATGTCTCTGAAATTTTAGAATCACAAAGAGGGCATGCACTGGATGGAAAATTTCTCAAGACCAAACCACCTCATTTTAAACTCCACCAGTACCAGGCAGATAAAACACTCTTATGTTTAAACATCACCAACTCCAATGAACTAGGAAGTTGGGAGGTGACTGGGAACAACCAGACAATGACCTTCGCGCTAAGAGCTGACCATGAGCCTATGAATTATGAACTGTTACGTACAATTAGGTCGGGTGGAAGACACTTCCGGTATAAATATACACTAAGCAACACTAAAGAAATGGTTGGTAGGGTACCAGAAGGGTATTGTGCCAAGATATTACAACCAGAAACTTGCATGAGTCAAATGAGAGAACCTGAAGTAGGATCACTTGCTAGGGAAATGTGTGTGATGATAATGATGTTTACTATTCCTTATGTTCTCCCTGATGATGTATATTTTATATATGGAAGGAAAGCGTATAAGTGGCTCTCTCCAAGTTCCGAAGGTTTGTGTTACCTGGGAAGAGTAGTCCCAGAGGCTATGACCCTTACACATGGTGAAATGCTTGGTATTCATTAATTCACCATATCTTCACACACAGTATGAACACAGAGACAAAAGAAATATGATACCTGGTGATGTACATAAAGCCACTCAGTTAATTAGTGAGACAACTGGCATTCAAGTTTTAGTCGCATTGGATCCCATCAGGATCCAGCTCGGGGTAAACTAAATTTCAGATATATCCAAGATCTTGCTAAATTAATAGAGAATATCACCGAGATGTATGATGACACGTTTAGATATACAGGTAGGGAGTTGCAAGCGTACAAGAAAGAACTGGTGCAACGTAGACTAGTGTTAAATTATTTAACAGCTGTCACTGGAGGGTATTGCGTTACTTTGACCACCCAATTTGGTGTAAAGTGTTGCACATACATTACAAATAACACTAGTGACCCCAAGGAGGTGATAGACCGGAAGATGGATGAAATTCTGCAGCTGAAATGTGAATTTCGGAAGAACCATAATGCTTCAGTGGCTGGAGCAGAGGAGAAGGTAGAGGAATGGATTTCATGATTGAACCCAGTGAAATGGTTCTCAGGTCTAGGAAAGTGGGTCCAGGAAATGGTTGCTAGTGTAGGTAAACTCCTGATCCTCATATTGGTTGTCTTCATAGTAATTGGCTTATGTGTCAGGTGTGTTCCTACTGTGTTGAAATGTGGAAAATGTAAAGATAAAGTAAACCGAAAGAATTACATTTTGATGGTGGTTAGAAGTAACGATATGAATACTGAGGTAAATGTAGGACTGCATTACAACCCTGAACTAGATGGAACCATCATATGATGTATAAGATTTAGACATGCATAAAATGTATTATTAAAATGTTATTTTAAAACACCTTAAATAATGTAAGTCCCTAATCCCCTTCAAGACTTTCTTTATAGGATTGGTGCATCCCCACATCTTTCCCATGATCTCCCAAGGTCCACAGTGTGCGTATAAGGGTAGTTTTATGTCCCTCCCTAGAGACACATTATTGATGGCTTAAGAACCACCTTGTGCCATCCCATAATATAACATTAAATAATATGTCATAATGTAAGCCTAAATTAGATTAATTGTAAAATCAGAGTGTGATAGCATGTTGTTTGCTATCAAAGGGTGGACTGTCGAAGCTGGTTAATTGGCTGAGACAGAATCTGCTTAAAATGAAATCGGAACAATGCCATTTTGTGAATGGCAACAAGATGCCATTTTGCGACTGGCTGCCCAGCGCCATTTTAGCGAATCTCACACATTATAAGTACATACGGCGATGCTATTATTTAGTGTCGTGCGATTCCCATGCAATAGAAAGATGTTAAAAGTCCCCATTATATAAATGCATACATTGATACAAACATATATGATCAACCCTGCAAACCACGTACCATGGTGTACTTCACAAACACGTAGTCGCACAACGCTAACTAGCGTCTTTTCTCAATACCCCAATACTTACACACTGCACATTTACATAAAAAGGTTCCCTAGCATAAAGGTTTATATTTAAGGTTTTATTTATTATTAGCAAGGTTGTGGAATACATGTGATTTGATATCTGAGGTTTAGTACATAATAAGCAGACAGTGTTTGGTGTCATTCT
Source organism: Taudactylus pleione (assembly GCA_031769625.1). NCBI lineage: Eukaryota > Metazoa > Chordata > Amphibia > Anura > Myobatrachidae > Taudactylus > Taudactylus pleione. Next base: position 1,433,424 of record JAUIMM010001326.1, on the reverse strand, counting down.
AAACTACTGTGTCTTTGCAGATTTCCGGTTTCATCGGTGAGGAGATCACAACACGTGTCTGCAAGTTATGGAACATAGAGAGTTAGGGATTGAAATGTTTCCTGTAATGCAGTCAGTCTAATTTATTATGCAGCGGGAAAATGGACACAAAGGGCTGTTGGAGGCTGGAATGTGACAATACGAATTGACCTATGAACTGTACTGTAACAGAAGAACCAGGAAGAAGAACCAATGGAATCATGCCAAACTGTTCTATTGTATTGCCTATCTCTGCTAGAGTATATATGTGGGCTCTCTGAAACTGGATGCCCAGACTTTTTGCTTTGCTGTTGACGGAGGTTTCATCTTTGATGTCGGGATCTGGGTCCAGAGCGAGTGCGTATGTAACAACTGTACCTTGTGTGTCTGTATAATTTGTTTGCACTAATTGTATTTAGATCACAGCGTGTAACTATCTGCTATGGTGAATAATAACTGTTTGTGCTTTGGAACCACAATCAAAGTCTGAAAGCAATTATTTCTTGTGCGACTCATAACGCTAAATAGCGACAATTTTAGAAGGTATAGATAGGGAGGAATCGATAGGGGACAACGGGCCATTCCGGGAGTGGAAGGTAAGTAGGAGATATCTGTGATACTAGTGTATGGGGACAGCGGGTCATTCCGGGAGAGGAAGGTAAGCAGGAGATATCTGTGATACTAGTGTATGGGGACAGCGGGCCATTCCGGGAGAGAAAGGTAAGCAGGAGATATCTGTGATACTAGTGTATGGGGATATTTGTGATACTAGTGTATGGGGATATTTGTGATACTAGTGTATGGGGATATCTGTGATATCTCCTGCTTTACCTTCTTGATGAATGGCCCGATAACTTAATTTTTACAATTGCAGGTGAAAATGTGCATTTTCATCTGCTTTCGTGAAATCAAGCGATGATGAATAGGCCCCATAGTGTTCTTTACTTCACACATCCTGCACCCAATGCATACACATGGGGTAGGGAACCGGTGGAACTCCAGCTGCTGTGGAACTACACATCCCAGCATTCTCTGCCATCGTTTTGTTGTTAGGGCATGCTGGTATGTGTAGTTCCACAGCAGCTGGAATGCCACAAGTTGCCTACCTTTGGCATATACTTATCTGCTGCCCCCCGCACCATTATTATTCTGGTACCATATTTCCAAAGATAGTGCCAGAAATATGGCGTCTGCGCTAAAAACTCCACCACCGTCTTTTTGTGTCCACATGCCAGCATCATTTTTCCCCCACAGGGGCTAGGAGGCTGATGGACAGCTGCACACGGGCCACCTCCTGTCTTAAAATGGCCCCTGTTTCATTATAACTGGCTGGGTTGAGTACTGGGTGCAGTGTCCTTCACGAAAATGGGAGACATGACTTTCCCTTATGGTGCGCAGAAAGTTTTAAAGACTGGAGAGTGCTACTGCGCAGTCTCCATGGCGCCCCTTCAGGAGGCATCAAGTACTTTACCAAGATGGCCGCCATTTGGTTCTCTGCAAATCAGCGGCGCCATCTTGTCACTGTGTTATTGTGCCACAACATGGATGTGTTCCCCATAGCTCAGTGAGAGCCGGCAATATACAGTTTTCTACATGCTATTCACCGCGGGTTCCAGTCAATAGATCTACATTTAAAAGGTTGACAATGTCTCGCTAGACAACAGATGTTAGACAGGAAATAGGTCAACAAGGACAAAAGGTTGACACACAACATGTCAACATTGATGAAGGTTGACAGGAACGAAGGGTCGACAGGCTCAAAAGGCCGACACGGAACTGGTCAACATTTTTTTTTAGTGTGTTAGGCACTTACCGGAGGGTTAGGGTTAGGCTTTAGGAGAGACGGTTAGGGTTAGGCCCTTACCGGAGGGATAGGGTTAGGCTTTAGGAGAGACGGTTAGGGTTAGGCCCTTACCGGAGGGATAGGGTTAGGCTTTAGGAGAGACGGTTAGGGTTAGGCCCTTACCGGAGGGATAGGGTTAGGCTTTAGGAGAGACGGTTAGGCCCTTACCGGAGGGATAGGATTAGGCTTTAGGAGAGACGGTTAGGCCCTTACCGGAGGGATAGGGTTAGGCTTTAGGAGAGACGGTTAGGCCCTTACCGGAGGGATAGGGTTAGGCTTTAGGAGAGACGGTTAGGCCCTTACCGGAGGGATAGGGTTAGGCTTTAGGAGAGACGGTTAGGCCCTTACCGGAGGGATAGGGTTAGGCTTTAGGAGAGACGGTTAGGCCCTTACCGGAGGGATAGGGTTAGGCTTTAGGAGAGACGGTTAGGCCCTTACCGGAGGGATAGGGTTAGGCTTTAGGAGAGACGGTTAGGCCCTTACCGGAGGGATAGGGTTAGGCTTTAGGAGAGACGGTTAGGCCCTTACCGGAGGGATAGGGTTAGGCTTTAGGAGAGACGGTTAGGCCCTTACCGGAGGGATAGGGTTAGGCTTTAGGAGAGACGGTTAGGCCCTTACCGGAGGGATAGGGTTAGGCTTTAGGAGAGACGGTTAGGCCCTTACCGGAGGGATAGGGTTAGGCTTTAGGAGAGACGGTTAGGCCCTTACCGGAGGGATAGGGTTAGGCTTTAGGAGAGACGGTTCGGCCCTTACCGGAGGGATAGGGTTAGGCTTTAGGAGAGACGGTTCGGCCCTTACCGGAGGGATAGGGTTAGGCTTTAGGAGAGACGGTTCGGCCCTTACCGGAGGGATAGGGTTAGGCTTTAGGAGAGACGGTTCGGCCCTTACCGGAGGGATAGGGTTAGGCTTTAGGAGAGACGGTTCGGCCCTTACCGGAGGGATAGGGTTAGGCTTTAGGAGAGACGGTTCGGCCCTTACCGGAGGAATAGGGTTAGGCTTTAGGAGAGACGGTTAGGGTTCGGCCCTTACCGGAGGAATAGGGTTAGGCTTTAGGAGAGACGGTTAGGGTTCGGCCCTTACCGGAGGGATAGGGTTAGGCTTTAGGAGAGACGGTTAGGGTTCGGCCCTTACCGGAGGGATAGGGTTAGGCTTTAGGAGAGACGGTTAGGGTTCGGCCCTTACCGGAGGGATAGGGTTAGGCTTTAGGAGAGACGGTTAGGGTTCGGCCCTTACCGGAGGGATAGGGTTAGGCTTTAGGAGAGACGGTTAGGGTTCGGCCCTTACCGGAGGGATAGGGTTAGGCTTTAGGAGAGACGGTTAGGGTTCGGCCCTTACCGGAGGGATAGGGTTAGGCTTTAGGAGAGACGGTTAGGGTTCGGCCCTTACCGGAGGGATAGGGTTAGGCTTTAGGAGAGACGGTTAGGGTTCGGCCCTTACCGGAGGGATAGGGTTAGGCTTTAGGAGAGACGGTTAGGGTTCGGCCCTTACCGGAGGGATAGGGTTAGGCTTTAGGAGAGACGGTTAGGGTTCGGCCCTTACCGGAGGGATAGGGTTAGGCTTTAGGAGAGACGGTTAGGGTTCGGCCCTTACCGGAGGGATAGGGTTAGGCTTTAGGAGAGACGGTTAGGGTTCGGCCCTTACCGGAGGGATAGGGTTAGGCTTTAGGAGAGACGGTTAGGGTTCGGCCCTTACCGGAGGGATAGGGTTAGGCTTTAGGAGAGACGGTTAGGGTTCGGCCCTTACCGGAGGGATAGGGTTAGGCTTTAGGAGAGACGGTTAGGGTTCGGCCCTTACCGGAGGGATAGGGTTAGGCTTTAGGAGAGACGGTTAGGGTTCGGCCCTTACCGGAGGGATAGGGTTAGGCTTTAGGAGAGACGGTTAGGGTTCGGCCCTTACCGGAGGGATAGGGTTAGGCTTTAGGAGAGACAGTTAGGTTTAGGAACTTACCCCGACAGTTAGGCATCAAAGGGAGGGTTAGGGTGAAGATTACGGACACTGGTTTGCATCTAAAACAAATTACTAGGTAACGGCACTCAGTGCGGTCCAACGCATTGAAATATAAAAACATGAAAATGATATAAAAATGAAACCAAGTCCAATTATACTAAAATTTCCAGTGTGTAGCCCCCAACGACATGTAACCGGGGTTCACCTTACCCTAGATGATACTATTTCCTCCTTCTGCGATACCCGGTTACAGTGGCGTAAGTTTATCCTAGACACCCGGAGGCAAGTTATAATTTGGTGCCCCCCCATCACAGCCGCTGACACTGTAATGAAGCAATTCACATGCAGACAGGCTATAGATAGACGAAGGCAGCAGCTGATGGTCAGACATGGAGCTCTCCACTAGTGTATGGTGGCTTCTCAGGTGCCGGGAAGGGCCATGATGGTACACTCTGGGTACATAGTTACATCCCTAAGTGGGGTGGATATGTTGTGGACAATGGAGGAGGTGCCTCCCCTACAGAGCTGGAGCCCGGCGGCAGGTGCCTCCATTGTCTCCCATAGTTCTGCCCCTGCCCGGTTATGACAGTATATGAACTGAAGTGCCTCCACCCAAGTTTTAAAATTAATGGATGATGTAAAGCAGGGGTGGGGAATCTTTTTTCTGCCAAAGGCCACTTTGATATATATAATATTATTTGCGGGCCTGGTGCAGGCCACGCCTCCTGTGTGACATCACTTGAGGGCGGGGTCACAGTCACCGGTTTTTACAGCAATGCCTGGGGCATCGTGAGGATGCCCCGGGGAGCTGTAAGGGCAGCGGTGTGACTGTTTGAAGCGTCCTAAGGACGTTCCAGGCGGCACTGCTGCATAGACTCTGGCTGCAGGGTGACATTCTAGACTTCCTGCTAGCCAGATGAGGCTACCAGACAAAGCTCAGAGGGCCAGACCAAATGTAAAGGCTGTCTTGGGTCAACCCTTTATCAAATATTCTAATATGAATAGACAAATAACATATGCTCCACCAGATGGTCAGATATACATTCATAGTGACATTAATAAAAGAAACATAATTGGATGTATTAATTGTACAGGACCCCCGCAGGAATGGCGATCATCAAACCTAAAAGTTAAATAACTTAGTGTGTCATGATTGGTGTCTGTGAGTTACCTGTCTCAGGTGGTGATCGGGTTTCAACAGAGGGCCGGCATGACTGGAATCACAGATAATGTAGATGGCTCTATTTATAAGACTTGTGTAGCAGTGAAAACTGCCTTTGATGATAAATGACAGGAACTGGAGGGACCGGACTGGGACCGGCAGGAAGACTTGTTGAATTGAACTGATGAACTAAGAACTTGACTCTGGACTGGAACAACGTGGATAGAACTGATGAGCTTGGAACTTGACTCTGGACTGAAATGTGACAATGGCTGAAGGGAAGTCAGGTAATGCTGAGATGAGGGCTAAACAGGGTAATCTGGAAATGCTGTGACAAGGTTGGTACTCAGATGCAGGCTGGATAGGATAATTGGGAATAACAGGTTTCAGGAAGGAATGGGTAGGTTTGGGAATTTTAGGTTCAGGGAGGGAGTAGGTAGGTAAAAGGGGCAGGAGTTGATCCACAGCAGAAAGCAAGGCAGGGTGACACGATGCAGGTTTACAGAGTGCCAGGGACCAACCAGGAGTAGGACTAGCAGCAGAGCACCGGCCAGGTATTGCTGTAACAGAACATCTGGATGCCAGGTATTACTGTAGCAGGTTTTCGGGATGCACCAGGGGTTGCTGTCAGCAGGCTTACTGGATTGCCAGGTTTGGCAGTAACAGGTTTTCTGGAAGCATCGGGGGTTGCTGCCAGCAGATTTACTGGATTGCCAGGTACAGCTGAAACAGGTTTTCTGGATAGCACCAGGGATCACTATAGCAGGTTTCAGGGATATACTAGAACACAGAAACAGCATGAACCATATACCACGGGAAGACAAGATGTTCAGGCCAAGAATGCTATCAGGAGAGGATATATATACCATGGGTCTGGCAGCAATTGGTGGATACGGACAGGTGGTCTGGTAGTAGCATTCTGAGTGGTGGAAGGCACAACATACAGAGGGAGTATTCATCTCTGCAGCTCTGAGAATAAGAACCACACCTGTGATTCCAATCAGGGCTAGCAGTGCTCACAGACAGAGGACAGGCCAGGTGCAATAATCAGAGCAAATCCTCCAGGCAAATTACACACACAGATCCATGGGGTAAGTCCCAAGGCAAAAAGGTGACAACTAGACAGGGTCGTGACACAGTGTCTGTATAAGTACCACTTTGTTATAGTTTCACAAATCTCTACTTCAGTGCCCTTTCCTCATCCCTAAATGTGTCCTGATATACTGTACCTATTACTGGTTCCCAGCTATGTGTCCCCTAACTGTACATTCCCCATACACACCCTTACTCACTTTATGTACAACAATAGAAATATGAGGCTATGGGGTCTAGTTACTAAGCTTTGTTAGGACATAAAGTGAACAGTCATAAGGTACCAGCCAATCAGCTCCCAACTGCCATTTTTCAAACACAGCCTGTGACATGGCAGTTAGGAGCTGATTGGCTGGTACCTTATCACCGTTCACTTTATCTCCTAACACAGCTTAGTAAATAGACCCCTATGATACCAAATTATTAACACTTCTTTTCAATAAATGACTATATTTCTACTTTAACTTATAAACCTGACATGGCCATACTGAGTTATTACTAACAGTCACAAGTTGGAGAGCGCTCTTTTAAATTTCAAATCCGGGCTTGATACCTGTTCTATAAATTGTTCCTGAGTATACTTTAGCTACATTTGCAGTATCCTTTTCTTGAATAGATGTCACAAAGTAACCACTAGTTACTGAAGCTGTAGTAAGTCAAGTTTCAAGTTGTCAACAGGCCTTTCCTAAATTGTTATGTAGGCCAGCTCTTTCCGGTGGTCGAACCAATTAATTAATGCTGACTAAGTAGTATCTATGCTGGTGAATGATAGATTATAGATGATACAGGTAGTCACATCTGATGTGTTACCAGCTGACGATATCCTGCACGGTCTATACTGCACTTGAAGATATAATATTCTGCTACCGGTATCTGCTCTGATAGGTAGGTACAGGGTGTAGTAGTCTGTATCCCTGACTGAGGCACAGTCTGAGAGTAAGCCCTCTCTTTATACTATGTAGAATAGTCTTTAGGTATTTCTGCACTAAATAGATCCAGTAGCTGGGAAATACTTATCACAGTGGGCCTGATTCAGAGCTGAACGCTCTGACCAGAGCGCTCGCTCTGAATCAGGGCCCTCCTACCTTTTTTTGGAGCGTCCTCATGTGGGTTACCACCCACAGCTATAGCGAGCGTCAATGATGATGGTCGCGATGGTCTTGACCATCGCGACCATTGGGCTTGCGACGGAGATCCTGCGGTAGGGTCTCGCTGCCGCAAGCCCTGGAGTGATTTTGGCTCTATCAGAGACAAAATCACTCCCACTGACATCACTAGTGATGTCAGTGGGGCCGGCTTGAGACGGTAGGCATTCCCATGGGAACGCCACCGTCTGGCAGGCACGCCCCCGGCACGCCCACCAAAGGGGGCGTGCTGTCAATCAACATCGACAGCACGCCCCCTTTGGTGTGAGACCCGGAGCGATGGTGAGCCCGTCGCTCGCCGGGTCTCGGGCATGCGCACGACGGAGCTCCCTCCGTCGTGCGCTTGCGCAGTGGGAAACATCGACCCGCTTGCGAGCGTCCTGCCGCTCGCGAGCGGGTCTGAATGACCCCCAGTGCTTCTCTCCTTTCTTAAATATATGAAGTGACAGTCTGTCAGTATTAAAGCCAGTATAGTGACCTCTGTATATTATCTCCTCACAGCTAATGTAGTAGCTGACCTGTCTCCTGTATTATGATAATCAGACAAGATCTGAAAGTGAATTACTCCCACCTGCTGCTGTACAGGGGATTGGATATAAGTGTTAGCGGTGAGTGGTGCTGTGCAGGGGATTGGATATAAGTGATAGCGGTGAGTGGTGCTGTGCAGGGGATTGGATATAAGTGTTAGCGGTGAGTGGTGCTGTGCAGGGGATTGGATATAAGTGTTAGCGGTGAGTGGTGCTGTGCAGGGGATTGGATATAAGTGTTAGCGGTGAGTGGTGCTGTGCAGGGGATTGGATATAAGTGTTAGCGGTGAGTGGTGCTGTGCAGGGGACTGGATATAAGTGTTAGCGGTGAGTGGTGCTGTGCAGGGGATTGGATATAAGTGTTAGCGGTGAGTGGTGCTGTGCAGGGGATTGGATATAAGTGTTAGCGGTGAGTGGTGCTGTGCAGGGGATTGGATATAAGTGTTAGCGGTGAGTGGTGCTGTGCAGGGGATTGGATATAAGTGTTAGCGGTGAGTGGTGCTGTGCAGGGGATTGGATATAAGTGTTAGCGGTGAGTGGTGCTGTGCAGGGGACTGGATATAAGTGTTAGCGGTGAGTGGTGCTGTGCAGGGGATTGGATATAAGTGTTAGCGGTGAGTGGTGCTGTGCAGGGGATTGGATATAAGTGTTAGCGGTGAGTGGTGCTGTGCAGGGGATTGGATATAAGTGTTAGCGGTGAGTGGTGCTGTACAGGGGATTGGATATAAGTGTTAGCGGTGAGCGGTGCTGTGCAGGGGATTGGATATAAGTGTTAGCGGTGAGCGGTGCTGTGCAGGGGATTGGATATAAGTGTTAGCGGTGAGCGGTGCTGTGCAGGGGATTGGATATAAGTGTTAGCGGTGAGTGGTGCTGTGCAGGGGATTGGATATAACTGTTAGCGGTGAGTGGTGCTGTGCAGGGGATTGGATATAAGTGTTAGCGGTGAGTGGTGCTGTGCAGGGGATTGGATATAAGTGTTAGCGGTGAGTGGTGCTGTGCAGGGGATTGGATATAAGTGTTAGCGGTGAGTGGTGCTGTGCAGGGGATTGGATATAAGTGTTAGCGGTGAGTGGTGCTGTGCAGGGGATTGGATATAAGTGTTAGCGGTGAGTGGTGCTGAGCAGGGGATTGGATATAAGTGTTAGCGGTGAGTGGTGCTGTGCAGGGGATTGGATATAAGTGTTAGCGGTGAGTGGTGCTGTGCAGGGGATTGGATATAAGTGTTAGCGGTGAGTGGTGCTGTGCAGGGGATTGGATATAAGTGTTAGCGGTGAGTGGTGCTGTGCAGGGGATTGGATATAACTGTTAGCGGTGAGTGGTGCTGTGCAGGTGATTGGATATAACTGTTAGCGGTGAGTGGTGCTGTGCAGGGGATTGGATATAAGTGTTAGCGGTGAGTGGTGCTGTGCAGGGGATTGGATATAAGTGTTAGCGGTGAGTGGTGCTGTGCAGGGGATTGGATATAAGTGTTAGCGGTGAGTGGTGCTGTACAGGGGATTGGATATAAGTGTTAGCGGTGAGTGGTGCTGTACAGGGGATTGAATATAAGTGTTAGCGGTGAGTGGTGCTGTGCAGGGGATTGGATATAAGTGATAGCGGTGAGTGGTGCTGTGCAGGGGATTGGATATAAGTGATAGCGGTGAGTGGTGCTGTGCAGGGGATTGGATATAAGTGTTAGCGGTGAGTGGTGCTGTGCAGGGGATTGGATATAAGTGTTAGCGGTGAGTGGTGCTGTGCAGGGGATTGGATATAACTGTTAGCGGTGAGTGGTGCTGTGCAGGGGATTGGATATAACTGTTAGCGGTGAGTGGTGCTGTGCAGGGGATTGGCTATAAGTGTTAGCGGTGAGTGGTGCTGTGCAGGGGATTGGCTATAAGTGTTAGCGGTGAGTGGTGCTGTGCAGGGGATTGGATATAAGTGTTAGCGGTGAGTGGTGCTGTGCAGGGGATTGGATATAACTGTTAGCGGTGAGTGGTGCTGTGCAGGGGATTGGATATAAGTGTTAGCGGTGAGTGGTGCTGTGCAGGGGATTGGATATAAGTGTTAGCGGTGAGTGGTGCTGTGCAGGGGATTGGATATAAGTGTTAGCGGTGAGTGGTGCTGTGCAGGGGATTGGATATAAGTGTTAGCGGTGAGTGGTGCTGTGCAGGGGATTGGATATAAGTGTTAGCGGTGAGTGGTGCTGTGCAGGGGATTGGATATAACTGTTAGCGGTGAGTGGTGCTGTGCAGGGGATTGGATATAACTGTTAGCGGTGAGTGGTGCTGTGCAGGGGATTGGATATAAGTGTTAGCGGTGAGTGGTGCTGTGCAGGGGATTGGATATAACTATTAGCGGTGAGTGGTGCTGTGCAGGGGATTGGATATAACTGTTAGCGGTGAGTGGTGCTGTGCAGGGGATTGGATATAAGTGTTAGCGGTGAGTGGTACCTCCCAGGGGATTGGATATAACTGTCAGCGGTGAGTGGTGCTGTGCAGGGGATTGGATATAAGTGTTAGCGGTGAGTGGTGCTGTGCAGGGGATTGGATATAACTGTTAGCGGTGAGTGGTGCTGTGCAGGGGATTGGATATAACTGTTAGCGGTGAGAGGTGCTTTTCAGGGGATTGGATATAACTGTTAGCGGTTAGAGGTGCTATTCAGGGGATTGGATATAACTGTTAGCGGCGAGTGGTGCTGTGCAGGGGATTGGATATAACTGTTAGCGGTGAGTGGCGCTGTGCAGGGGATTGGATATAACTGTTAGCGGTGAGTGGCGCTGTGCAGGGGATTGGATATAACTGTTAGCGGTGAGTGGTGCTGTGCAGGGGATTGGATATAACTGTTAGCGGTGAGTGGTGCTGTGCAGGGGATTGGATATAACTGTTAGCGTTGAGTGGTGCTGTGCAGGTGATTGGATATAACTGTTAGCGGTGAGTGGTGCTGTGCAGGGGATTGGATATAAGTGTTAGCGGTGAGTGGTGCTGTGCAGGGGATTGGATATGTGTTAGCGGTGAGTGGTGCTGTGCAGGGGATTGGATATGTGTTAGCGGTGAGTGGTGCTGTGCAGGCGATTGGATATAACTGTTAAGGGTGAATGGTGCTGTGCAGGGGATTGGATATAACTGTTAGCGGTGAGTGTTGCTGTGCAGGGGAATGGATATAAGTGTTAGCGGTGAGTGGTGCTGTGCAGGAGATTGGATATAAGTGTTAGCGGTGAGTGGTGCTGTGCAGGGGATTGGATATAAGTGTTAGTGGTGAGTGGTGCTGTGCAGGGGATTGGATATAAGTGTTAGCGGTGAGTGGTGCTGTGCAGGGGATTGGATATAAGTGTTAGTGGTGAGTGGTGCTGTGCAGGGGATTGGATATAAGTGTTAGCGGTGAGTGGTGCTGTGCAGGGGATTGGATATAACTGTTAGCGGTGAGTGGTGCTGTGCAGGGGATTGGATATAACTGTTAGCGGTGAGTGGTGCTGTGCAGGGGATTGGATATGACTGTTAGCGGTGAGTGGTGCCTCCCATGGGGGTGCCTAATCCTAACCTACCCCCGTCGGGTATCTCCTGTCAGGATATAGACCGGCAGCATTTAGTCCGCTGATCTGTAAACTGCATCCCTTTAAAATAGTCAAAAAAACATCATGTATAATATGTATAAATAACATATCAGCTGCACCAATTGGGTAATGATTACTGTTGCTAAGGAGACCCGGGGACCAATAGGATTTGTTTTCACCATAGCCACGCTGCAGTCTCTTCTGGGACGCGGCAGTGACTTCCGATGAGTTTAGTATAAATAACAGCTGTAGTTGCAGCACTCTTGTCGAGTCGAAACACATTGGAAAGAGTACAGTGATTATATACAAGGCACATACAGGTTCATATTGCAGTATAGATCCTGAAAGCGGGGGCGTTTCTAGAGAGGAGGGGGCCCGTGTGCAGTCTCCAACACGGACCCACTCCTCTCTGCCCGGCAGCCAGCAGTGCACTGAGCTGTGCGCGCCCAGCGCTGGAGTTATAGACTCTGGGCACTAGATTGCGCCCAGAGTCTATAGACTATGCTCAGGTCACCGGGAAAATGGCCACGGCGGCCATTTTCCCTGTACTGCGCATGCACAAATGACAGGCGGCCATTTTCCAGTCGTTTTTACAGCGCCGGATCCCCGCCCGACGTGGGACTCCGGAGAGGTAAGTCAAACTATGGGTACAGGGTGTGCGGTGTGGGGCCCCGCAGACCCTGCACCCATTATAGATACGCCCCTGCCTGAAAGGTATAGGTGTTTTCGGCTGACCCCGTACTTTTTAGACATATTTTTGAGCTGTTTTTGTTATCGGCCATCCCTCTCTCTTCCTTCGCTCATATACTATGATGTTCAGAGTCTAAGGGGTCGACTCAGACCCGGACGCTAAGCCGCGATCGCTCACATCCAAAAGGGGCTGGGTATGCAAATTCCACGATCGCGCTCTCTGGCGTAAGGACGCCCTCTATGTCTCAGAGAGCGACGTGAGAATGAGCGCATGCCGGTATAAAGACGCCCACTTTTCTTTCTTAGCGCACGTCATCTCCAGGAAGTGTATGATTAATCAGTAACATCGAGAGCCATCGGAGCTGCACGCAGCGCTTGAGGTAGACCCTACCCCGCCGCAAGCACTGCGATCACTGCAGGCTGAAATACAACCAGGTGACGTGTACAATGACGCTTCCATGCTAATTATGGATGCCCATTAAACGCCGGTTTGACGCCCAGACACGCCTGCATTCGCACCACCACTCCCCCATTCACAAGCACCTTCCCCTGTTACCACCCACAAACGGCGCTGTCACTCACAGTAGCGGCCAATCTGTGCACTTCGAGCACACAATTCCCGAGCGCAGTGACTGGCTCGTGCACGCGCACTGCGATGCATACGCACGCGCAGATGGGCAACAATCACCCATAGCGAGCGATCGCAGCTTAGCGTCCGGGTCTGAATCAACCCCTAAGTCCTTATTCTGTATTCTCCTCAAAGAAACCCAGATGTGACGATTTCCGCTAAATATAGGGGGGGGGGGTGTGTCACGCCTTTAAAAAAAAAAAAAACACACAGAAACATGCACGTATCTGCTCAGACTGGATGAGGCTGGTCTGTTGTTTTTGCGAACTTTCAGGCAGTAATATGTGCGAGTGAAGCTCTCGCACTCTGGGCCTGATTCCGAGCCGGACGCTCTGAACGAGCGCCCGCTCTGAATCAGGGCGTGTTTTTTTAATTGCGACCCGGCCTTTTGGACGCTCGCATAGCTGTGGGTTACCACCCACAGCTTATGCGAGCGTCCATGATGATGGTCGCGATGGTCAAGACCATCGCGACCATCGGGCTTGCGACGAGACCCTTGCGGTAGGGTCTTGTGGCTGCAAGCCCTGGAGTGATTTTGGCTCTATCAGAGCCAAAATCAGAGCCAAAATCACTCCCACTGACATCACTAGTGATGTCAGTGGGGTCGGACCCAGACGGTAGGCGTTCCCATGGGAACGCCTCCGTCTGGGCAGCCACGCCCCCGGCACGCCCACCAAAGGGGGCGTGCTGTCACTCACCATCGACAGCACGCCCCCTTTGGTGCAAGACCCCGAGCGACGACTTCCCCGTCGCTCGCCGGGTCGCGCGCATGCGCACGACGGAGCTCCCTCTGTCGTGCGCATGCGTACTTGGGCACCATCGACCCGCTTGCGAGCGTACAGCGCTCGCGAGCGGGTCTGAATGAGACACTCTATTGCATTGCCTGAGTTCTTTCTTGTGAATGGGAAAACATCTGGATGCGAGTTTGTTTTTCCCGAGTAATAGTAAAGCAAGAAATATGCGAGTGTATCTATAGTCGCACCCTATTACATATGCGAGTGTGTAAAACATGCGAGTTTAGTGCTAAACTTGCATTTTTTACAAAATGGCATCCCATTACATCTGGCCCGTGGAGTTTAGTGTCTCAGCAATGGCCACTACGAGAAGCAGAGTCCGGAACGCAAATATCGCCATTCTGCTATACTCCTTGATAACTAACGAGATTGCAGTAATATTGCATTTGATATTTTTCAAAGCAATTAAATTAGAGGACATCGCCTCATGATTAATCTTGGTGTATTATATTATATGTCTTTTTAATAATAATATTGTATATTCTGTGTATGTATGTCTAATATTTTCGCCGCTTATGCACATGACCACACCTCCTAGGCATGGTACATGTGACGGATATAGATCGGCGGACGGCATGCCGCCAGTCTAAATCCTGACGGTAAAAGCCCGAAACGGGAATTAAGATAGGCGTCAAAATACCGACGCCTATCTTAATGCCGACACCATTATCTACACAGACTCCATCCTGAACGAGGTAAGTACGGGGCATCTTAGCAGTTAGCTGCAGGAGGGAGGGTTAGGGTAAGGCACCACCCTGAGAAGGTTAGGGTTAGGCACCCCCCATGGAAGGGTTAGTTTTAGGGTGCGGGAAGGGGGGGTTAGGTTTAGCCACTACTGGGGGGACTTAGGGTTAGGCAACATCCCAGGAGTTTTAGGGTTAGGCACCACCAAGGGAGGGTTAGGGTTAGGGGGAGAGAGGAGGGTTAGAGTACTTACCGTCCCTCTTCGGGATCTCCTCCTGTCGAGCGTCCACGGTCGGGATTTGAACCTAAATAGCTGCCGGTATTTCGATACCATTCCCATATGACACCCTCTACACATTTCAGTACGTATTTTGTCACAATTTATGTTGTCTATGTATTTGTATATTATTGGTAATATTAAAACTAAAAAGATTCTATATGAGTGCCCCTATACTTGAGAGCCTTTTCTTTCTCTACTCCCATAAGCAGAGATATACAGTATATCGTGTGATCAGAGCGCACGGAGCAAGTGCCTGCTATGCCCCCCCCCCAAGTGTGCCAGGGAGGAGGCGTGTCTAGCATGTGGAGTTGAATTAAAGGGAAATAAAAATAAACATTAGGGGCAGCATCAAACTGGGGTATAGTGGGTTATATTCCAACCCACTAATAAAATCCAGTTTTGTGTTTACTTAATAAAAATACATCTTACCTATATGGTGGTTTATCTGCAATGGGGAACCTCTAAAGAAACTGATCATCCCTGGGCAGACAGTGTCTTCAGCTGGTACTCACTCTTCACGTAGGAGATCATATGGTCCGGAAGATGCCTGTTTGTGTAGTAATGTAACCAATGTCATCATCATACAACAGAGGTTCAATCCCGTGTCACCTTCTGCCCTGTGTCCCCTACAGCCTCCTGCCCCCTGTGTCTCTCCAGCCTACTGCCCAGTCAAACCAGCCTCCTGCCTCATGTCACACCAGTCCCTTCACTTCAGCCCCATGTCACACCAGGGTTGTGCTTAGATCCTCATTGTTAATGTACATGGACGTGATGTGGAGTGAGGACGAAAGTGCGATTCCATGCCCTTAAAGCGATGTCACTTTAGAAACTTGTACCCTCACGGGCTCGCTTTGCTCGCTACGCTTCGGGCATAGTCCTCTGTAGCTTATGGTCTAAACATTGCATATCTTGCTGAGAGAGTTACATAGGAACCCTCCCATGGAAATGGTCGCGGCGCACAGATTCAACATACATTTCTTACCTCCTTGTAAAATTTGCTGCGTATGATAAATGGTGCTCCAACCAATCACCAACTGTCATCTGTTTGAAAAATGACAGTTGGAAGCTGATTGGCTGCAGCACCATTTATCATACACAGCGAGTTTTGAAACTCATTGCGTATGATAAAACTTGTTGATAAATAGGCCCCTATATATATTATATATGTTCATCTGCAATTTTGTTGTTATTATTATTTAAGTCTGTTACCAGCATACGTATTAGACTGTTACATATTGTTACTTT
The DNA here is from genome assembly GCA_031769625.1 of Taudactylus pleione. NCBI lineage: Eukaryota > Metazoa > Chordata > Amphibia > Anura > Myobatrachidae > Taudactylus > Taudactylus pleione. The sequence continues at coordinate 1,417,839 of JAUIMM010001326.1, read as the reverse complement.
ATATTGTGTTTATGTGAATGTATCATTATAAATGATATATATATTATTTGCTCACGTTGATCACATCCTTGGTTGATGCCTGTCCCAAGCGCTGCTATTCTCTGTGCATTGTGTGCAGGTCAGAGGTAGATGTGAGCCCATGGGAGACATAATAATATAATACAGCGTTTGTCTGTATACAGTAATGTTACTTCATTGGAAAATCCTTTATTGGAGCAAATCACATCTGTACATGTCAGTTATATAGGGGGAAAGTGCTGATATCATCGTATAGTAAGACGGGATTCATTTACTACAATAAACAAACTAAATTCGCTATAACCGACTCTGGTCATAAGTCCGTTTCTGTAATGCGCTTATGTGACAGCGCCCTGGTGTCCCGTATATGCTGACAACCAACCCAGACTATTACAGAATATCGAAGAAACCCGCACCAAGTTACATGTAATGGTTGATCAAATGAGGGAAAATTTTATAGCTATTCATATAGTTTCCAATATATTATTCAGCTATATGTGCTCAATATTACTTGGTGCTACCCATTGATTCAAAACAATGAACTAATAGACAAAGAGAAAAGGAAATCAATTATAGTACGGGTGCACTGAAACCCTCCTTAAAGAACAAAATTTTATAATATTAATTTTATTAGATATATTTAAAATTGTTGATCAGACTTATCAAAATATAATACCTAATGTTAACATTATAAACCAATCACCCATGAGAGGGGGCTTCTCAGCTATAAGGTGACTGCTCAGCCTGTCACTGACTGGCATTAATTACAAGCCCAGGATATTTACTCCCCTCCCTTCCCCAGTACACACACACACACCCCGATGGCTATAAGCGGCTCAAAAATGCATATTTTACACACACAAAAAAAGATACAATTCTACACGAGGCTCATCATTGCAGAAGGTAGACCCCCTGATACTGTAAGAAGATGTAATTATGTCCGCAGTCGGCCATCTTATGCGATAGGAACAATATTCCCTGAGCCAGCTTACAGATTGTCCATACTGCGTCCAGGTGCCATATTCATCCTTCCAGTACCAAATCCACTCGCTGGTCATAACGTATTCCGAGGGTTTTGTGACTGACGACGGGGTGGAGAGCCGACGGACGGGGCTTGTGCCAGATCTCATGGTCTCAAAGTCAACCAATGGAATCCTGCGAAACAAAGAGGGGGAGGAGTTACCAAAAATAGAAATGAGGAACTGCGCTAAATCAACCTGCATGTATAGTCAATATTAAAATTATTTATTCCAACATGTAACAATCACATAAATGCATGGGTCCCAACTAGAGGCATAACAACACACTCATATAACGAACATTCAAATCGTATTACAAAATGCAATACAATCGTTCCTGCAGGGAAATGCAGTGGCTAGTGGGTTTAAAAGATCACAATGACAGAGCTTGAAAATCCAGAAAATCCTCTATTGTGGAAAATATGATAACATAGTTCCAATTTGTAACAGAAAATGGTACAAGGTTGCAAAGTTATGTAATCCTGAAGAAATGCAACAGTGGGCCTGATTCAGAGCCGGACGCTCTGACAAGAGCGCTCGCTCTGAATCAGGGCCCTCCTAACTAAAATTGGAGCGGCCTCCTGGCCGCTCGCATAGCTGTGGGTGACCACCCACAGCTTATGCGAGCGGCCAAAAAGATGGTCGCGATGGTCAAGACCATCGCGACCATCGAGGTTGCGACGAGACCCTTGCGGTAGGGTCTCGTTGGCTGCAAGCCAGGAGTGCCTTTGGCTCTATCAGAGCCAAAAACACTCCCACTGACATCACTAGTGATGTCAGTGGGGCCGGACCCAGACTGTAGGCGTTCCCATGGGAAAAGGGTGTATTCTGCCCTTTTATCACTAGTTTTCCTGGTTGGTGGTGATTTACCATTCTGGGTCGCTTTATTTTAGGACGCCCTGCAGTTTACGTGTCCCTGGGGGTGTTGTGGGTTTCTGTGGACACTGAATTCTGTTGGGTAGGTGGTAGGCCCCTTTTCCTTCGCCCCTCCCTGCAGTATCTGTTATGTCTGCTTTATAGGTGCTGCCCTTTTTAGACCCTGGGGTGGTATCGGCTGTTTGTGAGGCCTTGTTGGATGAGTAATTTTGGTTCAGGCGTTTTGTTTAATAGGCTGGTTATTGTATCGGTATTCCGGTTGTCGCCTTTCCATTCGTATGCATGCGCTATTTGGGTTCGTTGGGACGTGATGTATTTGTTGATACCTGTTACCTCCTGAACCTATTTTGAGAAATTCACTTCCTTTTACACTTGTGCATTTCCGCTGGCATTTCCGGGCCCGTGGTGCACAATATTTATACCGCATTTCTCTTTATAGGGCCAGGGGGAACTATGTCTGTGCTTACCTCCTCTTTTCGGATTTCGGGTGTTTCGGTAGTGCATTATTGACAGAGATTTTCTATTCATGATTGTTGTATCTGGGCACTTAGTTAGGTGGGGTTGCTAGTTGCTGTTATTTGCAGCAGGTGATACGGTCGATTTTTTTTGTTTCCTTGTCCGGTGGTTTGTAGGCGTAAAGGTTTAAGCTGTGTACAGTGCAGTCGTTCCTAGGTTCCATTTTTGTGCTTGTCATTTCATCTCTCTGGGAAGGTTGTTGTTATGCAGTTGGTAGGGGCTGCGTTCGGTGCAAGCAAGCCGTGTCACCACGTGCGGTTGTCTTCTGAGATTTGGGATGACCTCCGCACTTGGTTTAGGCCCCTAGTTCAATCTAGTAGCTACCGCACTCGTCCTTCATATCCGGCCACTTTTACCATGTTGCAGCTTTTAGCCAAGGCGGCTGGCTTGTCGTATATGGCGACTTTTTGAAGGTTTCTGTTATATAGCACCCTGGGCGCTGTCACCACATACAGTTGGACTTATTGGCGCTTTTTTGTTGTTGGTATTGTTTCCGTTTGTTTGTGGTGTTTGACCTATGGAGCGGTCGTGTTAGTAATCGGGGGGGGGGGGGGAGGTTTCCTGGTGTGACTCTCTGGGCTTGGCGTGCTATTAGCACTCAGATGGTTCCCTCTTCTCCAGCTTTTCGGCTGTTGAGGCATTTAGTTTGCATTGTCTGGGGGTCGATATTCGATTCCGATCCTGTCGTGTGCCCGGTGTATATGCTGCATTTTGCGTATGCTTTGTCTTGCTTTATTTTGCCAGTTTTTCATTGCTGTCTCCAGTGATTCCTGCAGTGGGGTTACCTTGCCCTTGGTATGGCAGATTGTCAGGCCGGCACAGGGGGGCGCTTGCGTCGGCATCTCTGCAGATTTATTTAGTTGCCTGGCGGGACTGACAGGCTTTCTGTGTGCAGGGCTTTTAGGGGATTGGGTTTTCAAGGGACATGTTTTGTCATTTTGTATAGGGTATTACCAGTGTGGTCACTTTTTGGTTCCGTGGTTGCAACGCTGATGGAAATCTCCTTCTTTTGTTTGTTGAAAGGTCTTTACGGCCCTTTATAATCTTTCCTGCTATTCGAGGCCCTTTAAGTTTGTCGTAGGGGTTTTCCCTTCGGTGTTGGCTCCCACAGACCCATTGTCTTGCAGCTTTGGTGGAGATTGCTTGGGTTATGTATAGGTGGCTCCTGTCCATTTAGTGGTTGCCCCTTTCCAGTTTGACCTTTCAGTTGCAATTTGGTTATATCCGGGTCAGCGCAATTGTAGAGCCCAGCAAGACTTTGTTTTCCTCGGGTTCATTGTTTCAATACACTTTGTTCAGGGCTTCGGCATGTTGTATAGGCTTAGGTTTTCCAGGGGCAGATGGCTTACCTTACAGGGGCAAGGTATCCCTTTATTTGCCCTGTGCAACGCGTTCCTTGTACATGGGGTGTCGCCCTTTAGTTGGGCCCAGCGGTAAGTATATGCCATTTTAATTCCTCTCTTCAATTTAGTTTAATTATGTTCATCAGTGAAGCTTAGCGGAATTGGGTTTAGATGGTGCTTTTCATGTACCTTGGTAGGTGAAGGTCTCTGCTTGAAAATCTTATGTGCGCCGCGATAAGCGTTGGTAGCGCTTCCTGTGCCAACCTGAAAACGTTGCTTACCCGCCAGTTATCGAATGGATAGCATTCGATAAGTGAAGGTGTGAAGGGATATTTTTACTTTTTCCTCCCGGGAACCATTATCTGGCCCACCTTGGTTCACGGGGAAGGTTTTTTAGTTTTTCTTCTTCCCTCAGGATACCTGTTTCCCCCTTGGCATCCCTGCTAGTTAGTTGCTGTGTTTTTCAATTTTGTTTTGTTTGGCTTGGTTTTGGTGCGGTGGCTCACGGTTCCGGTGTTCTTTCCTTACTGTGGAAGATTCTGGGGAAGAGTGGGTGTGGCTAGATGGCTCTTCCTATATTTTCTGGGCAGAGCGACAAGGTTTGGCTAGACGTGCCAGTCCTTCGCAACGTAAGTGCGTCTTTAGGGGGAGCGTTTCAGTCGTTCCCTGTGTATGTCTCCAGCTTGAAAGATGGAACTGAGTATGCAGCGTCTTCTGGCCACCTCGGTTAGGTGAATTAATTGGTAAATAAAAGCTGTGACCTTTTAGCCAAGCTGTATTTGTGTCCGTCTCTTTATTTATTAGATAAGCTAAGTGTTAAGTAAGGATGTTTAAGGTATTAATCGGCAATAAACCAATGCAGGTCTTACTATTGTGTATCATCCCTGCAGTCATTGGATTCACACTGTTTAGCAGTGACTCCTGGATAACAGTGGTACAACGGGATCAGTACCCCTTCAGTATCATATGGGGCAAATCACATTTGTCACACCGCTCCCCCATGAGGCTACACCCCGTCTTTGGCGAGCATCTTATGTCCCTATTTAAAAAATCGGGGGGGGGTCAAAAAAGTCTAGTCACAGCTCTGCTTTGGATATACTGTAGTATATATATATATATATATATATATATATATATATTATACACACCTCTCATTAACTGTCCTGGGCCAAAATTTATTTTCCATAAGAAAAGTTTTATTTTAAAGACCCTGTTGAGTGCCTTCTTTTTTATATATATATATATATATATATATATATACACATATATATGTATAAATATTACATATAAAGGATATAAAATAGTTTTTCTATAGCTTCAAATCCAGTAGCTCCACCCACATATATAAATAAATATATATATATATACAGTCTATACACACTTACATACATACACACACAGTGCATTTAATTCAAATGTAATTAATAACAACAAGAAAAGCTCTATACTGTCTGTCTACTTTTCCTCTGCTGCTGCTGACAGTGGGCCTGATTCAGAGCCGCTCGTAAGCGGCCGCTCGTTCGCTCCGAGCGATGTTTGCACATCTGCGCATGCGTATGGGTTGTAATGCGCATGCGCCAACAAGTCAGTGTGGTCGGAAATCGTGTGCTCGCAAAACAGCGAATGCCTGCTAATTTGAGTGACAGAATGAGACATTTGTGGGTGGTAACAGGGGAAGGTGCTTGAAAACGGGGAGTGGAGATCAGAACGCAGGCGTGCCAAACGGTCAAAACGGGCGTTTTAAGGGTGTGCATAATTAACAAAGCAGCGTCATCGATCACGTCACTTGGTTGTCTTTTAGTCTGAACTGCTCGCATGATTGCGGTAGGAAAATGCTACCACAAGAACAGCGAGCAGTTCAGACGCCGTTCGATGTACTCTAATTAATCTAATAAATAGCGGAGATGACGTATGATGCGAGCGGCCAGGGAGCGTCTTTACAAAATAGCGAGCGCATGTTTCGTTCGCTCGTTCAGACATAGAGGCGTCAACAGACCGCAAAGAGCGAGCGCTCAATTTAAATATCCGGCCCCTTTTTCAGAACGACCGTCCGCAAATAGCGTCCGGCTCTGAATCAGGCCCAGACTGCTCTCTCCAGAGAAGTGACCCCTCCTCCGCGCAGATTGTTGCGGCTGTGCCCTCCCTTCCTCCCGCCTTTTCCGTCCCTGCAGCCTGCGCGCCAGCCACTGAGCACAAGCTATTGGACAGCTGAGCCCTAGCTAACCTAGCCCACAGGTGGTGATTTGGGATCCTACCTGGTAACCTTAGGGTCGCAGTAGGCCCTCTCAACATCCTCCATATTGGAAACATCTTCCCAATCTCCTCCGTTGAAGCGTTGAAGACCTGCCAGCGGTACGGTAAGTAGAAGTGCACATCCGGGCAGTTACCTGCGGACAGAGGACACCTGACGTTATCCGGGACGCTGACCAGTAGCCACCGCTAGAACAGGTGATGTGTAATAGGAAATCTAAGGTCACATATCACAGAGGATGTGTAATAAGAAGAGTCATTATATAACCCGTAATGAGATAATAATAGAATTAATATAAATAAACTATACACTGTAATAGCTGTTTATATTGTTGATATACGAGTTATATTGCTAGAACGGGGTTCAGGAATCTCATATTTATTTTGGTATATATGGTATTAATGGCATGTCACAACGCTGACATCACAGATTTAGGCCACAGACAGGGTGAGGTTTAGTGTAGGTTTAGGTAAAAAAAAAAACCATTACGGTGACATGTACAGTACGGACATTCAGACCATGTCGCCATTTTGCACCACACCCATTTGTTTCACATTACAGCCCAAAGGGACTAAGGGATATATTTAGTAAGAGGCGGCCTTTCTATGCTGCCGCCTGACGGCGGTTCTGGACGTGGTATTTATTACAAAAATAATAGTAAATGCAAATTGCACCTGGTTTTGCATTTAATATTTTTGCCCTTTTAAACCCCATTGAAAATCCTCAGCTTAGTAAATACCCCCCATTGTCTCTCTGCTGATGTGTTGGGCTCCTCAGCACTTACCTCCCAGCTTGCAGTACTTCCAGATATTGGACAGACAGATAGGGGCTTTTCCAGGCGTCGCTAAGATAAAATAAAAACACATTGGATAATGAGCAGCTTCCATGTGTGGAGCGGCTGCGTTAAGCTGACACTTCATATATGCGACAGTTGGTTAATTCTTGCATGGGATCCGAGAGGGGGCTGGCAGGTCCGTCCAGAAGGGAGGGTGGGGGCGGTTCAAGTAGGGGCGCAGGGGCATGCCGATGCTATCGCGTCATAGTGGCCCCACCGCCCACTTTATAATGCTAATATCACTGGCATTATAAGGCAGGGGGCGGGGCTACGATTATGCGATTCAGCGCGATTCACATCATCGCACCCCCGGACCGCCCACTTTTGTGACTGGTGCAGGGCTTTGCGGGGTGCCGGCAGCCATTCCGGGGCACTTTCCTAGTCTTGCTAGTCACCGCTTTTCCGCTTGGCTGCAGCATCTATTTATTTCTTCATGCTAGTGCGAGGGTCCACCGGTGTGCGCTGAAAATCTGCGCGGCTGCCTGTGGAGGCCTGTCCTGCCCACTGTTTTTCTGTCTGCAATCATAGCAGTCAGCAAAATATCCGTCTGTAAAATGCGCCCCATCTCTTTCCACACACTATGGTGGAGCAGGGAAGCTGGCTTACACACCAAAGACAATCTTACAATGCGGAACGGTCGCTGCCTAGTTATGGCACCAGAACTCCCATTTCTCGGATAGTGTGGTCCATCGGCAGACAGATCAGTCTGTATGCACTAGCGTTCTCAGTCCACATGCTTACGTCTAAGGGCCTGATTGAGAGATGGACAGTATCGCACATCCGCACACAATCAGCTGGGTAATTCCGCCCAGGTAAAATGCTGATGCCGCAGGAGGCGACTGAAGAGAAGAGACGCCTCCTGCCAGCATCTGAGATCCTAGCACGGTGAAAGGGGTCACAGCATGTGATCACCATCGCAACCGATGGTCGTAACGTTCCTCACCATTGCCTAGCTGAGTGAGCCTTAGGTTAGGATATTACGGGATTCGCGCCAAAACAGAAGCAGTAACTGTACATGCGGCAGCAGCAGAGAATTGGCGCGGCTCATTTCTCTTTTATTGGGCTTCCTCTACTTTGAAATATTTAGGAATAAATGTCCCTGTCAATCAGATTGATACATAGCTAACTTCCCAGATCTAATTCGTCGTACTTTAGCAGAGTCTCCAGCGTGGAAGCGTTTGCCGTTATCGTATTTGGGTAGGTGCCGTCTGATTAAGGTGATTTGCTTTCCCAAGATTATTATTTCCACTCCAAATGTTGCCCTTGTTGATTTCTGAAGCCGACTTTAAAGTATTGAATAGGGCCCTTAGCAGGTTCATCTGGTCGGACAGAAGCCTAGGGTGTCCTTGTTTAAGCTGAGCCAATCTCGCACATTAGACGTTGTCAATTTACCATTCCTACGAGTAGGGGCGTAACTAGAACTTTGTGGGCACATAGCAAAATTTTTAAGGGGGCCCCCATTCATGTTATTCCACAGTTGTACTCCTTAAAAACATTATATCACACAGTTGTAGTGCCTCTTATAACACATTATGCCACGCAGTAGTAGTGTTCTAATATATTATGCCCCACAGTAGTAGTGCTCCGTATACATTATGCCCCACAGTAATGCCCCTTACACATTATGCCACACACAGTAATGCCCCTTATAACACATCATGCCCCATAGTAGTGCCACACACAGTATTGCCCCCTAACCTAGGCTATTATGCCACCCCCACCCCCCTGCTGCAACTCCCTGTGTCCCTCTTGGAGCATCTCACCTCCCCCTTGTGCCCATCCACCAGCCTCTGTTCTTGTGTGCCTTGGTGAGTTTGCAGCCGCAGACATGGGGAAACAGTGCCGATGTAATTTTTAATCAGGTGCCAATTGGCAGTGGCTGCTGGTCCGCGAGTTCATATTGGCTGTGACCGGCGCCTGATTAAAAATGACATTGGCACTGTTCCGCAAGAGCTGCTACGGCTGCAAAACAGTGAAATGAAAAAAACTTGTCAGGGTGCAGGGGGTTGCTTGCTGGGCTGGTAGACCCCCTAAGCCACCGGGGCCCATAGCAAGCACACCCCTTGCACCCTCAATAGTTACGTCGCTGCCTACAAACTTACGCACTAGCGACATGGAGATAGAGAAATGGAAGCAGTTTAAGATATAGAGGGGCAGTGAGAACTATGGAGCTTTCCCTGTCAGTTCACCGAGAGCCTCTATTTTCAATGAACAAATTCCACAAACACTGGACACAAGAGCTTACATTTGCTGGATGACGTAGGTCTATCTGGGATCGTTTTGTACACAGGCTGAGGTTTGGGAACTTCATCTGCTGATCCGGTGCCTGGAAATTGGTCGAGATCAGGTCTTGACACTGGTTTTACGCTGGCGAGGGGATTGTGTGGATGTTGGTCAGCTCCCTCAGATAGTCTGGATGGGTGATTATAGACACTTGAAGTGCGTACACTGCTGATACCACCAATGGTATATATTGCTGTCTCAGCAGGTGCTGTAGCAGTGGATAAAGAACGAGCTGGTACAGGTGGGGGGCCGGATGCCCCCTTGCTCAGATAACTAGACACTTTACCATATACTGAATTTGCTCCTGTGAGCGGTGTTGGCTGATTTGAGTTCAATCTAATTGAAGATGTTGGTGGAACACTGGACGGTCCAAGTGGTTGACTGGATCTATGAAGCGGATCAGTTGGTGCACTTATTGCTTTGTTGGATGTAACAGGTGATATGTGTAACACCCCAAGCTCGTACTTTGCATTGATTAGAGTGTTGTGCGGGATGATGTCTCGACTCTTACCAGATCTTGGTTGGGTCTCTTGGTTCTCATTCTCAGTTTAGAGAGGTACAGAGGAGATACAGGCATAGATGGTCACCAGTTTAGGTTCAAATAAAGTTTACATTTTATTAAACAGGCAATTTCACACAATGTGAAAAACTCAGAAAATGGCAATTCCTAATCAGTACATTTACTAGTAAATCACACTATGAACAACAAGGTTTTATTTCACTGAAACACTTGAATAGCTGAAGACTCATTTCAAACGAAGAGAACAGCAAAGTGGAGATACTGGGAATTCAAGTAGGTTAACCTAACAAGTACACGCAATTAAACATATATCATACGATATTTTAAATAGGGATAAATGTATTAGAACACAGGTTCTCAAATTCCCTATCTACCTGAATATAGATAAATAACTGCCAGTAATAAAGTCCAGCATGTTCTGTAGAGGTGGTGCACGTTATTAATTTACTTTAGTTGGTACCAACTTAATGAGTAGGATAAGCATTGGCAGAGGGTATGCTGCAGACTGTTGCCCGGGTTAATCTAAATGGAGAGTACATCTAGTTTCCTTTAGCTGGAGGTAATCCTGGCTGTTACCGTGTATACTGACTGAGCAAACGTTTTCCTACCTGTAGTGATACTTAATAGCTTTACATGGGCATTTCTTTCCATGGCTTTCCTGAGTGGTCTGTAAAAGTTTATGCTGACTGTCTTAACCTGTTTGCCTATGTCCTGTAGCAGAAAGTAATTTACAGGCTATTAGGCTATACAGAGATGCTGTAATACCAGAATGCAGTGTAACTGTCTGACCTGCACTCTGAACTTCCAGTCATAAATTAGTTAGGTTTCATGGCTATGTGTCTCTACAGCCATCCTTTGGGAATGTGCATTTGATACTGAATGTATGGAAGTTTATTAGGAGGAATGAGAGTCTCTCTGTATGTGACAGCTATCTGGCTCTTGAACCCAACGGAGATTAGTGACTCATTACACCTGTCAGCTGAAGTGTAAAGGCCCCCATACATCAGCGATCTTAGGATTTCCCAATCGAGCAATCTGCGCCCATACACTACAGATCTTTTTCAGTGATTTGCAGATCGATTGCAGCACACACAGATCTGGCAATCTTGAAAGGCTCCATCATTTTCATGGTAACGGTCTGCAAATCTGCTGATCATGTCCATACACTAGCAATCTACAGCCCCAATCCATCTGTGAAATCCAACATGTTGGACAATCTGATTAAACAATTCCAATCACTTTTTGGTTGCAATCTGCGATCTGTGAAGCCCATACATTGCAGATTTTTATACACAATCGATTGCAAATTGCACGATTGCTGCAATCCATCTCTGATGTATGGGGGCCTTAAGACCGCTGTGCTGTGCTGTGATTAATTTATTACCGACCTCTCCACGGTGCTTGCTCCTGATGTCCTGACTCAAGTGCCTGTTACTAAAGGAGTCACTGCCCTGCCTCCGTCCATTTACCTCAGCCAGCTTACCTCTTCTTACTGCTCACTGGGGAGGGTCCATTCCTCTGGCTGCCGCCCACAGCCCGCCATGTGGGGAGAAGGGACTGCCTGCTCTGTCCCAGCCCTCTGCAGCATGTACTGAAGGAAACTTCCGGCTCTCTATACCAGCTACAGCCGTCAGCCGGACTTCATCTAAACAGATCTGCCGCTCATCAGTCACCTCAGGAACGCAGGTAATCAGCACACAGACCTGCTCTGCCTCCCCCGATCATTGCCTCACACACAGTTATCCGGTGAGACCCGCTCTCACCTCAGTGGCAGCTCTTGGTTCTCCGGTAAGCGCAGCGCTGCCCCCGCTGCTCCCTTACCTCAGGCACACCAAATTCCAGGCGGCCCCCGCGGTCCTTCTCACACCAGCAGTCGCGTGCGGGCTCCTTCCCGCTCACCGCACGCGCCGCTTTAGTCCACTGAAATCCTGGGCTTGTCCTATGGGGACAGTTTTCCCCTATACAGGGGTTACATGCTAACGCCCTGTGCCACGCACTCTTTCAGCGCCCACTATCCAGCTAGGGCGGCCTGCTCCAATGTCCTCTCTGAGGGGGTCGACACATGAATGAATGAACTGGGCATACACATCAATCAGCCTATTTCTTACTATTTAACACTGTGTAAATACCCAAACAGGCAGATAAACAGGTTTTTACTATTTCCCTAACAATGAGTTAAGGATTATAATGAATTCAATACACAAATATATGAATTGGATAACAAGCACTTTAGGGGGTATCACATATGTGCTCCGCTCTGATTTGCGCTGCGTTAGGTAAAGTAGTATTCAGAGGAACAGGACGCACCGTTGGCGTGTAGTACGATGCTGCAGGCAATTTGGATTGTGCGTCTGATTGATAAAGCTCCCCAATCGGTGTTGCAATGAATGTAGGCGTTACTGGAGATGATGTTGGCCTGTTTATTCTACTGTACTGTGTCAAGGGCTGGGCAATGGGTGATGCACTTGATGTTGCCGGGATTGGCGTAATTACCGGCTTAGTAGATCCTGCGAGCGCTGTTGGGTGAGGAGCATATAAACCATCTCCTATAGATGTGACCGTTTTAAAACTGGATTCACCAGCAGAGGAATAATTTGAGTTCAGTCCACCAGAAGATGTTGGTGGAACATGGGATGTTCTGATTGGCTGACTGGATCCTGTAAGTGGAGTGATTGGTGCAATCATTGCTTTGTTTGATCTAGCAGATGATATTTGCTCTACACGAGTTTGCGCTGCATTAGGTATAGTAGTATCGGACTGCACAGGACGCGCTTTGGGCGGGTTGGATGATGCTGCAGATAATTTGGGTCGTCTGTCTGATCCCACTTGTGTGTTGCCAGATCCCGATGTATCGGGGAACAACCAGTCTTCCATTAACTTGTCTAGCTCAGGTTTCTGATGTCTATCATCATTGTCATCATCGTCATCGTCATCATCATCATCATCATCATCATCTTCTCCAGGCCCACAACGATGGCTCTTGCCACTCTCAGGCGCTGGTCAGCTGCTAGATCTCCCCCGAACCTGGGACCCTAAATAGAAGAACCAAAAGTCAATTCTGTTGTTTCATTAGGGTGCGTAAAGTCTGTGAAAAAGAGGGGAATTCTTTAATTTAAATAAAAAACAAAGTTCCAATAGAAAAAAACAAACATGTTTTAGATGTCCAGTTAGTTGCAAACAATAAAATAATTGTAATGCTTCAACCCCCCCCCCTTTAGCACAAATCACCTTTAGCTCTGGAAATTCAATACTTGTATGATAAATTGGGTATTTAAATATGTTCTATACAGTGGTCATAACAATATTTCTATTTATGAAATAATTTGTTAGCTGGATACCTGTTCCTTCCGTTTGTCTTTCTTGATCCGTCCCCCTTGATCCGCCCCGAAATCCATTTCTGCCTCTAGAACTGGCCCGTCCCCTTCCTCCGCCTCTGCCCCTCAGGCCTCGCGGTGCCCCCCTTCTCATGTCTGTGCCTGCTTCCTGGTGCCGCTGGTTGTATTTGAGTTCGCAGAGCATCTGAAAGTTCTGCACGGCCTCGATAGGTAGATTTTGCAGCAGATCTGGGCTCACCTCCAGTAGATTGTGTGACTTTCTGCAAACGCGACGATTGCATTCTCCTTGCGTGAAAAATCCACAGACGTGCATCAGTGTACACCCATTTGCTTGGTCACAGGTGCCGCGCAGGTATTTCACACAGACCTGTGGAGAAAAGGGTCAGTGATACAGTGATCCGCCCCACACCTCTGCCCCACACCTCTGCCGCACACGGGACCTGTAAGGGGTACGCTCGTATTTTGAGCAAAATAATTTATAGTTTGGTGAACATAAATGTCTGGGATTAAGCATATGATATAAGATATATTAGTATGTACAATGTGAAACCGAGCAGTAAGAATAGTAAATATAGTGGACATTATCCGTCTCACATGGTACATACTAATATTTATTACACTCGCTGCAGTAACAGGAGAGATTATTATTAGTACATGTTATTCAGCGATGGGATGTGATCAGTGGTGGATTACGGCAATCTGGGACCCTGTGCCTGGCACATCCTAACATGCACATATTAGACGTAAATTAATTGATAAACACCTATCATGTGGTGCATCACGTACCTGCCATGCCCGGTCCTACCCCATGCACCCCACTCTCCGTCCTTGGTGACAAATGATGTCCCCACACCCCCTCTCGTCACATATACTCCTCTCTGTCACATATCTGCCACTTATCTACCCATTGTCATATATGGGCTCAGGGCTGCCATCAGAAATTGTGGGGACCGGTAATAACAAAATAGGCAGCCCCCCCACCCACCGGTTAAAAAGCCAGAAGGAAGGGGACTAGGGTGAAGACAGGGAAGGTCGACTGGCTGGACTTGGGGAACATAGGGAAGGCCGGCTGGCTGGACTGGGGGGAAGACAGGGAAGGCCGACTGGCTGGACTGGGGGAACACAGGGAAGGCCGGCTGGATGGACTGGGGGGGAGGACAGGGAAGGCTGGCTGGCTGGACTGGGGGTAAGACAGGGAAGGCCGGCTGGCTGGACTGTGGGGAGGGCAGGGAAGGCCGGCTGGCTGGACTGGGGGGAGGGCAGGAAAGGCCAGCTGGCTGGACTGGGGGGAGGGGAGGGAAGGCCGGCTGGCTGGACTGGGGGGAGGGCAGGGAAGGCTGGCAGGCTGTACTGGGGGGAGGGCAGGGAAGGCCGGCTGGCTGGACTGGGGGGAGGGCAGGGAAGGCCGGCTGGCTGGACTGGGGGGAGGGCAGGGAAGGGAAGTTTGGCTGGACTGGGGGGAGACAGAAGGCCGGCTGGCTGGACTGGGGGGAGGACAGGGAAGGCCGGCTGGCTGGACTGGGGGGAGGACAGGGAAGGGAAGTCTGGCTGGACTGGGGGGGGGGGGGAGACAGAAAAGGCCGGCTGGCTGGACTGGGGGGAGGGCAGGGAAGGCCGGCTGGCTGGACTGGGGGGGAGGGCAGGGAAGGCCGGCTGGCTGGACTGTGGGGAGGGCAGGGCAGGGAAGGCTGGCTGGCTGGACTGGGGGGAGGGCAGGGAAGGCTGGTCTGGGGGGAGGGCAGGGAAGGCCGGCTGGCTGGACTGGGGGGAGGGCAGGGAAGGCCGGCTGGCTGGACTGGGGGGAGGGCAGGGAAGGGAAGTCTGGCTGGACTGGGGGGGAGACAGAGAAGGCCGGCTGGCTGGACTGGGGGGAGGGCAGGGAAGGCCGGCTGGCTGGACTGGGGGCAGGACAGGGAAGGGAAGTCTGGCTGGACTGGGGGGGGAGACAGAAAAGGCCAGCTGGCTGGACTGGGGGGAGGGCAGGGAAGGCCGGCTGGCTGGACTGGGGGGGAGACAGAGAAGGCCGGCTGGCTGGACTGGGGGGAGGGCAGGGAAGGCCGGCTGGCTGGACTGGGGGCAGGACAGGGAAGGGAAGTCTGGCTGGACTGGGGGGGGAGACAGAAAAGGCCAGCTGGCTGGACTGGGGGGAGGGCAGGGAAGGCCGGCTGGCTGGACTGGGGGGGAGGGCAGGGAAGGCCGGCTGGCTGGACTGGGGAAAGGGCAGGTAAGTCTGGCTGAACTTGTGGGGGAGACAGGGCAGGGAAGACCGGCTGGAACAGGGGGGGGCAGTGCAGGGAAGGCTGGCTGGAACAGGGGGGAGACTGGCTGGATCAAGGGGTGAAAAGGGCAGGGGTGGCTGGCTAGACTGGGGGAGAGCACAGGGGAAGGTCAGGGACTATGTAGTGCCTCTTATAGTGGTTTCTTCCTCCAGCTGACAGGACTGGCACTGGCACAGCCAATCCGCGCTGACAATTGATGCTGCTAACTGTGAGGAAGGATCTGTGACCGTCGCTGGTCACATGATTTCCTCTTGCCCAGTTCACTTTAGGCAGCGGCAACAGCAATTACTGTATGCTTAACCATTTCAAATATGGTACAGGCTGCGAGCCAATCACAGCTCGCGGACCGGCAGCCAATCAGTAGCGGCCACTCCTGATTGGCTACAGTTCTGCGAGCTCTAGATGGCTCGCGGTTGGCGCCGTATGTGCAATGTCACTGGCGTTATATCAATATCAACTTTTGACCCTAGCTGCTGGTGCAACAGCACTGCTGCCCGGGCAACCTTCTCTCTCCACTTTCTCCGGGCCCGGGACTTGAGGCCTGGCAGTACCCCCTGATGGCGGCCCTGTAGGTAAATTGGTTCCCTATACTGGTGAAGAGATGTGTGGCAACCCTAGTATTTGTGTAAATGCTAATCCTGAAGCTAGCTACTATTGGAAACAAATGCATGTGAATGGCAGTATTTCAAGAGGAAGTTTAGAAGGTTTGTTAGGACTCAATAATAAAACACATTTTTGTACACATACTTTAGTACATTTACTACTAATATATATAAAATAATTGGGATGCTGTTGAGATGCCGGCGGACTGTACGCTGGCCGTCGAAAATACTGTCGCCGGTATCCCGCCGCCTGCCAAAATGCAGACGCCAATATCCCGAAGGGGATCAGGATACCGCGTCGGGATCCCGAAACTGCCAGACTGACGAACGTCCATTGCCGGGTTAGTGTGAGCTGCTTCCAGGGGAAGGGGGGGTTAGGTTTAGGCACCCCTGGGGGAAATTAGTGTTCGGCACCATCCCCCCCCCGAGGGGGTTAGGGTGCGGGGAGAGGGGGGGTTAGGGTTGGGGTTGTGACTTACGTTCATGCTACATTAGAGAACAAAACCGCACATGTCCCTTTTCGTCAGACTGGATGGCCCACTCAAGCACCAAAATATATTTTTTATTGTACAAAGAACAAATGCACAAATACTTCGATTAATAATATATTATAAAACTATTGGGTCTGCTTACCCTGCACAGAAAACTATCAGAGCCCAGCCCGGTCTAATGTCACAGAAGTTTATTGTTATGTTATCTGGGAATCTGGGAAGGATTTTGTAGGAGTCCCGTTTCCGTTACAAGAAAACTACACAATTTACAAACTTTTTTTTTTCTACTTTTATTTTACTAGAATCAACTTTAAGCTATGACTAATATATGATAAAATAAAGAAAGTTCTAGATTCGTTATTCAACCTTATTCATGGAATTGGACTTCATTTAAAATTTATCCAAATGTCCCGTTACGTCACATGGTGTAATCAGTGATTAAATAATTAATTTCTACATAGGCATATAAGTAACAAACACATATACCCCTTGCTAGGCCTCTTTGAGGTTTGAAAAGAGATTGTACTATAGTTGCAGTCTATGGACAGAATTGTTAGATATAACCTTTTGGGGTCAAATAAGCCATAATTTGAGGGGCCTAGCTGTACCTGCCATTTCTACTACTAGAAGTATAATGAGCCAGTCATAGCCTACATGTTCTTATCAGTAGCAGCTACATTCCATTGGAATGACCATCGTAAGCTGTGTAGAGATGCTAAGCATTATGGGTAACTGTTAGTGATGTCCAGACTCTACACACAAAAGAGCTTTGAAACAGTTCATCTCCAGACATACTAGGATACGTCATTACTGTATGTCTTTGTCTGGTAGTATATATCTTAGTGCTTACAGAGCATGTGCAAGAGAGATAAGTTTGGTCAATGCTACGTTGGACCAATCAGTGCTTGATGCCTAGCACTGTATGTAATTAATATGGGCTTAATATACGGAAAGCCAACACCCAAGACTAGGGTATATAAATCAGAGGTAGACAAAAGGTTATTGGCTCATGCAAGGATCTAAGGCCCTCATTCAGAGCCGTACGCTCTGAGCAGAGCCGTACGCTCTGAGCAGAGCGTATGCTCTGAATGAGGGCCGCCCTCCGTAAAAATGGAGCGTCCTCCTGGACGCTCGTATAGCTGTGGGTCACCACCCACAGCCTATACGAGCGTGCAGTTTGATGGTCGCGATGGTCGTGACCATCGCGACCATCGAAACTGGGAGCCGGAGCCTGCGGTTGAGGTTTTCAACCGCAAGGCCCGGAGTGATTTTGGCTCTATCAGAGCCAAAATCACTCCCACTGACATCACTAGTGATGTCAGTGGGCTGGCTTCTGACGGGAGGCGTTCCCTTGGGAACGCCCCCGTCAGGGAGGCATGCCCCCAGCACGCCCACCAAAGGGGGCGTGCTGTCAATCAACATCGACAGCACGCCCCCTTTGATCAGACACAACGAGCGAAGGACTTTCCTTCGCTCGTCGCGTCTGGCGCACGACGGAGCTCCCTCCGTCGTGCGCATGCTCAGTGCAGACCATCGACCCACTTGCGAGTGGACAGCCGCTCGCGAGTGGGTCTGAATCAGGCCCTAAGTCTGCAGTAAGGATGCCTGCAATGTAAATTGAACTACCTGGGCGTTGTGAAATGAGGGCTCCCCAGAAGATAAGATGAAGAACATCTTATGTTGGAGATGATGAATTACCGGTGTCATCTGAATACATAGACAAAAGTTGAGTATACTGTATACTTTGTATGTTGTTTGTTTGTTACTTGTAAATAAAGTGCGTTCATTTGTACTCACTCACATTGGTCACTTGGGTACTATTTCATTTCGATTAGAACAAAACCCACCGTTATGCACATGGAATGGCACTTATGCACCCTCCTTCCTCACCCCATTTATGCCCCTGAATCTCCCCGTCACGTCCCCATACTCTCTCCTTGTTACACATCACCTCCAGCCTCGCTTCCATTGTCACATGTCATATAATACAACAGGATGGAGGGCGGGGGTCATGTGTGATTATATGTCACATTATTTCCTGTAGACATATATGAATTTGCTTTGTCCTGTTGCCTCCCCTTAACGCCCACAAATTCCTATCTGCTCATGGTGTCAGTAGAGGAGGGCACAGGTCCTATAGCGAGAGGTCAGTGACACCTGGAAGGCTCCCAGTCTGCCCCTGGAACCAATGGAATGGAACTCGACCCCTTACCCTGAAACAGGCATAATCGGTAGCCCGTCTGGGATTTGCTAACAGATGCTGCAAAGTGATTACTGTGTGACTGGAGCCTACACCCTCCGCCACCTCATCCCTGACCCCCTGGCGGCTTTGCTCATGCCTGATCTTAGGTCATGCATGCTCAGAAACCGGTCGTAGGGGCAGGTAATTGCAGGGACATCTGCTTTTCGGAGTAGCTGTCCCCGCACTGGAGGAAGGATGAATAGGCCCCTAAGTTCGAATTCTGTGACAGGACGAGAGGAGGTCACTGTAGAGCATATTTAAAAAGCACAGAACAGGCGGTTTGTATAATTATGTTGAAGTGTGATCACGGGGCGAGATGGAAATGTGCGCAGTGATACACAGAGATGGAGCGCACTAACGCCGCGTGTCATTTATACACCCATCTGTAACAACTGGTCCTACATGGGACTAACCGCACTGCATCACACATTGATGTGATCTGAGGGCATGATTCAGAGATGGACAGTATTGCAGAGCTGCACAGAACCGGCTAAGCAACACAGTCCAATTAAATGCTAATTCACCTCCTGCAATGCATTTGCGATCTGAGGGCCTGATTCAGAGCCGGACGCTATTTGCGGACGGTCGTTCAGAAAAAGGGGCCGGATATTTAAATTGAGCGCTCGCTCTTTTGCGGTCTGTGGGCCTGATTCAGAGCCGGATGCTATTTGCGGACGGTCGTTCAGAAAAAGGGGCCGGATATTTAAATTGAGCGCTCGCTCTTTTGCGGTCTGTGGGCCTGATTCAGAGCCCCTCGTAAGCGGCCACTCGTTCACTCCGAGCGATGTTCGCACAACTGCGCATGCGTATGGGTCGTAATGCGCATGCGCCAACCAGTCATTGCAGTCGGAAATCGTGCGCTCGTAAAACAGCGAGGGGCTGCTAATTTGAGTGACAGGATGAGGCGTTTGTGGGTGGTAACAGGGGAAGGTGCTTGAAAACGGGGAGTGGAGACCCCAACGCAGGCGTGCCAAACGGTCAAAACGGGCGTTTAATGGGTGTGCATAATTAACAAAGCAGCGTCATCGACCACGTCACTTGGTTGTCTTTTAGCCTGAACGGCTCGCAGTGTTAGCGGGAAGTAAATCCTACCACAAGCACTGCGAGCAGTTCAGACGCCTTTCGATGTTCCCGATTAATCTAATAAATACAGGAGATGACGTAGGATGCGAACGGCAAAGGGGCATCTTTACAAAATAGCGAGCGCATTTTTCGGACGCTCGCTCAGACATAGAGGCGTCCACAGGGCCTGATTCAGAGCCGGACGCTATTTGCGGACGGTCGTTCTGAAAAAGGGGCTGGCTATTTAAATTAAGCGCTCGCTCTTTGCGGTCTGTAGACGCCTCTATGTCTGAGCGAGCGTCCGAAAAATGCGCTCGCTATTTTCTAAAGACGCCCCTTTTCCGTTCGCATCATACGTCATCTCCTCTATTTATTAGATTAATCGGGAACATCTAAAGGCATCTGAACTGCTCGCAGTGCTTGTGGTAGGATTTACTTCCCGTTATCACTGCGAGCAGTTCAGGCTAAAAGACAACCAAGTGACGTGGCCGATGACGCTGCTTTACTAATTATGCACACCCATAAAACGCCCTTTTGACCGTTTGGCACGCCTGCGTTTGGATCTCCACTCCCCCGTTTTCAAGCACCTTCCCCTGTTACCACCCACAAACACCTCATTCTGTCACTCAAATTTGCAGCCCCTCGCTGTTTTACGAGCGCACAATTTCCGACCGCAATGACTGGTTGGCGCATGCGCATTACGACCCATACACATGCGCAGTTGTGCGAACATCGCTCGGAGCGAACGAGCGGCCGCTTACGAGCGGCTCTGAATCAGGCCCTGAGTGCAGCGACTCCCTAATCCACCAGAACAAACAGTACTGTCGGTGAATATCTTAAGCTGCACACACACGCAACGATTTAGTAAATGAACGATTTTAGTAAACGATTTTCGTTCATTTTTTCAAGGGTAAAATGAACGAAAATAGTTTACTAAAATCGTTCATTTACTAAAAGTAATGAACGATTTTTTTTTAACTACAAACGATTTTTGCATATTCCCTTACTGAAAATCGTTGAGTTGGTCAGTCTGACTGAACTACAAATGTGAACGCGCATGAACGATAATCGTTCATCGTTTAACTCAGAAAATGAACGATTTTTTCAACGATTGAACAATAAACGATATCATTATCGATAATCGTTCAAAAAATCGTTGTGTGTGTGTGTATGCACCTTTAGAATTACGCAGATTTACTGGTGCTGAAAGACACTGATGACATTTTTAAATAAAATCACTTTATTTTGTATTTACAACAATATATAGCTACATGACATAAACACTAATAGCGCCAGTGCTACTACTACAGGGCCACAGGACCGATCCTCCCAGCACCGCGCCGGTAACTCTCACCTCCGGTAGCAGCTGGCTGTCATTCTGCAGCAGGAGAACCTTTAATTCCTGGTCATTCAGTCCGCTGATCTCATTAGACTTTAACACCATCTGATTGTGATCTGATAATATATCATGGGACAACTTCAACGGGCACCTGAGACACAAGCAAAACAAATATTAAAGTAGCTGAAGCTGATAAAATACAGAAAGTGGTGAACTAACAAGCCAGCAGGGGGTGCTGCCACTTCGGGGTCCGGGGGTGAAGAGGGGCAGTGCCTGGAACCCCTGCCATGGACCCCGCGCCTTTTTACTGGCCAGCCCTCCCACACTCTTAAGAAGCCGCCATTTTACTCAACTCTATATGGCTGGAATTGATAAAACAACTACTACTCTCATGCAGAGGACTAGTGTCCAGTAGGAGGAGTAGTGGTGTATTATTACTATTATCTGTTATTTATAAGACGCCACAAGGGTCCCGTAGCTCCAAATAAACTAACAACAGATTACATAAGTACAAACAACTCACAACTTTACATTGACCCAAGTAGTGCACATGTTTATGCTGGTTTATCTGACCTAATAACATGTCTGTCACCTGATTATTACACGGATAATTCTCCTGATCGATTTCTATATCGGTGCAACCTGCTCTGAGCCACCGTACGCACTTGCTGATCTCATATCTAGCTAACAATTAACAAGTACATTCTATAAACTGATAGGTTGGAGCACTGATT
Source organism: Taudactylus pleione (assembly GCA_031769625.1). NCBI lineage: Eukaryota > Metazoa > Chordata > Amphibia > Anura > Myobatrachidae > Taudactylus > Taudactylus pleione. The sequence continues at coordinate 1,396,094 of JAUIMM010001326.1, read as the reverse complement.
GGTTGCTATGGGCAACTTCTCCACTTCCTACATAAACTTGCCCCATAGTCACCCTGTATATTATCAAGTATTGCTTCAATTTACCCGGTGGCACTTGTACTTTTTAATGAGCTTTGCTGGATTGCATAATATTCAGGGGTGCAACAGGGCATCATCGGAAGCCATGGCATAGAATAGAGGCCCTGATTCAGAGCCGGACGCTCTGACCAGAGCGCTCGCTCTGAATCAGGACCCACCTCCATTAATATGGAGCGTCCTCCTGGATGCTCGTATAGCTGTGGGTCACCACCCACAGTATATACGAGCGTGCAGGATGATGGTCGCGATGGTCTAGACCATCGCGACCATCGAAACTGAGAGCAGAAGCCTGCGGTTGAGTTTTTCAACCCGCAAGGCCAGGAGTGATTTTGGCTCTATCAGAGCCAAAATCACTCCCACTGACATCACTAGTGATGTCAGTGGGGCCGGCTTGAGACGGTAGGCGTTCCCTTGGGAACGCCTCCGTCTGGCAGGCACGCCCCCGGCACGCCCACCAAAGGGGGCGTGCTGTCAGTTAACATCGACAGCACGCCCCCTTTGATGAGACACTCCGAGCGAAGGAAAGTCCTTCGCTTGTCGCGTCTTGCGCATGCGCACGACGGAGCTCCCTCCGTCGTGCGCATGCTCAGTGCGGACCATCGACCCACTTGCGAGCGGACAGCCGCTCGCGAGTGGGTCTGAATGAGGGCCAGAGACCACAGAGGTGGCCTGTAACTGTGGTCCCGTGGCTACCACACCGCCACCACCCTCTCCCTCCAGCACAGTGGTGGTAGTTCTGCCAGCTGCTCTGGTCCTGTACAGTCAGTGTGTCAGGCAAAGTAATGGGCTACTTCTAATATCTGCTCCACCTAAAACTACAGAGCGTTCTAGACAGCTGGAATACCTCCTGTACCCTCTGTATAGAATACCCCCGGCATTAGGGTGGTGCTGTAAGCTGGATTTAATTCTCAGTATTTATTCTATTGTAGCATGTCACAGTTGACGTAGTGGTTAGCATTGCTGCCTCACAGCAGTGAAATATGAGGTTACATCAGGCTTGTCTACCCTCCCGATTTGGTCGGGAGCCTCCCGAATATCGGGTGGCGCTCCTGACCCCCCGGAAAGGCAGGCAAGCCTCCCGGCTGCCGCCTACCCCCCCAGACTACTAGTAAAAACACCCGCTGCGGGGGGGCCTGATGACGCGATTCGCGCTGAATCGTGTCATCGTGGCTCCGCCCCCCTTCTTCACAATGCCTTTTTTCCGGCATTGTGAAGAGGGGGCGGGGCCAGGGGAGTGACCGCACAATCGCGTCTTCACAATGCCCCCAAAACATCATCATAGCCCGGCCACGTCCCCCGCAGAATGCAGGCATTCAGCTCCCTCCCGGAAGGAGGGAGCTGAATGTCGGCAAGTATGTGTTACATTCTGACCGTGTTCTGAGAATGATCACATTCTGGGCGTACAGCAAATTATGCAGCATCTCTAGAGGTTGTTCTCAGATGTCAGCGAATATGAAGCTCCGTGCAAGTTATTTTCCTCCGCTTTCCAAGTTTGTGCTCCAGGGAATTATCTTCCTAATGCAGGAGATCCGCCTGCTCTTCCGGGGGTGCGGGGGAATACCCGAAAAATCTGGAGCCTCACACAACTTCCGGGAGAATAGGGAAGTATGGAATAGCTGCTGCTTCACTTTCCAGCACAGCGCGGAACTGTACACGTCTTAGGGGCCCATTCATCCATAATCGCACACTCAATGCAATATAAGCGCCCATGATCGCATTGCAGTATGCAGTGTCAGCTTCCACATGTATAACGTAGCAGACGCAGTCACGCAGGGACAGGGGCTCGGAAAGGAAATAGTCCCCGTGATGTGCTTGGAGTGAAGTGACCACATCACTCCTCGATTGGGACTTCTGCGCACGTTTCCTGACCACGCATGTGCACCACCCATTGCCGGGGAATAGGCGCTATAAAGTGTCGCCCATAGGCTACAGCATACTGGCCCTACTCTCCCAAAACGGCCCAAAGAGGTTCCCGAAAATCAGGTGGTGCTCTCAGCCGCACCGGAAAAGCGGGTAAGTCTCCCAGCCACCTACCCTCGACCCACCCTCACACATGATGCTGAATCGCATCATCATGACCCCGCCCCCTACTCTACAATGGTGGTGATCTCGGCATTGTGCTGCGGCAACGGACCCACTATGACACAATCGCACAGCCCCGCCCCTAATGCCAGGTAATGACCCCAGCCACGCCCCCTATGCCATTCCACCCCCCTTTCCCCAAGCTCCATACTCCTGAAGGGAGCAGCCACAATGTCGGCGAGTATGGGCTACAGCGGCACAACGCCATCTTTAGCTGCAGGGGCCAAACTCCAGAATGCGATGCCTGGTAACTCTGACAGATTCTCACACCCCATTGAAACCTTTGTGGGTTCCGGCTGCTGTCGAAAATGGATATTTGCTTCCATCCCTCGATAATGCATTTAGGGGTTACTTAATATTTGCCGGTATCCTCTGAAATTGGTGTTTTTGGGGAATATGCCGCATATATTAAAAGATAATGATAAATAAGCCCCTAGATATAGAGAGAATTTTCTTGGCTACATTACATACAGAACATTGTGTAACACACAGCCCCGTCCTGCTCCCATACAGAGACCATATGTCCCTTTACCTATATATGATGTATGTGCTTCACTATGTAACACACCCAAACCTTGTCCTGCAATGCCGCACCCACCTCCAGCACTATAATAATATACTGAGACTGATCTCTACATGTACCTGCTGATGCCCATTCTACTCTTACCCTTGTCCTGCAATGCCGCACCCACCTCCAGCACTATAATAATATACTGAGACTGATCTCTTCATGTACCTGCTGATGCCCATTCTACTCTTACCCTTGTCCTGCAATGCCGCACCCACCTCCAGCACTATAATAATATACTGAGACTGATCTCTTCATATACCTGCTGATGCCCATTCTACTCTTACCCTTGTCCTGCAATGCCGCACACACCTCCAACACTATAATAATATACTGAGACTGATCTCTTCATGTACCTGCTGATGCCCATTACACTCTTACCCTTGTCCCTACTGCCCTCATTGCCCTCTGTCCATACAATATAAGGCTGCCCCATAACACATCCATAGCCCTGGGCAAATACCGGCATCACCTCTTGCCCACTTAGCACTTCTTAGCCTAGCCTCTAATGTCACCTCACCTGCCTCTCCCCCTATAACTTGTGCCAGCCTCTAATGTCACCTCACCTGCCTCTCCCCCTATAACTTGTGCCAGCCTCTAATGTAACCTCACTTGCATCTCCCCCTATAACTTGTGCCAGCCTCTAATGTAACCTCACCTGCCTCTCCCCCTATAACTTGTGCCAGCCTCTATTGTCACCTCACCTGCCTCTCCCCTATAACTTGTGCCAGCCTCTAATGTCACTTCACCTGCCTCTCCCCCTATAACTTGTGCCAGCCTCTAATGTCACCTCACCTGCCTCTCCCCCTATAACTTGTGCTAGCCTATAACATCACCTCACCTGCCTCTCCCACTTTAACTTGTGCCACCCTCTAATGTCACCTCACCTGCCTCTCCCCCTATAACTTGTGCCAGCCTCTAATGTCACCTCAGATGCCTCTCCCCCTATAACTTGTGCCAGCCTCTAACTTCGCCTCACCTGCCTCTCCCCCTATAACTTGTGCCAGCCTCTAAAGTCACCTCACCTGCGTCTCCCCCTATAACTTGTGTCAGCCTCTAATGTCACCTCACCTGCCTCTCCCCCTATAACTTGTGCCAGCCTCTAATGTCACCTCACCTGCCTCTCCCCCTATAACTTGTGCCAGCCTCTAATGTCACCTTACCTGCCTCAGCTGCTTCTCCCCCTATAACTTGTGCCAGCCTCTGATGTCACCTCACCTGCCTCTCCCCCTATAACTTGTGCCAGCCTCTAATGTCACCTCACCTGCCTCTCCCCCTATAACTTGTGCCAGCCTCTAACGTCACCTCACCTGCCTCTCCCCCTATAACTTGTGCCAGCCTCTAATGTCACCTTACCTGCCTCAGCTGCTTCTCCCCCTATAACTTGTGCCAGCCTCTGATGTCAGTAACCACCTATTGCTCCCTGTTAAATACTGTACCTCTCTAGAATAGGAAATCAGCCAAGATTAGAACCTGTCATCCCGGACATCTAACTTTGCCCAATGAATAAGCAGTGCTGCCACCTCCTGCCACCTCTCTGTGTATAGCAGTACTGTCGGTACCCGCCTCCTGCCCCCTCTCTGTGTATAACAGTGCTGACAGTACACACCTCCTGCCCACCTCTCTGTGTATAGCAGTGCTGCCAGTACCCACCTCCTGCCCCCTCTCTGTGTATAGCAGTGCTGCCAGTACCCACCTCCTGCCCCCTCTCTGTGTATAGCAGTGCTGCCAGTACCCACCTCCTGCCCCCTCTCTGTGTATAGCAGTGCTGCCAGTACCCACCTCCTGCCCCCCTCTGTGTATAGCAGTGCTGCCAGAACCCACATCCTGCCCCCTCTCTGTGTATAGCAGTGCTGCCAGTACCCACCTCCTGCCCCCTCTCTGTGTATAGCAGTGCTGCCAGTACCCACCTCCTGCCCCCTCTCTGTGGAGAGCAGTGCTGCCAGTACCTACCTCCTGCTCCCTCTCTGTGGATAGCAGTGCTGCCAGTACCCACCTCCTGCCCTCTCTCTGTGTATAGCAGTGCTGCCAGTACCCACCTCCTGCCCCCTCTCTGTGTATAGCAGTGCTGCCAGTACCTACCTCCTGCCCTGACAGCACTGCTATACACAGAGAGGGGGCAGGAAGTGGGTACTAGCAGCACTGCTATACACAGAGAAGGGGCAGGAGGTACGTACTGGCAGCACTGCTATACACAGAGAGGGGGCAGGATGTGGGTACTGGCAGCACTGCTATACACAGAGAGGGGACAGGAGGTGGGTACTGGCAGCACTGCTATACACAGATAGGGGGCAGGAGGTGGGTACTGGCAGCACTGCTATACACAGAGAGGGGGCAGGAGGTGGGTACTGACAGCACTGCTATACACAGAGAGGGGGCAGGAGGTGGCCCTCTCTGTGTATAGCAGTGCTGCCAGTACCCACCTCCTGCCCCCTCTCTGTGTATAGCAGTGCTGCCAGTACCCACCTTCCTGCCCCTTCCCTGTGTATAGCAGTGCTGCCACTACCTACCTCCTGCCCCCTCTCTGTGTATAGCAGTGCTGCCAGTACCCACCTCCTGCCCCTCTCTCTGTGTTTAGCAGTGCTGCCAGTACTCACCTCCTGCCCCTCTCTCTGTGTATAGCAGTGCTGCCAGTACCCACCTCCTCCCCCCTCTCTGTGTATAGCAGTGCTGCCAGTACCCACCTCCTGCCCCCTCTCTATGTATAGCAGTGCTGCCAGTACCCACCTCCTGCCCCCTCTCTGTGTATAGCAGTGCTGCCAGTACCCACCTCCTCCCCCCTCTCTGTGTATAGCAGTGCTGCCAGAACCCAACTCCTGCCCCCTCTCTGTGTATAGCAGTGCTGCCAGTACCCACCTCCTCCCCCCTCTCTGTGTATAGCAGTGCTGCCAGTACCCACCTCCTGCCCCCTCTCTGTGTATAGCAGTGCTGCCAGTACCCACCTCCTGCCCCCTGTCTGTGTATAGCAGTGCTGCCAGTACCCACCTCCTGCACCCTCTCTGTGTATAGCAGCGCTGTCAGTACCCACCTCCTGACCCCTCTCTGTGTATAGCAGTGCTGTCAGTACCCACCTCCTGCCCCCTCTCTGTGTATAGCAGTGCTGCCAGTACCCACCTCCTGCCCCCTGTCTGTGTATAGCAGTGCTGCCAGTACCCACCTCCTGCTCCCTCTCTGTGGATAGCAGTGCTGCCAGTACCCACCTCCTGCCCTCTCTCTGTGTATAGCAGTGCTGCCAGTACCCACCTCCTGCCCCCTCTCTGTGTATAGCAGTGCTGCCAGTACCCACATCCTGCCCCCTCTCTGTGTATAGCAGTGCTGCCAGTACCCACCTCCTGCCCCCTCTCTGTGTATAGCAGTGCTGCCAGTACCCACCTCCTGCCCCCTCTCTGTGGATAGCAGTTCTGCCAGTACCTACCTCCTGCTCCCTCTCTGTGGATAGCAGTGCTGCCAGTACCCACCTCCTGCCCTCTCTCTGTGTATAGCAGTGCTGCCAGTACCCACCTCCTGCCCCCTCTCTGTGTATAGCAGTGCTGCCAGTACCCACATCCTGTCCCCTCTCTGTGTAGAGCAGTGCTGCAAGTACCTACCTCCTGCCCTGACAGCACTGCTATACACAGAGAGGGGGCAGGAAGTGGGTACTTGCAGCACTGCTATACACAGAGAAGGGGCAGGAGGTACGTACTGGCAGCACTGCTATACACAGAGAGGGGCCAGGAAGTGGGTATTGGCAGCACTGCTATACACAGAGAGGGGGCAGGAGGTGGCCCTCTCTGTGTATAGCAGTGCTGCCAGTCCCCACCTCCTGCCCCCTCTGTGTATAGCAGTGCTGCCAGTACCCACCTTCCTGCCCCTTCCCTGTGTAAAGCAGTGCTGCCACTACCTACCTCCTGCCCCCTCTCTGTGTATAGCAGTGCTGCCAGTACCCACCTCCTGCCCCTCTCTCTGTGTTTAGCAGTGCTGCCAGTTCTCACCTCCTGCCCCTCTCTCTGTGTATAGCAGTGCTGCCAGTACCCACCTCCTCCCCCCTGTCTGTGTATAGCAGTGCTGCCAATACCCACCTCCTGCCCCCTCTCTATGTATAGCAGTGCTGCCAGTACCCACCTCCTGCCCCCTCTCTGTGTATAGCAGTGCTGCCAGTACCCACCTCCTCCCCCCTCTCTGTGTATAGCAGTGCTGCCAGAACCCAACTCCTGCCCCCTCTCTGTGTATAGCAGTGCTGCCAGTACCCACCTCCTCCCCCCTCTCTGTGTATAGCAGTGCTGCCAGTACCCACCTCCTGCCCCCTCTCTGTGTATAGCAGTGCTGCCAGTACCCACCTCCTGCCCCCTGTCTGTGTATAGCAGTGCTGCCAGTACCCACCTCCTGCACCCTCTCTGTGTATAGCAGCGCTGTCAGTACCCACCTCCAGACCCCTCTCTGTGTATAGCAGTGCTGTCAGTACCCACCTCCTGCCCCCTCTCTGTGTATAGCAGTGCTGCCAGTACCCACCTCCTGCCCCCTGTCTGTGTATAGCAGTGCTGCCAGTACCCACCTCCTGTCCCCTCTCTGTGTATAGCAGTGCCGCCAGTACCCACCTCCTGACCCCTCTCTGTGTATACACTGTATAGCAGTGCTGCCAGTACCCACCTCCTGCCCCTCTCTGTGTACAGCAGTGCTGCCAGTACCCACCTCCTGCCCCTCTCTGTGTACAGCAGTGCTGTCAGTACCCACCTCCTGACCCCTCTCTGTGTATAGCAGTGCTGCCAGTACCCACCTCCTGCCCACTCTGTGTATAGCAGTGCTGCCAGTACCCACCTCCTGTCCCCTCTCTGTGTATAGAAGTGCTGTCAGTACCCACCTCCTGCCCCCTCTCTGTGAATAGCAGTGCTGCCAGTAACCACCTCCTGCCCCTCTGTGTATAGCAGTGCTGCCAGTACCCACCTCCTGCCTCCTCTCTGTGTATAGCAGTGCTGTCAGTACCCACCTCCTGCCCCCTCTCTGTGTATAGCAGTGCTGCCAGTACCCACCTCCTGCCCCCTCTCTGTGTATAGCAGTGCTGCCAGTAACCACCTCCTGCCCCTCTGTGTATAGCAGTGCTGCCAGTACCCACCTCCTGCCCCCTCTCTGTGTATAGCAGTGCTGTCAGTGCCCATCTCCTGCCCCCTCTCTGTGTATAGCAGTGCTGCCAGTACCCACCTCCTGCCCCCTCTCTGTGTATAGCAGTGCTGCCAGTACCCACCTCCTGCCCCTCTCTGTGTATAGCAGTGCTGCCAGTACCCACCTCCTGCCCCCTCTCTGTGTATAGCAGTGCTGCCAGTACCCACCTCCTGTCCCCTCTCTGTGTATAGCAGTGCTGCCAGTACCCACCTTCTGCCCCCTCTCTATGTATAGCCGTGCTGCCAGCACCCAATTCATGCCCCTTCCCTGTGTATAGCAGTGCTGCCAGTATCTACCTCCTACCCCCTCTCTGTGTATAGCACTGCTGCCAGTACCCACCTCCTCCCCCTTCTCTGTGTATAGCAGTGCTGCCAGTACCCACCTCCTGCCCCCTCTCTGTGTATAGCAGTGCTGCCAGTACCCACCTCCTGCCCCCTCTCTGTGTATAGCAGTGCTGCCAGTACCCACCTCCTGCCCCCTCTCTGTGTATAGCAGTGCTGCAAGTACCCACCTCCTGCCCCTCTCTGTGTATAGCAGTGCTGCCAGTACCCACCTCCTGACCCCTCTCTGTGTATAGCAGTGCTGCCAGTACCCACCTCCTGCCCCCTCTCTGTGTATAGCAGTGCTGCCAGTACCTACCTCCTGCCCCCTCTCTGTGTATAGCAGTGCTGTCATTACCCACCTCCTGCCCCTCTCTGTGTATAGCAGTGCTGCCAGTACCCACCTCCTGCCCTCTCTCTGTGTATAGCAGTGCTGTCAGTACCCACCTCCTGCCCCCTCTCTGTGAATAGCAGTGCTGCCAGTAATCACCTCCTGCCCCTCTGTGTATAGCAGTGCTGCCAGTACCCACCTCCTGCCTCCTCTCTGTGTATAGCAGTGCTGTCAGTACCCACCTCCTGTCCCCTCTCTGTGTATAGCAGTGCTGCCAGTACCCACCTCCTGCCCCCTCTCTGTGTATAGCAGTGCTGCCAGTAACCACCTCCTGCCCCTCTGTGTATAGCAGTGCTGCCAGTACCCACCTCCTGCCCCCTCTCTGTGTATAGCAGTGCTGTCAGTACCCATCTCTTGCCCCCTCTCTGTGTATAGCAGTGCTGCCAGTACCCACCTCCTGCCCCTCTCTGTGTATAGCAGTGCTGCCAGTACCCACCTCCTGCCCCCTCTCTGTGTATAGCCGTGCTGCCAGTACCCACCTCCTGTCCCCTCTCTGTGTATAGCCGTGCTGCCAGTACCCACCTTCTGCCCCCTCTCTGTGTATAGCAGTGCTGCCAGCACCCAATTCCTGCCCCTTCCCTGTGTATAGCAGTGCTGCCAGTACCTACCTCCTACCCCCTCTCTGTGTATAGCACTGCTGCCAGTACCCACCTCCTCCCCCTTCTCTGTGTATAGCAGTGCTGCCAGTACCCACCTCCTGCCCCCTCTCTGTGTATAGCAGTGCTGCCAGTACCCACCTCCTGCCCCCTCTCTGTGTATAGCAGTGCTGCCAATACCCACCTCCTGCCCCCTCTCTGTGTATAGCAGTGCTGTCAGTACCCACCTCCTGCCCCTCTCTGTGTATAGCAGTGCTGCCAGTACCCACCTCCTGACCCCTCTCTGTGTATAGCAGTGCTGCCAGTACCCACCTCCTGCCCCCTCTCTGTGTATAGCAGTGCTGCCAGTACCTACCTCCTGCCCCCTCTCTGTGTATAGCAGTGCTGTCAGTACCCACCTCCTGCCCCTCTCTGTGTATAGCAGTGCTATCCAGTACCCACCTCCTGCCCTCTCTCTGTGTATAGCAGTGCAGTCAGTACCCACCTCCTGCCCCTCTCTGTGTATAGCAGTGCTGCCAGTACCCTCCTCCTGCCCCCTCTCTGTGTATAGCAGTGCTGTCAGTACCCACCTCCTGACCCTTCTCTGTGTATAGCAGTGCTGCCAGTACCCACCTCCTGCCCTCACTGTGTATAGCAGTGCTGCCAGTACCCACCTCCTGCCTCTCTCTGTGTATAGCAGTGCTGCCAGTACCCACCTCCTGCCCTCTCTGTGTATAGCAGTGCTGCCAGTACCCACCTCCTGCCCCCTCTCTGTGTATAGCAGTGCTGCCAGTACCCACCTCCTGACTCCTCTCTGTGTATAGCAGTGCTGCCAGTACTCACCTCCTGCCCCCTCTCTGTGTATAGCAGTGCTGCCAGTACTCACCTCCTCCCCCCTCTCTGTGTATAGCAGTGCTGCCAGTACCCACCTCCTGCCCCCTCTCTGTGTATAGCAGTGCTGCCAGTACCCACCTCATGCCCCTTCTCTGTGTATAGCAGTACTGCCAGTACCTACCTCCTGCCTCCTCTGTGTGTATAGCAGTGCTGCCACTACCCACCTCCTGCCCCCTCTCTGTGTATAGCAGTGCTGCCAGTACCCACCTCCTGCCCCCTCTCTGTGTATAGCAGTGCTGCCAGTAGCCACCTCCTGCCCCCTCTCTGTGTATAGCAGTGCTGCCAGTACCCACCTCCTGCCCCCTCTCTTTGTATAGCAGTGCTGTCAGTACTCACCTCCTGCCCCCTTTCTGTGTATAGAAGTGCTGCCAGTACCCAACTCCTGCCCCCTCTCTGTGTATAGCAGTGCTGCCAGTACCCACCTCCTGCCCCCTCTCTGTGTATAGCAGTGCTACCAGTACTCACCTCCTGCCCCCTCTCTGTGTATAGCAGTGCTGCCAGTACCCACCTCCTGCCCCCTCTCTGTGTATTGCAGTGCTGCCAGTACCCACCTCCAGCCCCCTCTCTGTGTATAGCAGTGCTGCCAGTACCCACCTCCTACCCCCTCTCTGTGTATAGCAGTGCTGCCAGTACCCACCTCCTGTCCCCTCTGTGTATAGCAGTGCTGCCATTACCCACCTCCTGCCCCCTCTGTATATAGCAGTGCTGCCAGTACCCACCTCCTGCCCCTCTCTCTGTGTATAGCAGTGCTGCCAGTACTCACCTCCTGCCCCCTCTCTGTGTATAGCAGTGCTGCCAGTACCCACCTCCTCCCCATCTCTGTGTATAGCAGTGCTGCCAGTACTCACCTCCTGCCCCCTCTCTGTGTAAAGCAGTGCTGCCAGTCCCCTCTCTGTGTATAGCAGTGCTGCCAGAACCCACCTCCTTTCCAATCTCTGTGTATAGCAGGGCTGCCAGTACCCACCTCCTGCCCCCTCTCTGTGTGTAGCAGTGCTGCCAGTACCCACTTCCTGCCCCTTCCCTGCGAATAGCAGTGCTGCCAGTACTCACCTCCTCCCCCCTCTCTGTGTATAGCAGTGCTGCCAGTAACCACCTCCTGCCCCTCTGTGAATAGCAGTGCTGCCAGTACCCACCTCCTACCCCCTCTCTGTGTATAGCAGTGCTGCCAGTACCCACCTCCTGCCCCCTCTCTGTGTATAGCAGTGCTGCCTGTACCCACCTCCTGCCCCCTCTCTGTGTATAGCAGTGCTGCCAGTACCCACCTCCTACCCACTCTCTGTGTATAGCAGTGCTGCCAGTACCCACCTCCTGCCCCTCTCTGTGTATAGCAGTGCTGCCAGTACCCACCTCCTGCCCCTCCCTCTGTGTATAGCAGTGTTGCCAGTACCCACCTCATGCCCCTTCTCTGTGTATAGCAGTGCTGCCAGTACCCACCTCATGCCCCTTCTCTGTGTATAGCAGTGCTGCCAGTACCCGCCTCCTGCCTCCTCTGTGTGTATAGCAGTGCTGCCACTACCCACCTCCTGCCCCCTCTCTGTGTATAGCAGTGCTGCCAGTACCCACCTCCTGCCCCCTCTCTGTGTATAGTAGTGCTGACACTACCCACCTCCTGCCCCCTCTCTGTTTATAGCAGTGCTGTCAGTACTCACCTCCTGCCCCCTCTCTGTGTATAGCAGTGCTGCCAGTACCCACCTCCTGCCCCCTTTCTGTGTATAGCAGTGCTGCCAGTACCCACCTCCTGCCCCCTCTCTGTATATAGCAGTGCTACCAGTACTCACCTCCTGCCCCCTCTCTGTGTATAGCAGTGCTGCCAGTACCCACCTCCTGCCCCCTCTCTGTGTATAGCAGTGCTGCCAGTACCCACCTCCAGCCCCCTCTCTGTGTATAGCAGTGCTGCCAGTACCCACCTCCTGCCCCCTCTCTGTGTATAGCAGTGCTGCCAGTACCCACCTTCTGCCCCCTCTGTGTATAGCAGTGCTGCCAGTACCCACCTCCTGCCCCCTCTCTGTGTATAGCAGTGCTGCCAGTACCCACCTCCTGCCCCTCTCTGTGTATAGCAGTGCTGCCAGTACTCACCTCCTGCCCCCTCTCTGTGTATAGCAGTGCTGCCAGTACCCACCTCCTTTCCTCTCTGTGTATAGCAGTGCTGCCAGTACCCACCTCCTGCCCCCTCTCTGTGTATAGCAGTGCTGCCAGTAACCACCTCCTGCCCCTCTGTGTATAGCAGTGCTGCCAGTACCCACCTCCTGCCCCCTCTCTGTGTATAGCAGTGCTGTCAGTACCCATCTCTTGCCCCCTCTCTGTGTATAGCAGTGCTGCCAGTACCCACCTCCTGCCCCTCTCTGTGTATAGCAGTGCTGCCAGTACCCACCTCCTGCCCCCTCTCTGTGTATAGCCGTGCTGCCAGTACCCACCTCCTGTCCCCTCTCTGTGTATAGCCGTGCTGCCAGTACCCACCTTCTGCCCCCTCTCTGTGTATAGCAGTGCTGCCAGCACCCAATTCCTGCCCCTTCCCTGTGTATAGCAGTGCTGCCAGTACCTACCTCCTACCCCCTCTCTGTGTATAGCACTGCTGCCAGTACCCACCTCCTCCCCCTTCTCTGTGTATAGCAGTGCTGCCAGTACCCACCTCCTGCCCCCTCTCTGTGTATAGCAGTGCTGCCAGTACCCACCTCCTGCCCCCTCTCTGTGTATAGCAGTGCTGCCAATACCCACCTCCTGCCCCCTCTCTGTGTATAGCAGTGCTGTCAGTACCCACCTCCTGCCCCTCTCTGTGTATAGCAGTGCTGCCAGTACCCACCTCCTGACCCCTCTCTGTGTATAGCAGTGCTGCCAGTACCCACCTCCTGCCCCCTCTCTGTGTATAGCAGTGCTGCCAGTACCTACCTCCTGCCCCCTCTCTGTGTATAGCAGTGCTGTCAGTACCCACCTCCTGCCCCTCTCTGTGTATAGCAGTGCTATCCAGTACCCACCTCCTGCCCTCTCTCTGTGTATAGCAGTGCAGTCAGTACCCACCTCCTGCCCCTCTCTGTGTATAGCAGTGCTGCCAGTACCCTCCTCCTGCCCCCTCTCTGTGTATAGCAGTGCTGTCAGTACCCACCTCCTGACCCTTCTCTGTGTATAGCAGTGCTGCCAGTACCCACCTCCTGCCCTCACTGTGTATAGCAGTGCTGCCAGTACCCACCTCCTGCCTCTCTCTGTGTATAGCAGTGCTGCCAGTACCCACCTCCTGCCCTCTCTGTGTATAGCAGTGCTGCCAGTACCCACCTCCTGCCCCCTCTCTGTGTATAGCAGTGCTGCCAGTACCCACCTCCTGACTCCTCTCTGTGTATAGCAGTGCTGCCAGTACTCACCTCCTGCCCCCTCTCTGTGTATAGCAGTGCTGCCAGTACTCACCTCCTCCCCCCTCTCTGTGTATAGCAGTGCTGCCAGTACCCACCTCCTGCCCCCTCTCTGTGTATAGCAGTGCTGCCAGTACCCACCTCATGCCCCTTCTCTGTGTATAGCAGTACTGCCAGTACCTACCTCCTGCCTCCTCTGTGTGTATAGCAGTGCTGCCACTACCCACCTCCTGCCCCCTCTCTGTGTATAGCAGTGCTGCCAGTACCCACCTCCTGCCCCCTCTCTGTGTATAGCAGTGCTGCCAGTAGCCACCTCCTGCCCCCTCTCTGTGTATAGCAGTGCTGCCAGTACCCACCTCCTGCCCCCTCTCTTTGTATAGCAGTGCTGTCAGTACTCACCTCCTGCCCCCTTTCTGTGTATAGAAGTGCTGCCAGTACCCAACTCCTGCCCCCTCTCTGTGTATAGCAGTGCTGCCAGTACCCACCTCCTGCCCCCTCTCTGTGTATAGCAGTGCTACCAGTACTCACCTCCTGCCCCCTCTCTGTGTATAGCAGTGCTGCCAGTACCCACCTCCTGCCCCCTCTCTGTGTATTGCAGTGCTGCCAGTACCCACCTCCAGCCCCCTCTCTGTGTATAGCAGTGCTGCCAGTACCCACCTCCTACCCCCTCTCTGTGTATAGCAGTGCTGCCAGTACCCACCTCCTGTCCCCTCTGTGTATAGCAGTGCTGCCATTACCCACCTCCTGCCCCCTCTGTATATAGCAGTGCTGCCAGTACCCACCTCCTGCCCCTCTCTCTGTGTATAGCAGTGCTGCCAGTACTCACCTCCTGCCCCCTCTCTGTGTATAGCAGTGCTGCCAGTACCCACCTCCTCCCCATCTCTGTGTATAGCAGTGCTGCCAGTACTCACCTCCTGCCCCCTCTCTGTGTAAAGCAGTGCTGCCAGTACCCACCTCCTGTCCCCTCTCTGTGTATAGCAGTGCTGCCAGAACCCACCTCCTTTCCAATCTCTGTGTATAGCAGGGCTGCCAGTACCCACCTCCTGCCCCCTCTCTGTGTGTAGCAGTGCTGCCAGTACCCACTTCCTGCCCCTTCCCTGCGAATAGCAGTGCTGCCAGTACTCACCTCCTCCCCCCTCTCTGTGTATAGCAGTGCTGCCAGTACCCACCTCCTGCCCTCTCTGTGTATAGCCGTGCTGTCAGTACCCACCTCCTGCCCCTCTGTGTATAGCCGTGCTGCCAGTACCCACCTCCTGCCCCCTCTCTGTGTATAGCCGTGCTGCCAGTACCCACCTCCTGCCCCCTCTCTGTGTATAGCAGTGCTGCCAGTACCCACCTCCTGTCCCCTCTCTGTGTATAGCAGTGCTGCCAGTACCCACCTCCTGCCCCCTCTCTGTGTATAGCAGTGCTGCCAGTACCCACCTCCTGTCCCCTCTCTGTGTATAGCAGTGCTGCCAGTACCCACCTCCTGCCCCCTCTCTGTGTATAGCAGTGCTGCCAGTACCCACCTCCTGCCCTCTCTCTGTGTATAGCAGTGCTGCCAGTACCCACCTCCTGCCCCTCTCTGTGTATAGCAGTGCTGCCAGTACCCACCTCCTGCCCCCTCTCTGTGTATAGCAGTGCTGCCAGTAACCACCTCCTGCCCCTCTGTGAATAGCAGTGCTGCCAGTACCCACCTCCTACCCCCTCTCTGTGTATAGCAGTGCTGCCAGTACCCACCTCCTGCCCCCTCTCTGTGTATAGCAGTGCTGCCTGTACCCACCTCCTGCCCCCTCTCTGTGTATAGCAGTGCTGCCAGTACCCACCTCCTACCCACTCTCTGTGTATAGCAGTGCTGCCAGTACCCACCTCCTGCCCCCTCTCTGTGTATAGCAGTGCTGCCAGTACCCACCTCCTGCCCCTCCCTCTGTGTATAGCAGTGTTGCCAGTACCCACCTCATGCCCCTTCTCTGTGTATAGCAGTGCTGCCAGTACCTACCTCATGCCCCTTCTCTGTGTATAGCAGTGCTGCCAGTACCCGCCTCCTGCCTCCTCTGTGTGTATAGCAGTGCTGCCACTACCCACCTCCTGCCCCCTCTCTGTGTATAGCAGTGCTGCCAGTACCCACCTCCTGCCCCCTCTCTGTGTATAGTAGTGCTGACACTACCCACCTCCTGCCCCCTCTCTGTTTATAGCAGTGCTGTCAGTACTCACCTCCTGCCCCCTCTCTGTGTATAGCAGTGCTGCCAGTACCCACCTCCTGCCCCCTTTCTGTGTATAGCAGTGCTGCCAGTACCCACCTCCTGCCCCCTCTCTGTATATAGCAGTGCTACCAGTACTCACCTCCTGCCCCCTCTCTGTGTATAGCAGTGCTGCCAGTACCCACCTCCTGCCCCCTCTCTGTGTATAGCAGTGCTGCCAGTACCCACCTCCAGCCCCCTCTCTGTGTATAGCAGTGCTGCCAGTACCCACCTCCTGCCCCCTCTCTGTGTATAGCAGTGCTGCCAGTACCCACCTTCTGCCCCCTCTGTGTATAGCAGTGCTGCCAGTACCCACCTCCTGCCCCCTCTCTGTGTATAGCAGTGCTGCCAGTACCCACCTCCTGCCCCTCTCTGTGTATAGCAGTGCTGCCAGTACTCACCTCCTGCCCCCTCTCTGTGTATAGCAGAGCTGCCAGTACCCACCTCCTTTCCTCTCTGTGTATAGCAGTGCTGCCAGTACACACCTCCTGCCCTCTCTCTGTGTATAGCAGTGCTGCCAGTACCCACCTCCTGCCCCCTGTCTGTGTATAGCAGGGCTGCCAGTACCCACCTCCTGACCCCTTTCTGTGTATAGCAGTGCTGCCAGTACCCACCTCCTGCCCTCTCTCTGTGTATAGCAGTGCTGCCAGTACCCGCCTCCTCCCCCTCTCTGTGTATAGCAGTGCTGCCAGTAACCACCTCCTGCCTCCTCTCTGTGTATAGCAGTGCTGCCAGTACTCACCTCCTGCCCCCTCTCTGTGTAAAGCAGTGCTTCCAGTACCCACCTCCTGTCCCCTCTCTGTGTATAGCAGTGCTGCCAGTAACAAACTCCAGCCTCCTCTCTGTGTAAAGCAGTGCTGCCAGAACCCACCTCCTTTCCCCTCTCTGTGTATAGCAGGGCTGCCAGTACCCACCTCCTGCCCCCTCTCTGTGTGTAGCAGTGCTGCCAGTACCCACTTCCAGCCCCTTCCCTGTGTATAGCAGTGCTGCTAGTACCCACCTCCTGCCCCCTCTTTGTGTATAGCAGTGCTGCCAGTACCCACCTCCTGCCCCCTGTCTGAGTATAGCAGTGCTGCCAGTACCCACCTCCTTTCCCTTCTCTGTGTATAGCAGGGCTGCCAGTACCCACCTCCTGCCCCCTCTCTGTGTATAGCAGTGCTGCCAGTACCCACCTCCATTCCCCTCTCTGTGTATAGCAGGGCTGCCAGTACCCACCTCCTGCCCCCTCTCTGTGTGTAGCAGTGCTGCCAGAACACACCTCCTGCCCCCTCTCTGTGTATAGCAGTGCTGCCTGTACCCACTTCCTGCCCCTTCCTTGTGTATAGCAGTGCTGCCAGTACCCACCTCCTGCCCCCTCTCTGTGTATACCAGTGCTGCCAGTACCCACCTCCTGCCCCCTCTCTGTGTATAGCAGGGCTGCCAGTACCAACCTCCTGCCCCCTCTCTGTGTATAGCAGTGCTGCCAGTACCTACCTCCTGCTCCCTCTCTGTGTATAGCAGGGCTGCCAGTACCCACCTCCTACCCCCTCTCTGTGTGTAGCAGTGCTGCCAGTACCCACCTCCTGCCCCCTCTCTGTGTATAGCAGTGCTGCCAGTACCCACTTCCTGCCCCTTCCCTGTGTATAGCAGTGCTGCCAGTACCCACCTCCTGCCCCCTCTCTGTGTATAGCAATGCTGACACTACCCACCTCCTGCCTTCTCTGTGTATAGCAGTGCTGCCAGTACCCACCTCCTGCCCCCTCTCTGTGTATAGCAGTGCTGCCAGTACCCACCTCCTGCCGCCTCTTTGTATAGCAGTGCTGCCAGTACCCACCTCCTGCCCTCTCTCTGTGTATATCAGTGCTGCCAGTACCCACCTCCTGCCCCCTCTCTGTGTATAGCTGTGCTGCCAGTACCCACCTCCTCCCCCCTCTCTGTGTATAGCAGTGCTGCCAGTACCCACCTCCTCCCCCCTCTCTGTGTATAGCAGTGCTGCCAGTTCCTACCTCCTGCCCCTCTCTGTGTATAGCAGTGCTGCAAGTACCCACCTGCTGCCCTCTCTGTGTATAGCAGTGCTGCCAGTACCTACCTCCTGCCCCCTCTCTGTGTATAGCAGTGCTGCCAGTACCCGCCTCCTGCCCCCTCTCTGTGTATAGCAGTGCTGCCAGTACCCGCCTCCTGCCCCCTCTCTGTGTATAGCAGTGCTGCCAGTACCCGCCTCCTGCCCCCTCTCTGTGTATAGCAGTGCTCCCAGTACCCGCCTCCTGCCCCCTCTCTGTGTATAGCAGTGCTGCCAGTACCCGCCTCCTTCCCCCTCTCTGTGTATAGCAGTGCTGCCAGTACCCGCCTCCTGCCCCCTCTCTGTGTATAGCAGTGCTGCCAGTACCCACCTCCTGCCCCCTCTCTGTGTATAGGAGTGCTGCCAGTACCCACCTCCTGCCCCCTCTCTGTGTATAGCAGTGCTGCCAGTACCCACCTCCTGCCGCCTCTCTGTGTATAGCAGTGCTGCCAGTACCCACCTCCTGCCCCCTCTCTGTGTATAGCAGTGCTGCCAGTACCCACCTCCTGCCCCCTCTCTGTGTATAGCAGCGCTGCCAGTACCCACCTCCTGCCCCCTCTCTGTGTATAGCAGCGCTGCCAGTACCCACCTCCTGCCCCCTCTCTGTGTATAGCAGCGCTGCCAGTACCCACCTCCTGCCCCCTCTCTGTGTATAGCAGCGCTGCCAGTACCCACCTCCTGCCCCCTCTCTGTGTATAGCAGCGCTGCCAGTACCCACCTCCTGCCCCCTCTCTGTGTATAGCAGCGCTGCCAGTACCCACCTCCTGCCCCCTCTCTGTGTATAGCAGCGCTGCCAGTACCCACCTCCTGCCCCCTCTCTGTGTATAGCAGTGCTGCCAGTACCCACCTCCTGCCCCCTCTCTGTGTATAGGATGCTGCCAGTCAGTACCCACCTCCTGCCCCCTCTGTGTATAGCAGTGCTGCCAGTACCCACCTCCTGCCCCCTCTCTGTGTATAGCAGTGCTGCCAGTACCTACCTCCTGCTCCCTCTCTGTGTATAGCAGGGCTGCCAGTAGCCACCTCCTGCCCCCTCTCTGTGTGTAGCAGTGCTGCCAGTACCCACCTCCTGCCCCCTCTCTGTGTATAGCAGTGCTGCCAGTACCCACTTCCTGCCCCTTCCCTGTGTATAGCAGTGTTGCCAGTACCCACCTCCTGTCCCCTCTCTGTGTATAGCAGTGCTGCCAGTACCCACCTCCTGCCCCCTCTCTGTGTATAGCAGTGCTGACACTACCCACCTCCTGCCTTCCCTGTGTATAGCAGTACTGCCAGTACCCACCTCCTGCCCCCTCTCTGTGTACAGCAGTGCTGCCAGTACCCACCTCCTGCCCCCTCTCTGTGTATAGCAGTGCTGCCAGTACCCACCTCCCGCCCTCTCTCTGTGTATATCAGTGCTGCCAGTACCCACCTCCTGCCCCCTCTCTGTGTATAGCAGAGCTGCCAGTACCCACCTCCTCCCCCCTCTCTGTGTATAGCAGTGCTGCCTGTACCCACCTCCTGCCCCCTCTGTGTGTATAGCAGTGCTGCCAGTACCTACCTCCTGCCCCTCTCTGTGTATAGCAGTGCTGCCAGTACCCACCTCCTGCCCTCTCTGTGTATAGCAGTGCTGCCAGTACCCACCTCCTGCCCCCTCTCTGTGTATAGCAGTGCTGCCAGTACCCGCCTCCTGCCCCCTCTCTGTGTATAGCAGTGCTGCCAGTACCCGCCTCCTGCCCCCTCTCTGTGTATAGCAGTGCTGCCAGTACCCACCTCCTGCCCCCTCTCTGTGTATAGGAGTGCTGTCAGTACCCACCTCCTGCCCCCTCTCTGTGTATAGCAGTGCTGCCAGTACCCACCTCCTGCCGCCTCTCTGTGTATAGCAGTGCTGCCAGTACCCACCTCCTGCCCCCTCTCTGTGTATAGCAGCGCTGCCAGTACCCACCTCCTGCCCCCTCTCTGTGTATAGCAGCGCTGCCAGTACCCACCTCCTGCCCCCTCTCTGTGTATAGCAGCGCTGCCAGTACCCACCTCCTGCCCTCTCTCTGTGTATAGCAGTGCTGACACTACCCACCTCCTGCCTTCTCTGTGTATAGCAGTGCTGCCAGTACCCACCTCCTGCCCCCTCTCTGTGTATAGCAGCACTGCCAGTACCCACCTCCTGCCCCTTCTCTGTGTATAGCAGCGCTGCCAGTACCCACCTCCTGCCCCCTCTCTGTGTATAGCAGTGCTGCCAGTACCCACCTCCTGCCCTCTCTCTGTGTATAGCAGTGCTGACACTACCCACCTTCTGCCTTCTCTGTGTATAGCAGTGCTGCCAGTACCCACCTCCTGCCCCCTCTCTGTGTATAGCAGTGCTGCCAGTACCCACCTCCTGCCCCCTCTCTGTGTATAGCAGTGCTGCCAGTACCCACCTCCTTTCCCTTCTCTGTGTATAGCAGGGCTGCCAGTACCCACCTCCTGCCCCCTCTCTGTGTATAGCAGTGCTGCCAGTACCCACCTCCTGCCCCCTCTCTGTGTATAGCAGTGCTGCCAGTACCTACCTCCTGCTCCCTCTCTGTGTATAGCAGGGCTGCCAGTACCCACCTCCTGCCCCCTCTCTGTGTGTAGCAGTGCTGGCAGTACCCACCTCCTGCCCCCTCTCTGTGTATAGCAGTGCTGCCAGTACCCACTTCCTGCCCCTTCCCTGTGTATAGCAGTGCTGCCAGTACCCACCTCCTGCCCCCTCTCTGTGTATAGCAGTGCTGCCAGTACCCACCTCCTGCCCTCTCTCTGTGTATAGCAGTGCTGACACTACCCACCTCCTGCCTTCTCTGTGTATAGCAGTGCTGCCAGTACCCACCTCCTGCCCCCTCTCTGTGTATAGCAGTGCTGCCAGTACCCACCTCCTGCCGCCTCTCTGTGTATAGCAGTTCTGCCAGTACCCACCTCCTGCCCTCTCTCTGTGTATATCAGTGCTGCCAGTACCCACCTCATGCCCCCTCTCTGTGTATAGCTGTGCTGCCAGTACCCACCTCCTCCCCCCTATCTGTGTATAGCAGTGCTGCCAGTACCCACCTCCTCCCCCCTCTCTGTGTATAGCAGTGGTGCCAGTACCCACCTCCTGCCCCCTCTGTGTGAATAGCAGTGCTGCCAGTACCTACCTCCTGCCCCTCTCTGTGTATAGCAGTGCTGCCAGTACCCGCCTCCTGCCCTCTCTGTGTATAGCAGTGCTGCCAGTACCCGCCTCCTGCCCCCTCTCTGTGTATAGCAGTGCTGCCAGTACCCGCCTCCTGCCCCCTCTGTGTATAGCAGTGCTGCCAGTACCCGCCTCCTGCCCCCTCTCTGTGTATAGCAGTGCTGCCAGTACCCGCCTCCTGCCCCCTCTCTGTGTATAGCAGTGCTCCCAGTACCCGCCTCCTGCCCCCTCTCTGTGTATAGCAGTGCTGCCATTACCCACCTCCTGCCCCCTCTCTGTGTATAGCAGTGCTGCCAGTACCCACCTCCTGCCCCCTCTCTGTGTATAGCAGTGCTGCCAGTACCCACCTCCTGCCCCCTCTCTGTGTATAGGAGTGCTGCCAGTACCCACCTCCTGCCCCCTCTCTGTGTATAGCAGGGCTGCCAGTACCCACCTCCTGCCGCCTCTCTGTGTATAGCAGCGCTGCCAGTACCCACCTCCTGCCCCCTCTCTGTGTATAGCAGCGCTGCCAGTACCCACCTCCTGCCCCCTCTCTGTGTATAGCAGCGCTGCCAGTACCCACCTCCTGCCCCCTCTCTGTGTATAGCAGCACTGCCAGTACCCACCTCCTGCCCCCTCTCTGTGTATAGCAGCGCTGCCAGTACCCACCTCCTGCCCCCTCTCTGTGTATAGCAGCGCTGCCAGTACCCACCTCCTGCCCCCTCTCTGTGTATAGCAGCGCTGCCAGTACCCACCTCCTGCCCCCTTTCTGTGTATAGCAGTGCTGCCAGTACCCACCTCCTGCCCCCTCTCTGTGTACAGCAGTGCTGCCAGTACCTACCTCCTGCTCCCTCTCTGTGTATAGCAGGGCTGCCAGTAGCCACCTCCTGCCCCCTCTCTGCGTGTAGCAGTGCTGCCAGTACCCACCTCCTGCCCCCTCTCTGTGTATAGCAGTGCTGCCAGTACCCACTTCCTGCCTCTTCCCTGTGTATAGCAGTGTTGCCAGTACCCACCTCCTGTCCCCTCTCTGTGTATAGCAGTGCTGCCAGTACCCACCTCCTGCCCCCTCTCTGTGTATAGCAGTGCTGACACTACCCACCTCCTGCCTTCTCTGTGTATAGCAGTGCTGCCAGTACCCACCTCCTGCCCCCTCTCTGTGTATAGCAGTGCTGCCAGTACCCACCTCCTGCCCCCTCTCTGTGTATAGCAGTGCTGCCAGTACCCACCTCCCGCCCTCTCTCTGTGTATATCAGTGCTGCCAGTACCCACCTCCTGCCCCCTCTATGTGTATAGCAGAGCTGCCAGTACCCACCTCCTCCCCCCTCTCTGTGTATAGCAGTGCTGCCTGTACCCACCTCCTGCCCCCTCTGTGTGTATAGCAGTGCTGCCAGTACCTACCTCCTGCCCCTCTCTGTGTATAGCAGTGCTGCCAGTACCCACCTCCTGCCCTCTCTGTGTATAGCAGTGCTGCCAGTACCCACCTCCTGCCCCCTCTCTGTGTATAGCAGTGCTGCCAGTACCCGCCTCCTGCCCCCTCTCTGTGTATAGCAGTGCTGCCAGTACCCGCCTCCTGCCCCCTCTCTGTGTATAGCAGTGCTGCCAGTACCCACCTCCTGCCCCCTCTCTGTGTATAGGAGTGCTGTCAGTACCCACCTCCTGCCCCCTCTCTGTGTATTGCAGTGCTGCCAGTACCCACCTCCTGCCCCCTCTCTGTGTATAGCAGTGCTGCCAGTACCCACCTCCTGCCCCCTCTCTGTGTATAGCAGTGCTGCCAGTACCCACCTCCTGCCCCCTCTCTGTGTATAGCAGCGCTGCCAGTACCCACCTCCTGCCCCCTCTCTGTGTATAGCAGCGCTGCCAGTACCAACCTCCTGCCCCCTCTCTGTGTATAGCAGCGCTGCCAGTACCCACCTCCTGCCCCCTCTCTGTGTATAGCAGTGCTGCCATTACCCACCTCCTGCCCCCTCTCTGTGTATAGCAGTGCTGCCAGTACCCACCTCCTGCCCCCTCTCTGTGTATAGGATGCTGCCAGTCAGTACCCACCTCCTGCCCCCTCTCTGTGTATATCAGTGCTGCCAGTACTCACCTCCTGCCCCCTCTCTGTGTATAGCAGTGCTCCCAGTACCTACCTCCTGCTCCCTCTCTGTGTATAGCAGGGCTGCCAGTACCCACCTCCTGCCCCCTCTCTGTGTGTAGCAGTGCTGCCAGTACCCACCTCCTGCCCCCTCTCTGTGTATAGCAGTGCTGCCAGTACCCACTTCCTGCCCCTTCCCTGTGTATAGCAGTGTTGCCAGTACCCACCTCTTGCCCCCTCTCTGTGTATAGCAGGGCTGCCAGTCCCCACCTCCTGCCCCCTCTCTGTGTGTAGCAGTGCTGCCAGTACCCACCTCCTGCCCCCTCTCTGTGTATAGCAGTGCTGCCAGTACCCACTTCCTGCCCCTTCCCTGTGTATAGCAGTGCTGACAGTACCCACTTCCTGCCCCTTCCCTGTGTATAGCAGTGTTGCCAGTACCCACCTCCTGCCCCCTCTCTGTGTATAGCAGTGCTGCCAGTACCCACCTCCTGCCCCCTCTCTGTGTATAGCAGTGCTGCCAGTACCCACCTCCTGCCCCCTCTCTGTGTATAGCAGGGCTGCCAGTACCCACCTCCTGCCGCCTCTCTGTGTATAGCAGTGCTGCCAGTACCCACCTCCTGCCCCCTCTGTGTATAGCAGTGCTGCCAGTACCCACCCCCTGCCCCCTCTCTGTGTATAGCAGCACTGCCAGTACCCACCTCCTGCCCCTTCTCTGTGTATAGCAGCGCTGGCAGTACCCACCTCCTGCCCCCTCTCTGTGTATAGCAGCGCTGCCAGTACCCACCTCCTGCCCCCTCTCTGTGTATAGCAGCGCTGCCAGTACCCACCTCCTGCCCCCTCTCTGTGTATAGCAGTGCTGCCAGTACCCACCTCTTGCCCCCTCTCTGTGTATAGCAGTGCTGCCAGTACCCACCTCCTGCCCCCTCTCTGTGTATAGGATGCTGGCAGTCAGTACCCACCTCCTGCCCCCTCTGTGTATAGCAGTGCTGCCAGTACACACCTCCTGCCCCCTCTCTGTGTACAGCAGTGCTGCCAGTACCTACCTCCTGCTCCCTCTCTGTGTATAGCAGGGCTGCCAGTAGCCACCTCCTGCCCCCTCTCTGTGTGTAGCAGTGCTGCCAGTACCCACCTCCTGCCCCCTCTCTGTGTATAGCAGTGCTGCCAGTACCCACTTCCTGCCTCTTCCCTGTGTATAGCAGTGTTGCCAGTACCCACCTCCTGTCCCCTCTCTGTGTATAGCAGTGCTGCCAGTACCCACCTCCTGCCCCCTCTCTGTGTATAGCAGTGCTGACACTACCCACCTCCTGCCTTCTCTGTGTATAGCAGTGCTGCCAGTACCCACCTCCTGCCCCCTCTCTGTGTATAGCAGTGCTGCCAGTACCCACCACCTGCCCCCTCTCTGTGTATAGCAGTGCTGCCAGTACCCACCTCCCGCCCTCTCTCTGTGTATATCAGTGCTGCCAGTACCCACCTCCTGCCCCCTCTCTGTGTATAGCAGAGCTGCCAGTACCCACCTCCTCCCCCCTCTCTGTGTATAGCAGTGCTGCCTGTACCCACCTCCTGCCCCCTCTGTGTGTATAGCAGTGCTGCCAGTACCTACCTCCTGCCCCTCTCTGTGTATAGCAGTGCTGCCAGTACCCACCTCCTGCCCTCTCTGTGTATAGCAGTTCTGCCAGTACCTACCTCCTGCCCCCTCTCTGTGTATAGCAGTGCTGCCAGTACCCGCCTCCTGCCCCCTCTCTGTGTATAGCAGTGCTGCCAGTACCCGCCTCCTGCCCCCTCTCTGTGTATAGCAGTGCTGCCAGTACCCACCTCCTGCCCCCTCTCTGTGTATAGGAGTGCTGTCAGTACCCACCTCCTGCCCCCTCTCTGTGTATTGCAGTGCTGCCAGTACCCACCTCCTTCCGCCTCTCTGTGTATAGCAGTGCTGCCAGTACCCACCTCCTGCCCCCTCTCTGTGTATAGCAGTGCTGCCAGTACCCACCTCCTGCCCCCTCTCTGTGTATAGCAGTGCTGCCAGTACCCACCTCCTGCCCCCTCTCTGTGTATAGCAGCGCTGCCAGTACCCACCTCCTGCCCCCTCTCTGTGTATAGCAGCGCTGCCAGTACCTACCTCCTGCCCCCTCTCTGTGTATAGCAGCGCTGCCAGTACCCACCTCCTGCCCCCTCTCTGTGTATAGCAGTGCTGCCATTACCCACCTCCTGCCCCCTCTCTGTGTATAGCAGTGCTGCCAGTACCCACCTCCTGCCCCCTCTCTGTGTATAGGATGCTGCCAGTCAGTACCCACCTCCTGCCCCCTCTCTGTGTATATCAGTGCTGCCAGTACTCACCTCCTGCCCCCTCTCTGTGTATAGCAGTGCTGCCAGTACCTACCTCCTGCTCCCTCTCTGTGTATAGCAGGGCTGCCAGTACCCACCTCCTGCCCCCTCTCTGTGTGTAGCAGTGCTGCCAGTACCCACCTCCTGCCCCCTCTCTGTGTATAGCAATGCTGCCAGTACCCACTTCCTGCCCCTTCCCTGTGTATAGCAGTGTTGCCAGTACCCACCTCCTGCCCCCTCTCTGTGTATAGCAGGGCTGCCAGTCCCCACCTCCTGCCCCCTCTCTGTGTGTAGCAGTGCTGCCAGTACCCACCTCCTGCCCCCACTCTGTGTATAGCAGTGCTGCCAGTACCCACTTCCTGCCCCTTCCCTGTGTATAGCAGTGCTGCCAGTACCCACCTCCTGCCCCCTCTCTGTGTATAGCAGTGCTGCCAGTACCCACCTCCTGCCCCCTCTCTGTGTATAGCAGTGCTGCCAGTACCCACCTCCTCCCCCCTCTCTGTGTATAGCAGTGCTGCCAGTACCCACCTCCTCCCCCCTCTCTGTGTATAGCAGTGCTGCCAGTACCCACCTCCTGCCCCCTCTCTGTGTATAGCAGTGCTGCCAGTACCCGCCTCCTGCCCCCTCTCTGTGTATAGCAGTGCTCCCAGTACCCGCCTCCTGCCCCCTCTCTGTGTATAGCAGTGCTGCCATTACCCACCTCCTGCCCCCTCTCTGTGTATAGCAGTGCTGCCAGTACCCACCTCCTGCCCCCTCTCTGTGTATAGCAGTGCTGCCAGTACCCACCTCCTGCCCCCTCTCTGTGTATAGGAGTGCTGCCAGTACCCACCTCCTGCCCCCTCTCTGTGTATAGCAGGGCTGCCAGTACCCACCTCCTGCCGCCTCTCTGTGTATAGCAGTGCTGCCAGTACCCACCTCCTGCCCCCTCTCTGTGTATAGCAGTGCTGCCAGTACCCACCTCCTGCCCCCTCTCTGTGTATAGCAGCGCTGCCAGTACCCACCTCCTGCCCCCTCTCTGTGTATAGCAGCACTGCCAGTACCGACCTCCTGCCCCCTCTCTGTGTATAGCAGCGCTGCCAGTACCCACCTCCTGCCCCCTCTCTGTGTATAGCAGCGCTGCCAGTACCCACCTCCTGCCCCCTCTCTGTGTATAGCAGCGCTGCCAGTACCCACCTCCTGCCCCCTTTCTGTGTATAGCAGTGCTGACAGTACCCACCTCCTGCCCCCTCTCTGTGTATAGCAGTGCTGCCAGTACCCACCTCCTGCCCCCTCTCTGTGTATAGGATGCTGCCAGTCAGTACCCACCTCCTGCCCACTCTGTGTATAGCAGTGCTGCCAGTACCCACCTCCTGCCCCCTCTCTGTGTACAGCAGTGCTGCCAGTACCTACCTCCTGCTCCCTCTCTGTGTATAGCAGGGCTGCCAGTAGCCACCTCCTGCCCCCTCTCTGCGTGTAGCAGTGCTGCCAGTATCCACCTCCTGCCCCCTCTCTGTGTATAGCAGTGCTGCCAGTACCCACTTCCTGCCTCTTCCCTGTGTATAGCAGTGTTGCCAGTACCCACCTCCTGTCCCCTCTCTGTGTATAGCAGTGCTGCCAGTACCCACCTCCTGCCCCCTCTCTGTGTATAGCAGTGCTGACACTACCCACCTCCTGCCTTCTCTGTGTATAGCAGTGCTGCCAGTACCCACCTCCTGCCCCCTCTCTGTGTATAGCAGTGCTGCCAGTACCCACCTCCTGCCCCCTCTCTGTGTATAGCAGTGCTGCCAGTACCCACCTCCCGCCCTCTCTCTGTGTATATCAGTGCTGCCAGTACCCACCTCCTGCCCCCTCTATGTGTATAGCAGAGCTGCCAGTACCCACCTCCTCCCCCCTCTCTGTGTATAGCAGTGCTGCCTGTACCCACCTCCTGCCCCCTCTGTGTGTATAGCAGTGCTGCCAGTACCTACCTCCTGCCCCTCTCTGTGTATAGCAGTGCTGCCAGTACCCACCTCCTGCCCTCTCTGTGTATAGCAGTACTGCCAGTACCCACCTCCTGCCCCCTCTCTGTGTATAGCAGTGCTGCCAGTACCCGCCTCCTGCCCCCTCTCTGTGTATAGCAGTGCTGCCAGTACCCGCCTCCTGCCCCCTCTCTGTGTATAGCAGTGCTGCCAGTACCCACCTCCTGCCCCCTCTCTGTGTATAGGAGTGCTGTCAGTACCCACCTCCTGCCCCCTCTCTGTGTATTGCAGTGCTGCCAGTACCCACCTCCTGCCGCCTCTCTGTGTATAGCAGTGCTGCCAGTACCCACCTCCTGCCCCCTCTCTGTGAATAGCAGTGCTGCCAGTACCCACCTCCTGCCCCCTCTCTGTGTATAGCAGTGCTGCCAGTACCCACCTCCTGCCCCCTCTCTGTGTATAGCAGCGCTGCCAGTACCCACCTCCTGCCCCCTCTCTGTGTATAGCAGTGCTGCCAGTACCTACCTCCTGCCCCCTCTCTGTGTATAGCAGCGCTGCCAGTACCCACCTCCTGCCCCCTCTCTGTGTATAGCAGTGCTGCCATTTCCCACCTCCTGCCCCCTCTCTGTGTATAGCAGTGCTGCCAGTACCCACCTCCTGCCCCCTCTCTGTGTATAGGATGCTGCCAGTCAGTACCCACCTCCTGCCCCCTCTCTGTGTATATCAGTGCTGCCAGTACTCACCTCCTGCCCCCTCTCTGTGTATAGCAGTGCTGCCAGTACCTACCTCCTGCTCCCTCTCTGTGTATAGCAGGGCTGCCAGTACCCACCTCCTGCCCCCTCTCTGTGTGTAGCAGTGCTGCCAGTACCCACCTCCTGCCCCCTCTCTGTGTATAGCAGTGCTGCCAGTACCCACTTCCTGCCCCTTCCCTGTGTATAGCAGTGTTGCCAGTACCCACCTCTTGCCCCCTCTCTGTGTATAGCAGGGCTGCCAGTCCCCACCTCCTGCCCCCTCTCTGTGTGTAGCAGTGCTGCCAGTACCCACCTCCTGCCCCCTCTCTGTGTGTAGCAGTGCTGCCAGTACCCACTTCCTGCCCCTTCCCTGTGTATAGCAGTGCTGCCAGTACCCACTTCCTGCCCCTTCCCTGTGTATAGCAGTGTTGCCAGTACCCACCTCCTGCCCCCTCTCTGTGTATAGCAGTGCTGCCAGTACCCACCTCCTGCCCCCTCTCTGTGTATAGCAGTGCTGCCAGTACCCACCTCCTGCCCCCTCTCTGTGTATAGCTGGGCTGCCAGTACCCACCTCCTGCCGCCTCTCTGTGTATAGCAGTGCTGCCAGTACCCACCTCCTGCCCCCTCTCTGTGTATAGCAGCGCTGCCAGTACCCACCTCCTGCCCCCTCTCTGTGTATAGCAGCGCTGCCAGTACCCACCTCCTGCCCCCTCTCTGTGTATAGCAGCACTGCCAGTACCCACCTCCTGCCCCCTCTCTGTGTATAGCAGCGCTGCCAGTACCCACCTCCTGCCCCCTTTCTGTGTATAGCAGCGCTGCCAGTACCCACCTCCTGCCCCCTCTCTGTGTATAGCAGCGCTGCCAGTACCCACCTCCTGCCCCCTCTCTGTGTATAGCAGTGCTGCCAGTACCCACCTCCTGCCCCCTCTCTGTGTATAGCAGTGCTGCCAGTACCCACCTCCTGCCCCCTCTCTGTGTATAGGATGCTGGCAGTCAGTACCCACCTCCTGCCCCCTCTGTGTATAGCAGTGCTGCCAGTACCCACCTCCTGCCCCCTCTCTGTGTACAGCAGTGCTGCCAGTACCTACCTCCTGCTCCCTCTCTGTGTATAGCAGGGCTGCCAGTAGCCACCTCCTGCCCCCTCTCTGTGTGTAGCAGTGCTGCCAGTACCCACCTCCTGCCCCCTCTCTGTGTATAGCAGTGCTGCCAGTACCCACTTCCTGCCCCTTCCCTGTGTATAGCAGTGTTGCCAGTACCCACCTCCTGCCCCCTCTCTGTGTATAGCAGGGCTGCCAGTCCCCACCTCCTGCCCCCTCTCTGTGTGTAGCAGTGCTGCCAGTACCCACCTCCTGCCCCCACTCTGTGTATAGCAGTGCTGCCAGTACCCACTTCCTGCCCCTTCCCTGTGTATAGCAGTGCTGCCAGTACCCACCTCCTGCCCCCTCTCTGTGTATAGCAGTGCTGCCAGTACCCACCTCCTGCCCCCTCTCTGTGTATAGCAGTGCTGCCAGTACCCACCTCCTCCCCCCTCTCTGTGTATAGCAGTGCTGCCAGTACCCACCTCCTCCCCCCTCTCTGTGTATAGCAGTGCTGCCAGTACCCACCTCCTGCCCCCTCTCTGTGTATAGCAGTGCTGCCAGTACCCGCCTCCTGCCCCCTCTCTGTGTATAGCAGTGCTCCCAGTACCCGCCTCCTGCCCCCTGTCTGTGTATAGCAGTGCTGCCATTACCCACCTCCTGCCCCCTCTCTGTGTATAGCAGTGCTGCCAGTACCCACCTCCTGCCCCCTCTCTGTGTATAGCAGTGCTGCCAGTACCCACCTCCTGCCCCCTCTCTGTGTATAGGAGTGCTGCCAGTACCCACCTCCTGCCCCCTCTCTGTGTATAGCAGGGCTGCCAGTACCCACCTCCTGCCGCCTCTCTGTGTATAGCAGTGCTGCCAGTACCCACCTCCTGCCCCCTCTCTGTGTATAGCATTGCTGCCAGTACCCACCTCCTGCCCCCTCTCTGTGTATAGCAACGCTGCCAGTACCCACCTCCTGCCCCCTCTCTGTGTATGGCAGCACTGCCAGTACCCACCTCCTGCCCCCTCTCTGTGTATAGCAGCGCTGTCAGTACCCACCTCCTGCCCCCTTTCTGTGTATAGCAGTGCTGCCAGTACCCACCTCCTGCCCCCTCTCTGTGTATAGCAGTGCTGCCAGTACCCACCTCCTGCCCCCTCTCTGTGTATAGGATGCTGCCAGTCAGTACCCACCTCCTGCCCCCTCTGTGTATAGCAGTGCTGCCAGTACCCACCTCCTGCCCCCTCTCTGTGTACAGCAGTGCTGCCAGTACCTACCTCCTGCTCCCTCTCTGTGTATAGCAGGGCTGCCAGTAGCCACCTCCTGCCCCCTCTCTGTGTATAGCAGTGCTGCCAGTACCCATTTCCTGCCTCTTCCCTGTGTATAGCAGTGTTGCCAGTACCCACCTCCTGTCCCCTCTCTGTGTATAGCAGTGCTGCCAGTACCCACCTCCTGCCCCCTCTCTGTGTATAGCAGTGCTGACACTACCCACCTCCTGCCTTCTCTGTGTATAGCAGTGCTGCCAGTCCCCACCTCCTGCCCCCTCTCTGTGTATAGCAGTGCTGCCAGTACCCACCTCCTGCCCCCTCTCTGTGTATAGCAGTGCTGCCAGTACCCACCTCCCGCCCTCTCTCTGTGTATATCAGTGCTGCCAGTACCCACCTCCTGCCCCCTCTCTGTGTATAGCAGAGCTGCCAGTACCCACCTCCTCCCCCCTCTCTGTGTATAGCAGTGCTGCCTGTACCCACCTCCTGCCCCCTCTGTGTGTATAGCAGTGCTGCCAGTACCTACCTCCTGCCCCTCTCTGTGTATAGCAGTGCTGCCAGTACCCACCTCCTGCCCTCTCTGTGTATAGCAGTACTGCCAGTACCCACCTCCTGCCCCCTCTCTGTGTATAGCAGTGCTGCCAGTACCCGCCTCCTGCCCCCTCTCTGTGTATAGCAGTGCTGCCAGTACCCGCCTCCTGCCCCCTCTCTGTGTATAGCAGTGCTGCCAGTACCCACCTCCTGCCCCCTCTCTGTGTATAGGAGTGCTGTCAGTACCCACCTCCTGCCCCCTCTCTGTGTATTGCAGTGCTGCCAGTACCCACCTCCTGCCGCCTCTCTGTGTATAGCAGTGCTGCCAGTACCCACCTCCTGCCCCCTCTCTGTGTATAGCAGTGCTGCCAGTACCCACCTCCTGCCCCCTCTCTGTGTATAGCAGTGCTGCCAGTACCCACCTCCTGCCCCCTCTCTGTGTATAGCAGCGCTGCCAGTACCCACCTCCTGCCCCCTCTCTGTGTATAGCAGTGCTGCCAGTACCTACCTCCTGCCCCCTCTCTGTGTATAGCAGCGCTGCCAGTACCCACCTCCTGCCCCCTCTCTGTGTATAGCAGTGCTGCCATTACCCACCTCCTGCCCCCTCTCTGTGTATAGCAGTGCTGCCAGTACCCACCTCCTGCCCCCTCTCTGTGTATAGGATGCTGCCAGTCAGTACCCACCTCCTGCCCCCTCTCTGTGTATATCAGTGCTGCCAGTACTCACCTCCTGCCCCCTCTCTGTGTATAGCAGTGCTGCCAGTACCTACCTCCTGCTCCCTCTCTGTGTATAGCAGGGCTGCCAGTACCCACCTCCTGCCCCCTCTCTGTGTGTAGCAGTGCTGCCAGTACCCACCTCCTGCCCCCTCTCTGTGTATAGCAGTGCTGCCAGTACCCACTTCCTGCCCCTTCCCTGTGTATAGCAGTGTTGCCAGTACCCACCTCTTGCCCCCTCTCTGTGTATAGCAGGGCTGCCAGTCCCCACCTCCTGCCCCCTCTCTGTGTGTAGCAGTGCTGCCAGTACCCACCTCCTGCCCCCTCTCTGTGTGTAGCAGTGCTGCCAGTACCCACTTCCTGCCCCTTCCCTGTGTATAGCAGTGCTGCCAGTACCCACTTCCTGCCCCTTCCCTGTGTATAGCAGTGTTGCCAGTACCCACCTCCTGCCCCCTCTCTGTGTATAGCAGTGCTGCCAGTACCCACCTCCTGCCCCCTCTCTGTGTATAGCAGTGCTGCCAGTACCCACCTCCTGCCCCCTCTCTGTGTATAGCAGGGCTGCCAGTACCCACCTCCTGCCGCCTCTCTGTGTATAGCAGCGCTGCCAGTACCCACCTCCTGCCCCCTCTCTGTGTATAGCAGCGCTGCCAGTACCCACCTCCTGCCCCCTCTCTGTGTATAGCAGCGCTGCCAGTACCCACCTCCTGCCCCCTCTCTGTGTATAGCAGCACTGCCAGTACCCACCTCCTGCCCCCTCTCTGTGTATAGCAGCGCTGCCAGTACCCACCTCCTGCCCCCTTTCTGTGTATAGCAGCGCTGCCAGTACCCACCTCCTGCCCCCTCTCTGTGTATAGCAGCGCTGCCAGTACCCACCTCCTGCCCCCTCTCTGTGTATAGCAGTGCTGCCAGTACCCACCTCCTGCCCCCTCTCTGTGTATAGCAGTGCTGCCAGTACCCACCTCCTGCCCCCTCTCTGTGTATAGGATGCTGGCAGTCAGTACCCACCTCCTGCCCCCTCTGTGTTTAGCAGTGCTGCCAGTACCCACATCCTGCCCCCTCTCTGTGTACAGCAGTGCTGCCAGTACCTACCTCCTGCTCCCTCTCTGTGTATAGCAGGGCTGCCAGTAGCCACCTCCTGCCCCCTCTCTCTGTGTAGCAGTGCTGCCAGTACCCACCTCCTGCCCCCTCTCTGTGTATAGCAGTGCTGCCAGTACCCACTTCCTGCCTCTTCCCTGTGTATAGCAGTGTTGCCAGTACCCACCTCCTGTCCCCTCTCTGTGTATAGCAGTGCTGCCAGTACCCACCTCCTGCCCCCTCTCTGTGTATAGCAGTGCTGACAGTACCCACCTCCTGCCTTCTCTGTGTAGAGCAGTGCTGCCAGTACCCACCTCCTGCCCCCTCTCTGTGTATAGCAGTTCTGCCAGAACCCACCTCCCGCCCCCTCTCTGTGTATAGCAGTGCTGCCAGTACCCACCTCCCGCCCTCTCTCTGTGTATATCAGTGCTGCCAGTACCCACCTCCTGCCCCCTCTCTGTGTATAGCAGAGCTGCCAGTACCCACCTCCTCCCCCCTCTCTGTGTATAGCAGTGCTGCCTGTACCCACCTCCTGCCCCCTCTGTGTGTATAGCAGTGCTGCCAGTACCTACCTCCTGCCCCTCTCTGTGTATAGCAGTGCTGCCAGTACCCACCTCCTGCCCTCTCTGTGTATAGCAGTTCTGCCAGTACCTACCTCCTGCCCCCTCTCTGTGTATAGCAGTGCTGCCAGTACCCGCCTCCTGCCCCCTCTCTGTGTATAGCAGTGCTGCCAGTACCGCCTCCTGCCCCCTCTCTGTGTATAGCAGTGCTGCCAGTACCCACCTCCTGCCCCCTCTCTGTGTATAGGAGTGCTGTCAGTACCCACCTCCTGCCCCCTCTCTGTGTATTGCAGTGCTGCCACTACCCACCTCCTGCCGCCTCTCTGTGTATAGCAGTGCTGCCAGTACCCACCTCCTGCCCCCTCTCTGTGTATAGCAGTGCTGCCAGTACCCACCTCCTGCCCCCTCTCTGTGTATAGCAGTGCTGCCAGTACCCACCTCCTGCCCCCTCTCTGTGTGTAGCAGCGCTGCCAGTACCCACCTCCTGCCCCCTCTCTGTGTATAGCAGCGCTGCCAGTACCCACCTCCTGCCCCCTCTCTGTGTATAGCAGCGCTGCCAGTACCCACCTCCTGCCCCCTCTCTGTGTATAGCAGTGCTGCCATTACCCACCTCCTGCCCCCTCTCTGTGTATAGCAGTGCTGCCAGTACCCACCTCCTGCGCCCTCTCTGTGTATAGGATGCTGCCAGTCAGTACCCACCTCCTGCCCCCTCTCTGTGTATATCAGTGCTGCCAGTACTCACCTCCTGCCCCCTCTCTGTGTATAGCAGTGCTGCCAGTACCTACCTCCTGCTCCCTCTGTGTATAGCAGGGCTGCCAGTACCCACCTCCTGCCCCCTCTCTGTGTGTAGCAGTGCTGCCAGTACCCACCTCCTGCCCCCTCTCTGTGTATAGCAGTGCTGCCAGTACCCACTTCCTGCCCCTTCCCTGTGTATAGCAGTGTTGCCAGTACCCACCTCCTGCCCCCTCTCTGTGTATAGCAGGGCTGCCAGTCCCCACCTCCTGCCCCCTCTCTGTGTGTAGCAGTGCTGCCAGTACCCACCTCCTGCCCCCACTCTGTGTATAGCAGTGCTGCCAGTACCCACTTCCTGCCCCTTCCCTGTGTATAGCAGTGCTGCCAGTACCCACCTCCTGCCCCCTCTCTGTGTATAGCAGTGCTGCCAGTACCCACCTCCTGCCCCCTCTCTGTGTATAGCAGTGCTGCCAGTACCCACCTCCTCCCCCCTCTCTGTGTATAGCAGTGCTGCCAGTACCCACCTCCTCCCCCCTCTCTGTGTATAGCAGTGCTGCCAGTACCCACCTCCTGCCCCCTCTCTGTGTATAGCAGTGCTGCCTGTACCCACCTCCTGCCCCCTCTCTGTGTATAGCAGTGCTGCCAGTACCCACCTCCTACCCCCTCTCTGTGTATAGCAGTGCTGCCAGTACCCACCTCCTGCCCCCTCTCTGTGTATAGCAGTGTTGCCAGTACCCACCTCATGCCCCTTCTCTGTGTATAGCAGTGCTGCCAGTACCCACCTCATGCCCCTTCTCTGTGTATAGCAGTGCTGCCAGTACCTACCTCCTGCCTCCTCTGTGTGTATAGCAGTGCTGCCACTACCCACCTCCTGCTCCCTCTCTGTGTATAGCAGTGCTGCCAGTACCCACCTCCTGCCCCCTCTCTGTGTA
This sequence comes from Taudactylus pleione, assembly GCA_031769625.1. Taxonomy (NCBI): domain Eukaryota; kingdom Metazoa; phylum Chordata; class Amphibia; order Anura; family Myobatrachidae; genus Taudactylus; species Taudactylus pleione. The sequence continues at coordinate 1,361,398 of JAUIMM010001326.1, read as the reverse complement.
TAGCAGTGCTGACACTACCCACCTCCTGCCCCCTCTCTGTGTATAGCAGTGCTGCCAGTACCCACCTCCTGCCCCCTCTCTGTGTATAGGATGCTGGCAGTCAGTACCCACCTCCTGCCCCCTCTGTGTATAGCAGTGCTGCCAGTACCCACCTCCTGCCCCCTCTCTGTGTACAGCAGTGCTGTCAGTACCCACCTCCTGCCCCCTCTCTGTGTATAGCAGTGCTGCCAGTACCCACCTCCTCCCCCTCTCTGTGTATAGCAGTGCTGCCAGTACCCACCTCCTGCCCCTCTCTGTGTATAGCAGTGCTGCCAGTACTCACCTCCTGCCCCCTCTCTGTGTATAGCAGTGCTGCCAGTACCCACCTCCTTTCCTCTCTGTGTATAGCAGTGCTGCCAGTACCCACCTCCTGCCCCCTCTCTGTTTATAGCAGTGCTGTCAGTACTCACCTCCTGCCCCCTCTCTGTGTATAGCAGTGCTGCCAGTACCCACCTCCTGCCCCCTTTCTGTGTATAGCAGTGCTGCCAGTACCCACCTCCTGCCCCCTCTCTGTATATAGCAGTGCTACCAGTACTCACCTCCTGCCCCCTCTCTGTGTATAGCAGTGCTGCCAGTACCCACCTCCTGCCCCTCTCTGTGTATAGCAGTGCTGCCAGTACCCACCTCCAGCCCCCTCTCTGTGTATAGCAGTGCTGCCAGTACCCACCTCCTGCCCCCTCTCTGTGTATAGCAGTGCTGCCAGTACCCACCTTCTGCCCCCTCTGTGTATAGCAGTGCTGCCAGTACCCACCTCCTGCCCCCTCTCTGTGTATAGCAGTGCTGCCAGTACCCACCTCCTGCCCCTCTCTGTGTATAGCAGTGCTGCCAGTACTCACCTCCTGCCCCCTCTCTGTGTATAGCAGTGCTGCCAGTACCCACCTCCTTTCCTCTCTGTGTATAGCAGTGCTGCCAGTACACACCTCCTGCCCTCTCTCTGTGTATAGCAGTGCTGCCAGTACCCACCTCCTGCCCCCTGTCTGTGTATAGCAGGGCTGCCAGTACCCACCTCCTGACCCCTTTCTGTGTATAGCAGTGCTGCCAGTACCCACCTCATGCCCCTTCTCTGTGTATAGCAGTGCTGCCAGTACCTACCTCCTGCCTCCTCTGTGTGTATAGCAGTGCTGCCACTACCCACCTCCTGCTCCCTCTCTGTGTATAGCAGTGCTGCCAGTACCCACCTCCTGCCCCCTCTCTGTGTATAGCAGTGCTGACACTACCCACCTCCTGCCCCCTCTCTGTGTATAGCAGTGCTGCCAGTACCCACCTCCTGCCCCCTCTCTGTGTATAGGATGCTGGCAGTCAGTACCCACCTCCTGCCCCCTCTGTGTATAGCAGTGCTGCCAGTACCCACCTCCTGCCCCCTCTCTGTGTACAGCAGTGCTGTCAGTACCCACCTCCTGCCCCCTCTCTGTGTATAGCAGTGCTGCCAGTACCCACCTCCTCCCCCTCTCTGTGTATAGCAGTGCTGCCAGTACCCACCTCCTGCCCCCTCTCTGTGTATAGCAGTGCTGCCAGTACCTACCTCCTGCTCCCTCTCTGTGTATAGCAGGGCTGCCAGTACCCACCTCCTGCCCCCTCTCTGTGTATAGCAGTGCTGCCAGTACCCACCTCCTGCCCCTCTCTGTGTATAGCAGTGCTGCCAGTACTCACCTCCTGCCCCCTCTCTGTGTATAGCAGTGCTGCCAGTACCCACCTCCTTTCCTCTCTGTGTATAGCAGTGCTGCCAGTACCCACCTCCTGCCCCCTCTCTGTTTATAGCAGTGCTGTCAGTACTCACCTCCTGCCCCCTCTCTGTGTATAGCAGTGCTGCCAGTACCCACCTCCTGCCCCCTTTCTGTGTATAGCAGTGCTGCCAGTACCCACCTCCTGCCCCCTCTCTGTATATAGCAGTGCTACCAGTACTCACCTCCTGCCCCCTCTCTGTGTATAGCAGTGCTGCCAGTACCCACCTCCTGCCCCCTCTCTGTGTATAGCAGTGCTGCCAGTACCCACCTCCAGCCCCCTCTGTGTATAGCAGTGCTGCCAGTACCCACCTCCTGCCCCCTCTCTGTGTATAGCAGTGCTGCCAGTACCCACCTTCTGCCCCCTCTGTGTATAGCAGTGCTGCCAGTACCCACCTCCTGCCCCCTCTCTGTGTATAGCAGTGCTGCCAGTACCCACCTCCTGCCCCTCTCTGTGTATAGCAGTGCTGCCAGTACTCACCTCCTGCCCCCTCTCTGTGTATAGCAGTGCTGCCAGTACCCACCTCCTTTCCTCTCTGTGTATAGCAGTGCTGCCAGTACACACCTCCTGCCCTCTCTCTGTGTATAGCAGTGCTGCCAGTACCCACCTCCTGCCCCCTGTCTGTGTATAGCAGGGCTGCCAGTACCCACCTCCTGACCCCTTTCTGTGTATAGCAGTGCTGCCAGTACCCACCTCCTGCCCTCTCTCTGTGTATAGCAGTGCTGCCAGTACCCGCCTCCTCCCCCTCTCTGTGTATAGCAGTGCTGCCAGTACCCACCTCCTGCCTCCTCTCTGTGTATAGCAGTGCTGCCAGTACTCACCTCCTGCCCCCTCTCTGTGTAAAGCAGTGCTTCCAGTACCCACCTCCTGTCCCCTCTCTGTGTATAGCAGTGCTGCCAGTACCAAACTCCAGCCTCCTCTCTGTGTATAGCAGTGCTGCCAGAACCCACCTCCTTTCCCCTCTCTGTGTATAGCAGGGCTGCCAGTACCCACCTCCTGCCCCCTCTCTGTGTGTAGCAGTGCTGCCAGTACCCACTTCCAGCCCCTTCCCTGTGTATAGCAGTGCTGCTAGTACCCACCTCCTGCCCCCTCTTTGTGTATAGCAGTGCTGCCAGTACCCACCTCCTGCCCCCTGTCTGAGTATAGCAGTGCTGCCAGTACCCACCTCCTTTCCCTTCTCTGTGTATAGCAGGGCTGCCAGTACCCACCTCCTGCCCCCTCTCTGTGTATAGCAGTGCTGCCAGTACCCACCTCCATTCCCCTCTCTGTGTATAGCAGGGCTGCCAGTACCCACCTCCTGCCCCCTCTCTGTGTGTAGCAGTGCTGCCAGAACACACCTCCTGCCCCCTCTCTGTGTATAGCAGTGCTGCCTGTACCCACTTCCTGCCCCTTCCCTGTGTATAGCAGTGCTGCCAGTACCCACCTCCTGCCCCCTCTCTGTGTATACCAGTGCTGCCAGTACCCACCTCCTGCCCCCTCTCTGTGTATAGCAGGGCTGCCAGTACCAACCTCCTGCCCCCTCTCTGTGTATAGCAGTGCTGCCAGTACCTACCTCCTGCTCCCTCTCTGTGTATAGCAGGACTGCCAGTACCCACCTCCTGCCCCCTCTCTGTGTGTAGCAGTGCTGCCAGTACCCACCTCCTGCCCCCTCTCTGTGTATAGCAGTGCTGCCAGTACCCACTTCCTGCCCCTTCCCTGTGTATAGCAGTGCTGCCAGTACCCACCTCCTGCCCCCTCTCTGTGTATAGCAGTGCTGACACTACCCACCTCCTGCCTTCTCTGTGTATAGCAGTGCTGCCAGTACCCACCTCCTGCCCCCTCTCTGTGTATAGCAGTGCTGCCAGTACCCACCTCCTGCCGCCTCTCTTTGTATAGCAGTGCTGCCAGTACCCACCTCCTGCCCTCTCTCTGTGTATATCAGTGCTGCCAGTACCCACCTCCTGCCCCCTCTCTGTGTATAGCTGTGCTGCCAGTACCCACCTCCTCCCCCCTCTCTGTGTATAGCAGTGCTGCCAGTACCCACCTCCTCCCCCCTCTCTGTGTATAGCAGTGCTGCCAGTACCTACCTCCTGCCCCTCTCTGTGTATAGCAGTGCTGCCAGTACCCACCTCCTGCCCTCTCTGTGTATAGCAGTGCTGCCAGTACCTACCTCCTGCCCCCTCTCTGTGTATAGCAGTGCTGCCAGTACCCGCCTCCTGCCCCCTCTCTGTGTATAGCAGTGCTGCCAGTACCCACCTCCTGCCGCCTCTCTGTGTATAGCAGTGCTGCCAGTACCCACCTCCTGCCCTCTCTCTGTGTATATCAGTGCTGCCAGTACCCACCTCCTGCCCCCTCTCTGTGTATAGCTGTGCTGCCAGTACCCACCTCCTCCCCCCTATCTGTGTATAGCAGTGCTGCCAGTACCCACCTCCTCCCCCCTCTCTGTGTATAGCAGTGCTGCCAGTACCCACCTCCTGCCCCCTCTGTGAGAATAGCAGTGCTGCCAGTACCTACCTCCTGCCCCTCTCTGTGTATAGCAGTGCTGCCAGTACCCACCTCCTGCCCCCTCTGTGAGAATAGCAGTGCTGCCAGTACCTACCTCCTGCCCCTCTCTGTGTATAGCAGTGCTGCCAGTACCCGCCTCCTGCCCTCTCTGTGTATAGCAGTGCTGCCAGTACCCGCCTCCTGCCCCCTCTCTGTGTATAGCAGTGCTGCCAGTACCCGCCTCCTGCCCCCTCTGTGTATAGCAGTGCTGCCAGTACCCGCCTCCTGCCCCCTCTCTGTGTATAGCAGTGCTGCCAGTACCCGCCTCCTGCCCCCTCTCTGTGTATAGCAGTGCTCCCAGTAGCCGCCTCCTGCCCCCTCTCTGTGTATAGCAGTGCTGCCATTACCCACCTCCTGCCCCCTCTCTGTGTATAGCAGTGCTGCCAGTACCCACCTCCTGCCCCCTCTCTGTGTATAGCAGCGCTGCCAGTACTCACCTCCTGCCCCCTCTCTGTGTATAGCAGCGCTGCCAGTACCCACCTCCTGCCCCCTCTCTGTGTATAGCAGCACTGCCAGTACCCACCTCCTGCCCCCTCTCTGTGTATAGCAGCGCTGCCAGTACCCACCTCCTGCCCCCTCTCTGTGTATAGCAGCGCTGCCAGTACCCACCTCCTGCCCCCTCTCTGTGTATAGCAGCGCTGCCAGTACCCACCTCCTGCCCCCTTTCTGTGTATAGCAGTGCTGCCAGTACCCACCTCCTGCCCCCTCTCTGTGTACAGCAGTGCTGCCAGTACCTACCTCCTGCTCCCTCTCTGTGTATAGCAGGGCTGCCAGTAGCCACCTCCTGCCCCCTCTCTGCGTGTAGCAGTGCTGCCAGTACCCACCTCCTGCCCCCTCTCTGTGTATAGCAGTGCTGCCAGTACCCACTTCCTGCCTCTTCCCTGTGTATAGCAGTGTTGCCAGTACCCACCTCCTGTCCCCTCTCTGTGTATAGCAGTGCTGCCAGTACCCACCTCCTGCCCCCTCTCTGTGTATAGCAGTGCTGACACTACCCACCTCCTGCCTTCTCTGTGTATAGCAGTGCTGCCAGTACCCACCTCCTGCCCCCTCTGTGTGTATAGCAGTGCTGCCAGTACCTACCTCCTGCCCCTCTCTGTGTATAGCAGTGCTGCCAGTACCCACCTCCTGCCCCCTCTCTGTGTATAGCAGTGCTGCCAGTACCCACCTCCTGCCCCCTCTCTGTGTATAGCAGCGCTGCCAGTACCCACCTCCTGCCCCCTCTCTGTGTATAGCAGCGCTGCCAGTACCTACCTCCTGGCCCCTCTCTGTGTATAGCAGCGCTGCCAGTACCCACCTCCTGCCCCCTCTCTGTGTATAGCAGTGCTGCCATTACCCACCTCCTGCCCCCTCTCTGTGTATAGCAGTGCTGCCAGTACCCACCTCCTGCCCCCTCTCTGTGTATAGGATGCTGCCAGTCAGTACCCACCTCCTGCCCCCTCTCTGTGTATATCAGTGCTGCCAGTACTCACCTCCTGCCCCCTCTCTGTGTATAGCAGTGCTGCCAGTACCTACCTCCTGCTCCCTCTCTGTGTATAGCAGGGCTGCCAGTACCCACCTCCTGCCCCCTCTCTGTGTGTAGCAGTGCTGCCAGTACCCACCTCCTGCCCCCTCTCTGTGTATAGCAGTGCTGCCAGTACCCACTTCTTGCCCCTTCCCTGTGTATAGCAGTGTTGCCAGTACCCACCTCTTGCCCCCTCTCTGTGTATCGCAGGGCTGCCAGTCCCCACCTCCTGCCCCCTCTCTGTGTGTAGCAGTGCTGCCAGTACCCACCTCCTGCCCCCTCTCTGTGTATAGCAGTGCTGCCAGTACCCACTTCCTGCCCCTTCCCTGTGTATAGCAGTGCTGCCAGTACCCACTTCCTGCCCCTTCCCTGTGTATAGCAGTGTTGCCAGTACCCACCTCCTGCCCCCTCTCTGTGTATAGCAGTGCTGCCAGTACCCACCTCTTGCCCCCTCTCTGTGTATAGCAGTGCTGCCAGTACCCACCTCCTGCCCCCTCTCTGTGTATAGCAGGGCTGCCAGTACCCACCTCCTGCCGCCTCTCTGTGTATAGCAGTGCTGCCAGTACCCACCTCCTGCCCCCTCTCTGTGTATAGCAGTGCTGCCAGTACCCACCTCCTGCCCCCTCTCTGTGTATAGCAGCACTGCCAGTACCCACCTCCTGCCCCCTCTCTGTGTATAGCAGCGCTGCCAGTACCCACCTCCTGCCCCCTCTCTGTGTATAGCAGCGCTGCCAGTACCCACCTCCTGCCCCCTCTCTGTGTATAGCAGCGCTGCCAGTACCCACCTCCTGCCCCCTCTCTGTGTATAGCAGTGCTGCCAGTACCCACCTCCTGCCCCCTCTCTGTGTATAGCAGTGCTGCCAGTACCCACCTCCTGCCCCCTCTCTGTGTATAGGATGCTGGCAGTCAGTACCCACCTCCTGCCCCCTCTGTGTATAGCAGTGCTGCCAGTACCCACCTCCTGCCCCCTCTCTGTGTACAGCAGTGCTGCCAGTACCTACCTCCTGCTCCCTCTCTGTGTATAGCAGGGCTGCCAGTAGCCACCTCCTGCCCCCTCTCTGTGTGTAGCAGTGCTGCCAGTACCCACCTCCTGCCCCCTCTCTGTGTATAGCAGTGCTGCCAGTACCCACTTCCTGCCTCTTCCCTGTGTATAGCAGTGTTGCCAGTACCCACCTCCTGTCCCCTCTCTGTGTATAGCAGTGCTGCCAGTACCCACCTCCTGCCCCCTCTCTGTGTATAGCAGTGCTGACACTACCCACCTCCTGCCTTATCTGTGTATAGCAGTGCTGCCAGTACCCACCTCCTGCCCCCTCTCTGTGTATAGCAGTGCTGCCAGTACCCACCACCTGCCCCCTCTCTGTGTATAGCAGTGCTGCCAGTACCCACCTCCCGCCCTCTCTCTGTGTATATCAGTGCTGCCAGTACCCACCTCCTGCCCCCTCTCTGTGTATAGCAGAGCTGCCAGTACCCACCTCCTCCCCCCTCTCTGTGTATAGCAGTGCTGCCTGTACCCACCTCCTGCCCCCTCTGTGTGTATAGCAGTGCTGCCAGTACCTACCTCCTGCCCCTCTCTGTGTATAGCAGTGCTGCCAGTACCCACCTCCTGCCCTCTCTGTGTATAGCAGTTCTGCCAGTACCTACCTCCTGCCCCCTCTCTGTGTATAGCAGTGCTGCCAGTACCCGCCTCCTGCCCCCTCTCTGTGTATAGCAGTGCTGCCAGTACCCGCCTCCTGCCCCCTCTCTGTGTATAGCAGTGCTGCCAGTACCCACCTCCTGCCCCCTCTCTGTGTATAGGAGTGCTGTCAGTACCCACCTCCTGCCCCCTCTCTGTGTATTGCAGTGCTGCCAGTACCCACCTCCTTCCGCCTCTCTGTGTATAGCAGTGCTGCCAGTACCCACCTCCTGCCCCCTCTCTGTGTATAGCAGCGCTGCCAGTACCCACCTCCTGCCCCCTCTCTGTGTATAGCAGCGCTGCCAGTACCCACCTCCTGCCCCCTCTCTGTGTATAGCAGCGCTGCCAGTACCCACCTCCTGCCCCCTCTCTGTGTATAGCAGCGCTGCCAGTACCTACCTCCTGCCCCCTCTCTGTGTATAGCAGCGCTGCCAGTACCCACCTCCTGCCCCCTCTCTGTGTATAGCAGTGCTGCCATTACCCACCTCCTGCCCCCTCTCTGTGTATAGCAGTGCTGCCAGTACCCACCTCCTGCCCCCTCTCTGTGTATAAGATGCTGCCAGTCAGTACCCACCACCTGCCCCCTCTCTGTGTATATCAGTGCTGCCAGTACTCACCTCCTGCCCCCTCTCTGTGTATAGCAGTGCTGCCAGTACCTACCTCCTGCTCCCTCTCTGTGTATAGCAGGGCTGCCAGTACCCACCTCCTGCCCCCTCTCTGTGTGTAGCAGTGCTGCCAGTACCCACCTCCTGCCCCCTCTCTGTGTATAGCAGTGCTGCCAGTACCCACTTCCTGCCCCTTCCCTGTGTATAGCAGTGTTGCCAGTACCCACCTCCTGCCCCCTCTCTGTGTATAGCAGGGCTGCCAGTCCCCACCTCCTGCCCCCTCTCTGTGTGTAGCAGTGCTGCCAGTACCCACCTCCTGCCCCCACTCTGTGTATAGCAGTGCTGCCAGTACCCACTTCCTGCCCCTTCCCTGTGTATAGCAGTGCTGCCAGTACCCACCTCCTGCCCCCTCTCTGTGTATAGCAGTGCTGCCAGTACCCACCTCCTGCCCCCTCTCTGTGTATAGCAGTGCTGCCAGTACCCACCTCCTCCCCCCTCTCTGTGTATAGCAGTGCTGCCAGTACCCACCTCCTCCCCCCTCTCTGTGTATAGCAGTGCTGCCAGTACCCACTTCCTGCCTCTTCCCTGTGTATAGCAGTGTTGCCAGTACCCACCTCCTGCCCCCTCTCTGTGTATAGCAGTGCTGCCAGTACCCACCTCCTGCCCCCTCTCTGTGTATAGCAGTGCTGACACTACCCACCTCCTGCCTTCTCTGTGTATAGCAGTGCTGCCAGTACCCACCTCCTGCCCCCTCTCTGTGTATAGCAGTGCTGCCAGTACCCACCTCCTGCCCCCTCTCTGTGTATAGCAGTGCTGCCAGTACCCACCTCCCGCCCCCTCTCTGTGTATAGCAGGGCTGCCAGTACCCACCTCCTGCCGCCTCTCTGTGTATAGCAGTGCTGCCAGTACCCACCTCCTGCCCCCTCTCTGTGTATAGCAGCGCTGCCAGTACCCACCTCCTGCCCCCTCTCTGTGTATAGCAGCGCTGCCAGTACCCACCTCCTGCCCCCTCTCTGTGTATAGCAGCACTGCCAGTACCCACCTCCTGCCCCCTCTCTGTGTATAGCAGCGCTGCCAGTACCCACCTCCTGCCCCCTCTCTGTGTATAGCAGTGCTGCCAGTACCCGCCTCCTGCCCCCTCTCTGTTTATAGCAGTGCTGCCAGTACCCGCCTCCTGCCCCCTCTCTGTGTATAGCAGTGCTGCCAGTACCCACCTCCTGCCCCCTCTCTGTGTATAGGAGTGCTGTCAGTACCCACCTCCTGCCCCCTCTCTGTGTATTGCAGTGCTGCCAGTACCCACCTCCTGCCGCCTCTCTGTGTATAGCAGTGCTGCCAGTACCCACCTCCTGCCCCCTCTCTGTGTATAGCAGTGCTGCCAGTACCCACCTCCTGCCCCCTCTCTGTGTATAGCAGTGCTGCCAGTACCCACCTCCTGCCCCCTCTCTGTGTATAGCAGCGCTGCCAGTACCCACCTCCTGCCCCCTCTCTGTGTATAGCAGCGCTGCCAGTACCTACCTCCTGCCCCCTCTCTGTGTATAGCAGTGCTGCCAGTACCCACCTCCTGCCCCCTCTCTGTGTATAGCAGTGCTGCCATTACCCACCTCCTGCCCCCTCTCTGTGTATAGCAGTGCTGCCAGTACCCACCTCCTGCCCCCTCTCTGTGTATTGGATGCTGCCAGTCAGTACCCACCTCCTGCCCCCTCTCTGTGTATATCAGTGCTGCCAGTACTCACCTCCTACCCCCTCTCTGTGTATAGCAGTGCTGCCAGTACCTACCTCCTGCTCCCTCTCTGTGTATAGCAGGGCTGCCAGTACCCACCTCCTGCCCCCTCTCTGTGTGTAGCAGTGCTGCCAGTACCCACCTCCTGCCCCCTCTCTGTGTATAGCAGTGCTGCCAGTACCAACTTCCTGCCCCTTCCCTGTGTATAGCAGTGTTGCCAGTACCCACCTCTTGCCCCCTCTCTGTGTATCGCAGGGCTGCCAGTCCCCACCTTCTGCCCCCTCTCTGTGTGTAGCAGTGCTGCCAGTACCCACCTCCTGCCCCCTCTCTGTCTATAGCAGTGCTGCCAGTACCCACTTCCTGCCCCTTCCCTGTGTATAGCAGTGCTGCCAGTACCCACTTCCTGCCCCTTCCCTGTGTATAGCAGTGTTGCCAGTACCCACCTCCTCCCCCCTCTCTGTGTATAGCAGTGCTGCCAGTACCTACCTCCTGCCCCCTCTATGTGTATAGCAGTGCTGCCAGTACCCACCTCCTGCCCCCTCTCTGTGTATAGCAGGGCTGCCAGTACCCACCTCCTGCCGCCTCTCTGGGTATAGCAGTGCTGCCAGTACCCACCTCCTGCCCCCTCTCTGTGTATAGCAGTGCTGCCAGTACCCACCTCCTGCCCCCTCTCTGTGTATAGCAGCACTGCCAGTACCCACCTCCTGCCCCCTCTCTGTGTATAGCAGCGCTGCCAGTACCCACCTCCTGCCCCCTCTCTGTGTATAGCAGCGCTGCCAGTACCCACCTCCTGCCCCCTCTCTGTGTATAGCAGCGCTGCCAGTACCCACCTCCTGCCCCCTCTCTGTGTATAGCAGTGCTGCCAGTACCCACCTCCTGCCCCCTCTCTGTGTATAGCAGTGCTGCCAGTACCCACCTCCTGCCCCCTCTCTGTGTATAGGATGCTGGCAGTCAGTACCCACCTCCTGCCCCCTCTGTGTATAGCAGTGCTGCCAGTACCCACCTCCTGCCCCCTCTCTGTGTATAGCAGTGCTGCCAGTACCCACTTCCTGCCTCTTCCCTGTGTATAGCAGTGTTGCCAGTACCCACCTCCTGTCCCCTCTCTGTGTATAGCAGTGCTGCCAGTACCCACCTCCTGCCCCCTCTCTGTGTATAGCAGTGCTGACACTACCCACCTCCTGCCTTCTCTGTGTATAGCAGTGCTGCCAGTACCCACCTCCTGCCCCCTCTCTGTGTATAGCAGTGCTGCCAGTACCCACCACCTGCCCCCTCTCTGTGTATAGCAGTGCTGCCAGTACCCACCTCCCGCCCTCTCTCTGTGTATATCAGTGCTGCCAGTACCCACCTCCTGCCCCCTCTCTGTGTATAGCAGAGCTGCCAGTACCCACCTCCTCCCCCCTCTCTGTGTATAGCAGTGCTGCCTGTACCCACCTCCTGCCCCCTCTGTGTGTATAGCAGTGCTGCCAGTACCTACCTCCTGCCCCTCTCTGTGTATAGCAGTGCTGCCAGTACCCACCTCCTGCCCTCTCTGTGTATAGCAGTTCTGCCAGTACCTACCTCCTGCCCCCTCTCTGTGTATAGCAGTGCTGCCAGTACCCGCCTCCTGCCCCCTCTCTGTGTATAGCAGTGCTGCCAGTACCCGCCTCCTGCCCCCTCTCTGTGTATAGCAGTGCTGCCAGTACCCACCTCCTGCCCCCTCTCTGTGTATAGGAGTGCTGTCAGTACCCACCTCCTGCCCCCTCTCTGTGTATTGCAGTGCTGCCAGTACCCACCTCCTTCCGCCTCTCTGTGTATAGCAGTGCTGCCAGTACCCACCTCCTGCCCCCTCTCTGTGTATAGCAGTGCTGCCAGTACCCACCTCCTGCCCCCTCTCTGTGTATAGCAGTGCTGCCAGTACCCACCTCCTGCCCCCTCTCTGTGTATAGCAGCGCTGCCAGTACCCACCTCCTGCCCCCTCTCTGTGTATAGCAGCGCTGCCAGTACCTACCTCCTGCCCCCTCTCTGTGTATAGCAGCGCTGCCAGTACCCACCTCCTGCCCCCTCTCTGTGTATAGCAGTGCTGCCATTACCCACCTCCTGCCCCCTCTCTGTGTATAGCAGTGCTGCCAGTACCCACCTCCTGCCCCCTCTCTGTGTATAAGATGCTGCCAGTCAGTACCCACCTCCTGCCCCCTCTCTGTGTATATCAGTGCTGCCAGTACTCACCTCCTGCCCCCTCTCTGTGTATAGCAGTGCTGCCAGTACCTACCTCCTGCTCCCTCTCTGTGTATAGCAGGGCTGCCAGTACCCACCTCCTGCCCCCTCTCTGTGTGTAGCAGTGCTGCCAGTACCCACCTCCTGCCCCCTCTCTGTGTATAGCAGTGCTGCCAGTACCCACTTCCTGCCCCTTCCCTGTGTATAGCAGTGTTGCCAGTACCCACCTCCTGCCCCCTCTCTGTGTATAGCAGGGCTGCCAGTCCCCACCTCCTGCCCCCTCTCTGTGTGTAGCAGTGCTGCCAGTACCCACCTCCTGCCCCCACTCTGTGTATAGCAGTGCTGCCAGTACCCACTTCCTGCCCCTTCCCTGTGTATAGCAGTGCTGCCAGTACCCACCTCCTGCCCCCTCTCTGTGTATAGCAGTGCTGCCAGTACCCACCTCCTGCCCCCTCTCTGTGTATAGCAGTGCTGCCAGTACCCACCTCCTCCCCCCTCTCTGTGTATAGCAGTGCTGCCAGTACCCACCTCCTCCCCCCTCTCTGTGTATAGCAGTGCTGCCAGTACCCACCTCCTGCCCCCTCTCTGTGTATAGCAGTGCTGCCAGTACCCGCCTCCTGCCCCCTCTCTGTGTATAGCAGTGCTCCCAGTACCCGCCTCCTGCCCCCTCTCTGTGTATAGCAGTGCTGCCATTACCCACCTCCTGCCCCCTCTCTGTGTAGAGCAGTGCTGCCAGTACCCACCTCCTGCCCCCTCTCTGTGTATAGGAGTGCTGCCAGTACCCACCTCCTGCCCCCTCTCTGTGTATAGCAGGGCTGCCAGTACCCACCTCCTGCCGCCTCTCTGTGTATAGCAGTGCTGCCAGTACCCACCTCCTGCCCCCTCTCTGTGTATAGCAGTGCTGCCAGTACCCACCTCCTGCCCCCTCTCTGTGTATAGCAGCGCTGCCAGTACCCACCTCCTGCCCCCTCTCTGTGTATAGCAGCACTGCCAGTACCCACCTCCTGCCCCCTCTCTGTGTATAGCAGCGCTGCCAGTACCCACCTCCTGCCCCCTCTCTGTGTATAGCAGCGCTGCCAGTACCCACCTCCTGCCCCCTCTCTGTGTATAGCAGTGCTGCCAGTACCCACCTCCTGCCCCCTCTCTGTGTATAGCAGTGCTGCCAGTACCCACCTCCTGCCCCCTCTCTGTGTATAGGATGCTGCCAGTCAGTACCCACCTCCTGCCCCCTCTGTGTATAGCAGTGCTGCCAGTACCCACCTCCTGCCCCCTCTCTGTGTACAGCAGTGCTGCCAGTACCTACCTCCTGCTCCCTCTCTGTGTATAGCAGGGCTGCCAGTAGCCACCTCCTGCCCCCTCTCTGCGTGTAGCAGTGCTGCCAGTATCCACCTCCTGCCCCCTCTCTGTGTATAGCAGTATTGCCAGTACCCACTTCCTGCCTCTTCCCTGTGTATAGCAGTGTTGCCAGTACCCACCTCCTGTCCCCTCTCTGTGTATAGCAGTGCTGCCAGTACCCACCTCCTGCCCCCTCTCTGTGTATAGCAGTGCTGACACTACCCACCTCCTGCCTTCTCTGTGTATAGCAGTGCTGCCAGTACCCACCTCCTGCCCCCTCTCTGTGTATAGCAGTGCTGCCAGTACCCACCTCCTGCCCCCTCTCTGTGTATAGCAGTGCTGCCAGTACCCACCTCCCGCCCTCTCTCTGTGTATATCAGTGCTGCCAGTACCCACCTCCTGCCCCCTCTCTGTGTATAGCAGAGCTGCCAGTACCCACCTCCTCCCCCCTCTCTGTGTATAGCAGTGCTGCCTGTACCCACCTCCTGCCCCCTCTGTGTGTATAGCAGTGCTGCCAGTACCTACCTCCTGCCCCTCTCTGTGTATAGCAGTGCTGCCAGTACCCACCTCCTGCCCTCTCTGTGTATAGCAGTACTGCCAGTACCCACCTCCTGCCCCCTCTCTGTGTATAGCAGTGCTGCCAGTACCCGCCTCCTGCCCCCTCTCTGTGTATAGCAGTGCTGCCAGTACCCGCCTCCTGCCCCCTCTCTGTGTATAGCAGTGCTGCCAGTACCCGCCTCCTGCCCCCTCTCTGTGTATAGCAGTGCTGTCAGTACCCACCTCCTGCCGCCTCTCTGTGTATAGCAGTGCTGCCAGTACCCACCTCCTGCCCCCTCTCTGTGTATAGCAGTGCTGCCAGTACCCACCTCCTGCCCCCTCTCTGTGTATAGCAGCGCTGCCAGTACCCACCTCCTGCCCCCTCTCTGTGTATAGCAGCGCTGCCAGTACCCACCTCCTGCCCCCTCTCTGTGTATAGCAGTGCTGCCAGTACCTACCTCCTGCCCCCTCTCTGTGTATAGCAGCGCTGCCAGTACCCACCTCCTGCCCCCTCTCTGTGTATAGCAGTGCTGCCATTACCCACCTCCTGCCCCCTCTCTGTGTATAGCAGTGCTGCCAGTACCCACCTCCTGCCCCCTCTCTGTGTATAGGATGCTGCCAGTCAGTACCCACCTCCTGCCCCCTCTCTGTGTATATCAGTGCTGCCAGTACTCACCTCCTGCCCCCTCTCTGTGTATAGCAGTGCTGCCAGTACCTACCTCCTGCTCCCTCTCTGTGTATAGCAGGGCTGCCAGTACCCACCTCCTGCCCCCTCTCTGTGTGTAGCAGTGCTGCCAGTACCCACCTCCTGCCCCCTCTCTGTGTATAGCAGTGCTGCCAGTACCCACTTCCTGCCCCTTCCCTGTGTATAGCAGTGTTGCCAGTACCCACCTCTTGCCCCCTCTCTGTGTATAGCAGGGCTGCCAGTCCCCACCTCCTGCCCCCTCTCTGTGTGTAGCAGTGCTGCCAGTACCCACCTCCTGCCCCCTCTCTGTGTGTAGCAGTGCTGCCAGTACCCACTTCCTGCCCCTTCCCTGTGTATAGCAGTGCTGCCAGTACCCACTTCCTGCCCCTTCCCTGTGTATAGCAGTGTTGCCAGTACCCACCTCCTGCCCCCTCTCTGTGTATAGCAGTGCTGCCAGTACCCACCTCCTGCCCCCTCTCTGTGTATAGCAGTGCTGCCAGTACCCACCTCCTGCCCCCTCTCTGTGTATAGCAGGGCTGCCAGTACCCACCTCCTGCCGCCTCTCTGTGTATAGCAGTGCTGCCAGTACCCACCTCCTGCCCCCTCTCTGTGTATAGCAGCGCTGCCAGTACCCACCTCCTGCCCCCTCTCTGTGTATAGCAGCGCTGCCAGTACCCACCTCCTGCCCCCTCTCTGTGTATAGCAGCACTGCCAGTACCCACCTCCTGCCCCCTCTCTGTGTATAGCAGTGCTGCCAGTACCCACCTCCTGCCCCCTCTCTGTGTATAGCAGTGCTGCCAGTACCCACCTCCTGCCCCCTCTCTGTGTATAGGATGCTGGCAGTCAGTACCCACCTCCTGCCCCCTCTGTGTATAGCAGTGCTGCCAGTACCCACCTCCTGCCCCCTCTCTGTGTACAGCAGTGCTGTCAGTACCTACCTCCTGCTCCCTCTCTGTGTATAGCAGGGCTGCCAGTAGCCACCTCCTGCCCCCTCTCAGTGTGTAGCAGTGCTGCCAGTACCCACCTCCTGCCCCCTCTCTGTGTATAGCAGTGCTGCCAGTACCCACTTCCTGCCTCTTCCCTGTGTATAGCAGTGTTGCCAGTACCCACCTCCTGTCCCCTCTCTGTGTATAGCAGTGCTGCCAGTACCCACCTCCTGCCCCCTCTCTGTGTATAGCAGTGCTGACACTACCCACCTCCTGCCTTCTCTGTGTATAGCAGTGCTGCCAGTACCCACCTCCTGCCCCCTCTCTGTGTATAGCAGTGCTGCCAGTACCCACCTCCTGCCCCCTCTCTGTGTATAGCGGTGCTGCCAGTACCCACCTCCCGCCCTCTCTCTGTGTATATCAGTGCTGCCAGTACCCACCTCCTGCCCCCTCTCTGTGTATAGCAGAGCTGCCAGTACCCACCTCCTCCCCCCTCTCTGTGTATAGCAGTGCTGCCTGTACCCACCTCCTGCCCCCTCTGTGTGTATAGCAGTGCTGCCAGTACCTACCTCCTGCCCCTCTCTGTGTATAGCAGTGCTGCCAGTACCCACCTCCTGCCCTCTCTGTGTATAGCAGTTCTGCCAGTACCTACCTCCTGCCCCCTCTCTGTGTATAGCAGTGCTGCCAGTACCCGCCTCCTGCCCCCTCTCTGTGTATAGCAGTGCTGCCAGTACCCGCCTCCTGCCCCCTCTCTGTGTATAGCAGTGCTGCCAGTACCCACCTCCTGCCCCCTCTCTGTGTATAGGAGTGCTGTCAGTACCCACCTCCTGCCCCCTCTCTGTGTATTGCAGTGCTGCCAGTACCCACCTCCTGCCGCCTCTCTGTGTATAGCAGTGCTGCCAGTACCCACCTCCTGCCCCCTCTCTGTGTATAGCAGTGCTGCCAGTACCCACCTCCTGCCCCCTCTCTGTGTATAGCAGTGCTGCCAGTACCCACCTCCTGCCCCCTCTCTGTGTATAGCAGCGCTGCCAGTACCCACCTCCTGCCCCCTCTCTGTGTATAGCAGCGCTGCCAGTACCTACCTCCTGCCCCCTCTCTGTGTATAGCAGTGCTGCCATTACCCACCTCCTGCCCCCTCTCTGTGTATAGCAGTGCTGCCAGTACCCACCTCCTGCCCCCTCTCTGTGTATAGGATGCTGCCAGTCAGTACCCACCTCCTGCCCCCTCTCTGTGTATATCAGTGCTGCCAGTACTCACCTCCTGCCCCCTCTCTGTGTATAGCAGTGCTGCCAGTACCTACCTCCTGCTCCCTCTGTGTATAGCAGGGCTGCCAGTACCCACCTCCTGCCCCCTCTCTGTGTGTAGCAGTGCTGCCAGTACCCACCTCCTGCCCCCTCTCTGTGTATAGCAGTGCTGCCAGTACCCACTTCCTGCCCCTTCCCTGTGTATAGCAGTGTTGCCAGTACCCACCTCCTGCCCCCTCTCTGTGTATAGCAGGGCTGCCAGTCCCCACCTCCTGCCCCCTCTCTGTGTGTAGCAGTGCTGCCAGTACCCACCTCCTGCCCCCACTCTGTGTATAGCAGTGCTGCCAGTACCCACTTCCTGCCCCTTCCCTGTGTATAGCAGTGCTGCCAGTACCCACCTCCTGCCCCCTCTCTGTGTATAGCAGTGCTGCCAGTACCCACCTCCTGCCCCCTCTCTGTGTATAGCAGTGCTGCCAGTACCCACCTCCTCCCCCCTCTCTGTGTATAGCAGTGCTGCCAGTACCCACCTCCTCCCCCCTCTCTGTGTATAGCAGTGCTGCCAGTACCCACCTCCTGCCCCCTCTCTGTGTATAGCAGTGCTGCCAGTACCCACCTCCTGCCCCCTCTCTGTGTATAGGATGCTGCCAGTCAGTACCCACCTCTTGCTCTGCCAGCAGTTGCCCTGTAGGTAGCGCCGGCACAGGTGCAGTCTCCCGCACTCCTCCTCCTCCTCCTCCCCCTCGTTCTTCAGGTACCGGGGGCAGATCCTGATGGGGCTCTGGGCCAGGACCAGCTCTCCCACCTGGGGGAACCTCTGCGCCTCATCCTGCAGGATCAGCTCTATCTGCTCCGGGGGAAGCTCCAGCAGCTGCGTCAGTCTCTCCTTCGGCAGCCGCCCCCCGTGAGAGCACAGCAGCTTGGTCAGGAAGGCGGTGACCGTGGGGTCTGACATAGCCCTGGGGTCACCACTATCACTTACAGCTGAGGCCCTGCGATCACCTCACGTTACCTGGAGAGTGGAAACTAAGGGCCTGATTCAGACCCACTCGCGAGCGGCTGTCCGCTCGCAAGTGGGTCGATGGTCTGCACTGAGCATGCGCACGACGGAGGGAGCTCCGTCGTGCGCATGCGCCAGACACGACGAGCGAAGGACTTTCCTTCGCTCGTTGTGTCCGATCAAAGGGGGCGTGCTGTCAATGTTGATTGACAGCACGCCCCCTTTGGTGGGCGTGCCGGGGGCGTGCCTCCCTGACGGGGGCGTTCCCACGGGAACGCCTCCCGTCAGAAGCCGGCCCACTGACATCACTAGTGATGTCAGTGGGAGTGATTTTGGCTCTGATAGAGCCAAAATCACTCCGGAGCTTGCGTTTGAAAACCTCAACCGCAGGCTCCGTCTCGCAATTTCGATGGTCGCGATGGTCACGTCCATCGCGGCCATCACAATGCACGCTCGTATAGCCTGTGGGTGGTGACCCACAGCTATACGAGCGTCCAGGAGGACGCTCCATGAAAATGGAGCCCGGCCCTCATTCAGAGCGTGCGCTCTGCTCAGAGCGTACGGCTCTGAATGAGGGCCTAAGACTGGGGCTGCCCTGTGATGTCTGTTCTATGAATATCCTGGAGCCGGGGTGGATCCTCCTCCTCTGGCTGATCAGAGAATCAAAACTGAAACTGGCCCCAATTCCCAGTATATGATGGTAGATAGTCAGCTCCACAGACAACCTGCTGTCTCTTTTCTCCAAGGTGTTAGCTCCACAGACAACCTGCTGTCTCTTTTCTCCAAGGTGTCAGCTCTGCAGACAACCTGCTGTCTCTTTTCTCCAAGGTGTTAGCTCCACAGACAACCTGCTGTCTCTTTTCTCCAAGGTTTCAGCTCTGCAGACAACCTGCTGTCTCTTTTCTCCAAGGTGTTAGCTCCACAGACAACCTGCTGTCTCTTTTCTCCAAGGTGTTAGCTCCACAGACAACCTGCTGTCTCTTTTCTCCAAGGTGTTAGCTCTGCAGACAACCTGCTGTCTCCTCTCTCCACTGTGATCTGACGCAGGAAATACTGGTAGAGTGTCAGCTTTGCACACAAGCTGCTGTGTCCACAGTGATCTTGTTGGAGTTGGAGAATGCTACTGCACATACTCCATACTTAGGTTCCTACAGGGAGGCTTCAACTTCCTAACCAAGAGGGCCACCAACTGTATTGCAGGACATGCGCGACGCCATCTTGTCGCTGTGTTAAGGGGCCCATCCATTAGCAGATCTTTTTCTAACGATGAAAGACAAAAGATTTATCCCTTGATCATTCCTGGGGCTGCGGTGACAGATATCTGTCATGTACATGACAGATTTTTGCGAACGACGAACGATTTCGCACGACATCATTCTGGGAGTGGAATTTTTTTATGTTTCTATTCATTTTCATTAAAAAAATTGTTCGTTGTTCGTCGTTTACCGCTTATAAACTGACAGATATTTCTAATATCTGTCATCGATAAGCGATAATTGACCAACATGTTGGAGAGTCAAAAGACACAATTTGTCGGCCGCTGGAGTGCGCATCTGTCGTCATTCAGGGCCTATCCATTAGCAGATAAATTGAACGACTGAACGATATATCGTTCAGTCGTTCATTTTATCTGCTGATGGATAGGCCCCTTAACAGTCACAAGTTGGAGAGCGCTCTTTTAAATTTCAAATCCGGGCTTGATACCTATTCTATAAATTGTTCCTGAGTATACTTTAGCTACATTTGCAGTATCCTTTGCTGGAAAAGATGTCACAAAGTAACCACTACTGTAGTAAGTCTCAAGTTGTCAACAGGCTTTTCCTAAATTGTTAGGGAGGCCAGCTCTTTCCGGTGGTTGAACCAGTTGATTAATGCTATGTAACAGGGAAAGAAACATCTGGCGCCTCCTGTAGGTCCCGTATATTAGTAATAACTCAGTATGGCCATGTTAGGTTTATAAGTTAAAGTAGAAATATAGCGCCTGATTCAGAGCCGCACGCTATTTGCGCTCGTTCGTTCAACAAATAGGGGTGGCTATTCAAATGAACCGTTCGCTCTTTGCGGTCTGTTGACGCCTCTATGTCTGAACGAGCGAACAAAACTTGCGGTTGTAATTTTGAAAAATACGCCCCCTGGCCGCTCGCACCATACGTCATGTCCGCTATTTATTAGATTAATCGAGTACATCGACCAGCGTATGAACTGCTCGCTATTCTTGTGGTTGGTTTTTGCTACCACAAATTTGCGAGCAGTTCTGGCTATAAAACAACCCAGTGACGTGGTCAATGACGCTGCTGTATTAATTATGCACACCCATAAAACGCCCGTTTTGACCTTTAAGCACGCCTGCGATCTAATTCCACACCCCCGTTTTCAAGCACCTTCCCCTGTTACCACCCACATACGCCTCCTCCTGTCACTCATATTAGCAGGCATTCGCTATTTAGCGAACAAACGATTTTCGGCCGCACTGACTGGTTTGCGCATGCGTATAACGATCCGTACGCATGCACAGTTGGGCAAACATCGCTCGGAGCGAACGAGCTGCCGCTTACGAGCGCCTCTGAATCAGGCCCATAGTCATTTATTGAAAAGAAGTGCTATTAACTTGGTAACATAGGAGTCTATTTACTAAGCTGAGTTAGGAGATAAAGTGAATGGTGATAAGGTACCAGCCAATCAGCTCCTAACTGCCATGTCACAGGCTGTGTTTGAAAAATGACAGTTGGGAGCTGATTGGCTGGTACCTTATCACCATTCACTTTATCTCCTAACTCAGCTTAGTAAATAGACCCCATAGCCTCATATTTCTATTGTTGTACATAAAGTGAGTAAGGGTGTGTATGGGGAATGTACAGTTAGGGGACACATAGCTGGGAACCAGTAATAGGTACAGTATATCAGGACACATTTAGGGATGAGGAAAGGGCACTGAAGTAGAGATTTGTGAAGCTATAACAAAGTGGTACTTATACAGACACTGTAAGTTATGTAACTTTTAGGTTTGATGATCGCCATTCCTGCGGGGGTCCTGTACAATCAATACAACCCGATTCTGTTTCTTTTATTAATATGTCACTATGAATGTGATTAAGGGGGGGGGGGCGACAGGGGCGGTCATCCCGGGGCCCCACACAAAGAGGGGCCCCCACACAGGGTCGATATGACCCTGCCGAGAACAGGTGTGCAGCGACATCTGTTCCCGGGTTGAGGCTTAGCAGCAGCGGCTGTTCTACTGAATGCACTGCATCAGCTTTCTTCTAGGGAGGAGAGGGGCTGGCTCCACACTAGCGGATGCCTAGAAACCCTCCCTGAGACACCATATCGGGGGCGGAGCCAATACATTAAACCCCGCCCCCATATACACGCAAATTGCTGCATTACATCGAGGGGGCGGGGCCTAATGAATCGAGGTCCCAGGCCCCTGTTGCAACCAGGACTGGTCCTGCAGCACCAAGTGAAGGTATGTTTGTGTACTGCTTCAGTGTGCGTGTATTTGTATGTATGAATGCAGGGCCGGATTAACAATGGGGCTGATGGAGCTACAGCTCCAGGCCTTCTATCAGAATAGGCCCACAGCAACACCTACTGTGTGTGCTGCTGTAGACAGGAATTTTTTTTCCTTCTACAGCAGCCTGCCAATGCCCCAACCTCCCCTCCCCCGGCCGCGCCTCCCATCCCCGCCGACATCATCGGTGAAACTTTTCCGACGATTCCGGCTTTTCGCTTCAAATTGAATACGGGCCATGGTCTAGATAGATAACAGATGTTAGACAGGCAATAGGTTGACAGGGACAGAAGGGCAACAGGGATAAAAAGGCCGACACAGAAAAAGTCACGTGTGTGGTACCCCAGATTCTGGGTTTCCTATATGTGCTTGGGTGCCCATGTAAATATATATATATATATATATATACAGTCAGGTGCATAAATATTGGGACATTGGCCCTCATTCAGAGCCGTACGCTCTGAGCAGAGCGCACGCTCTGAATGAGGGCCGGGCTCCATTTTCATGGAGCGTCCTCCTGGACGCTCGTATAGCTGTGGGTCACCACCCACAGGCTATACGAGCGTGCTTTGTGATGGCCGCGATGGTCGAGACCATCGCGACCATCGAAATTGCGAGCCGGAGCCTGCGGTTGAGGTTTTCAACCGCAAGCTCCAGAGTGATTTTGGCTCTATCAGAGCCAAAATCACTCCCACTGACATCACTAGTGATGTCAGTGGGCCGGCTTCTGACGGGAGGCGTTCCCGTGGGAACGCCCCCGTCAGGGAGGCACGCCCCCGGCACGCCCACCAAAGGGGGCGTGCTGTCAATCAACATTGACAGCACGCCCCCTTTGATCGGACACAACGAGCGAAGGACTTTCCTTCGCTCGTCGCGTCTGGCGCATGCGCACGACGGAGCTCCCTCCGTCATGCGCATGCTCAGTGCAGAACATCGACCCACTTGCGAGCGGACAGCCGCTCGCGAGTGGGTCTGAATCAGGCCCATTGACAGAATTTTCAGATTTTGGCCTCTATTCACCACCACAATGGTTTTGAAATGAAACAAACAAGATGTGCTTTACCTGCAGACTTTCAGATTTAATTTGAGGGTAATTACATCCAAATCAGGTGAACGGTGTAGGAATTACAACGGTTTCTATATGTGCCTCCCACTTTTTAAGGGGCCAAAAGTAATGGGACTATCAACTCAAAAGCTCTTTCATGGACAGGTGTGGGCTATTCCCTCGTTATTTCATTAACAATTAAGCAGGTAAAAGGTCTGGAGTTGATTCTAGGTGTGATATTTGCATTTGGAATCAGTTGCTGTCGACTCTCAATATGAGATCCAAAGAGCTGTCACTATCAGTGAAGCAAGCCATCATTAGGCTGAAAAGTCAAAACAAACCCATCAGAGAGATAGCAAAAACATTAGGTGTGGCCAAATCAACTGTTTGGAACATTCTTAAAGAGAAAGAACGCATCGGAGAGCTCAGCAACACCAAAATACCCGGAAGACCACGGAAAACAACTGTGGTGGATGACAGAAGAATTATTTCCCTGGTGAAGAAAAACCCCTTCACAACCGTTGGCCAAATCAAGAACACTCTCCCAGAGGTAGGTGTATATGTATCAAAGTCAACAATCAAGAGAAGACTTCACAAGAGTGAATATAGAGGGTTCACCACAAGATGTAAACCATTGGTGAGCCTCAAAAACAGGAAGACCAGATTAGAGTTTGCCAAACAACATCTAAAAAAGCCATTACAGTTCTGGAACAACATCCTATGGAAAGATGAGACAAAGATCAACTTGTACCAGAGTGATGGGAATAGAAGAGTATGGAGAAGGAAAGGAACTGCTCATGATCCAAAACATACCACCTCATCAGTGAAGCATGGTGGTGGTAGTGTCATGGTGTGGGCATTTATGGCTGCCAATGGAACTGGTTCCCTTGTATTTATTGATGATGTGACTGCTGACAAAAGCAGCAGAATGAATTCTGAAGTGTTTCGGGCAATATTATATGCTCATATTCAGTCAAATGCTTCAGAACTCATTGGATGGTGCTTCACAGTGCAGATGGACAATGACCCGAAGCATACTGCAAAAGCAACCAAAGAGTTTTTTAAGGCTAAAGAGTGGAATGTTATGCAATGGCCAAGTCAATCCCCTGACCTGACTCCGATTGAGCATGCATTTCACTTGATGAAGACAAAAAAGGGAAAATGCCCCAAGAACAAGCAGGAACTGAAGACATTTGCAGTAGAGGCCTGGCAGAGCATCACCAGGGATGAAACCCAGCGTCTGGTGATGTCTATGCGTTCCAGACTTCAGGCTGTAATTGCCTGCAAAGGATTTGCAACAAAGTATTAAAAAGTGAAAGTTAGATTTAGGATTGTTTAGTTTGTCCCATTACTTTTGGCCCCTTAAAAAGTGGGAGGCACATATAGAAACAGTTGTAATTCCTACACCGTTCACCCG
Organism: Taudactylus pleione; assembly: GCA_031769625.1. Lineage (NCBI taxonomy): Eukaryota > Metazoa > Chordata > Amphibia > Anura > Myobatrachidae > Taudactylus > Taudactylus pleione. The sequence goes on along the minus strand of JAUIMM010001326.1, from coordinate 1,337,729 downwards.
ATTTGGATGTAATTACCCTCAAATGAAATCTGAAAGTCTGCAGGTAAAGCACATCTTCTTTGTTTCATTTCAAAGCCATTGTGGTGGTGAATAGAGGCCAAAATATGAAAATTCTGTCAATGTCCCAAAATTTATGCACCTGACTGTATATACACATTTAGTGTAAAATATTTTATGTTATGTAAATGTCTATTAACAGTGAACTATCACTCCCCCTGTGTGTTACCCCCACAATTCCCAGCAACCTTTGCAGCTTCTAAAGAGGTCAGGAGCAGGTCACATGACCAGTGCTTCGTGAGTGGCAGTTGTAAGCCAGTAGCAGTTGGTCAGGGCAGAGCTGAGGTAACTGTCCAGGAGGGCAGAGCTGTGAGGAGGCACTGAGGGAGACTACTCTGGAGAGTTGAGGGGAGGGTGAGAGGGGTCCATCCCACACACCTCTAGGACTAGCCAGTCCTTTTGGGCAATGATTGAGGCAGACTCGGCGAAAAGTGACTCCCCCATGTCATCACTGCGGGGAAGAGATGTGCTCCTACCCTGTGAGGGGAATGAAGCAATATATTCAGATTGTCACTGAGGTGCAGCCTAAAGGGACTCGTTGTGGAGCAGTGTATGCACTGAGGACAGCAGACAGAGGTATCTCTTACCTATCACAGCCTGACACACACATACCTCCCAACATGACCCTCTCCAGGAGGGACACAATGCTCTGGTCCTGGACTTCCCTGGTAAGAGGCGGGGCTGCAGCACAGTTCAAAAGTTAAATAGGGGAGTCACACCAACTGTCATCTCACACACTGCCAACATCACTGGCTGGGACTCACTGGCAGTTGGTGTGACTCCCCTATTTGAATTTTGGACTGTGCTGCAGCCCCGCCCCTGGAGCCTCCACCAATCATAAATTACCAGGGAAGTCCAGGACCAGAGCATTGTGTCCCTCCTGGAGAGGGTCATGTTGGGAGGTATGCACACAGCCTGCACCTCAATATACCCAAGTAACAACTATCTGTCTCTAATGCACTCAGAGAGAGAATCTATCTAAAAGCTTCAATATTAAACTCGCACATTAGTAGCAATTACCCAGCCGTAATAGACCGTAATAGACTGTAAGCCTAGTTGCCAAGCCACTATAAAGTGGGCAAACAGGAGAAAGGAAAAAGACTGATATACTTATATAGATATCTATATAGTTAATACTATTCTTAATGCAACTATACTAAAGGTAACTCAAAATACAAAGGCAGAGAAAGATAACAAAGACTTGATTTAAATCTCCTGAGGACCCAATAGCCCCTTTACATTCTTGTACATAGTTATTCCAGAAAACCTTAACTGACCATGGACCTTTAAGCCGGCATAGGAAACAGGGTAACAGTTTTAAAGATGCAGCAACATTAAGAGCCGTATTCAATTTGAGTGGACCCGGGATACTTTTCCGCCTCCCAGACTTTCCGCCTACTTCACCTGTTTTGGAGGCGGAAAAGTATTGTGCGCGTGCCCGCTTTAGCCCGTATTGAATTTGAAAGTAGGCGAAACTGACCCGGCGAAACTTGAACAAGCGGAAAGTCCTGTCAGATTTGGGGAATCAGCCTGACACCCCCCCAAAAGATGCTCTGACATGGGGGTTAGCTATGGTACCCCCCGATTTGGCTTGCTGAAGGTATTTGGTGTTTTTAAACGGGCTCAATAGCTGCTAAATAGCGTTTTTCTATACGTGATGCAGAATAGTATTCAGGAGTATTTTTTGTATAAAATAACTTATCCCAGCACATTTGGGGTACTTGAAAATGGGGGTGAGCATATTTAAAAGTTGCCAAAGTAAAGTTGAAAAAGTCATGAAAAATCCACCTGTCGCAAGCCCCTGCAATCAAAAAAACACCTGGGGCATACTTGGGGACCCCCCCAGAGTCAAGTTTGCTAGTTTTTAACTTTGTCCCCCAACATTTTTTTTTACACCCCCAAATTGAAAGTAATTTTTTTGGGGTGTCCTTAAGTGTTTTTTTTTTTTAAATTGACACAGTTTACCTTTGGGGGACTGTCTGAAGGCTGCACGTGGTTCCCGCAACTTTGCACCCCAAAACCCCAATTCTGCACTTTTTTCCGCCTCCTATTCATAGGCGAAACTTTTCCGCCTATTACATTGCATTGACTTTCTGCCTAGAAAATTACGTCATCTGCGAAAAAGTATCGCGGATACGGACTTTTCACTTCTAATTGAATACGGACCTTAGTTTAAATCTCCTGAGGACCCAATAGCCCCTGTACATCCTTGTACATAGTTATTCCAGAAAACCTTAACTGACCATGGACCTTAAAGCCAGCATAGGAAACAGGGTAACAGTTTTAAAGATGCAGCAACATTTAAAGGGGAAACATCTCAAACAGATTTCAGACTTTAATGAAACTATTGCCGCCAAACGCTCGGATGCGTTATGACAAATTCTGGGGCTTTTAAGTATCCTAAGGAAAGTGCACCAACGATGGCCTGTCCTATTTATTGCAACAGGGAATAGGGAGAACTGAGTTGGACTCAATAAACCTTTTATAATATCGGAGAATATATACTTAAGCAAAATAAGATACAACACTGTAGTTAGAACTGAAAGTTTACACTAATTTATAAAAGCAGGTTAAAATATGTAATAATTGTATAAGGTAAATATCTGTAATAGGTACAGAGGTTAATTGTTGATACAAAGGAAAACAGACAAATGTATATTGTGAAGATGAATTACTATTAATGTTTATAACCTAAGTTGACATGTTAGAGAAAACTCTTCTGTGAACAATTGTTTGCTCTTAAATAGCGTCTGGCTCTGAATCAGGCCCTGAGTACAGTATAATGCCTATGTTTCTTACCAAAAAAAACACCCACTGGCAATAGTTTGCAGTGCACAAATTTGGAGGCACTGGTCTTTGCGAGAATTTTGTTGGAAGTGCACTGCAGATTAAGGCCCTGATTCAGAGCCGGACGCTCTGACCAGAGCGCTCGCTCTGAATCAGGGCCCACCTCCATAATTATGGAGCGTCCTCCTAGATGCTCGTATAGCTGTGGGTCACCACCCACAGCATATACGAGCGTGCAGGATGATGGTCGCGATGGTCTTGACCATCGCGACCATCGCCACTGCGAGCCGAAGCCTGCGGTTGAGTTTCTCAACCGCAAGGCCCGGAGTGATTTTGGCTCTATCAGAGCCAAAATCACTCCCACTGACATCACTAGTGATGTCAGTGGGGCCGGCTTCTGACGGTAGGCGTTCCCTTGGGAACGCCTCCGTCTGGGAGGCACGCCCACCAAAAGGGAGCGTGCTGTCAATCAACATCGACAGCACGCCCCCTTTGATCATACACAACGAGCGAAGGAAAGTCCTTCGCTTGTCGCGTCTCGCGCATGCGCACGACGGAGCTCCCTCCATCGTGCGCATGCGCAGTGCACACCATCGACCCACTTGCGAGCGGACAGTGGGTCTGAATCATGCCCTAAGTGTGAGACACCACTGCACACACCCTCGATTACACTGGAAGGATAACACACTATGCAAATTAAAAAAGACTGCAGGTTTTTTGTTTTACTTGCAAACAGGTAAAACATTTTTGTTTTGCAACTTTTTATATATATAACTGGGAAAAGAAATCAAAACAATGAGGTCACACTGACATCCGTGACAACACTGACAAGTGACAATGATGCCTGCGGTCACATTTCTTTACAGACACCTACTCCTGTCACACTCTCCAGATCTTTCTACAGGGTTGCCTACCTTTTATATTCTCTTCCCGGGAGAAGCCCGAGTAAGAGAAGCAGCAGGGGGCCGACGGGGGCGGGGCTTGATGATTCGCGTCATTAAGCCCCGCCCCCTCGCGGTAAAATTGCCGCGGTTGGGCACAATTTACATAGGGGGCGGGGCCAAATGCTGTGATTCATGCAGAATCACAGCTTAAGCCCCGCCCCCTTCACGGAGGCCCGCGATTGCCGTGGGTAGTCTCCTAATTCTGCCCACTTCACTAGGAAGTGGGCAGAATGCGGGAGAAATGCCAACCCTTCCGGGGGTGCGGGGGGTTACCCGAAAAATCGGGAGCCTCCCGCGAAAACCGGGAGGGTAGGCATGTATGTCTTTCTATCAAACTCCTAAACCTAACTCCTCCTAACCTAATGCTGCTAATGGCACCTTAATGGTTCCATGATGGCTTGTTTAGCATTTTTTTCTTTTTGGAATACAGTGCCTCGCTGCTCCAGCTCACACCCTCTCCTCTATGAAATGGCGCCTGATCACGATGGAGTCACTTAATTTGCATTCCAAAACACGCAAGATCCAACGCCAGGAAGATGACATTTGGCCTAGTTTTGGGATCCGAGCTTGGTGGGAAGACCTGAGCCCGGGCCTGGTTGGACTTGGAACCCTTAAGTTATAGTCTGTTCAGTTTCCAGGGAAACCGAACTCCACATCTCTAGCACAGGGCGCCCAAAAAACAACTGAATTCCCCCCATAGAGTGAGAATTGCAGGAAATTGACTTTGGCCCCTTAATAACAGCAGCAACTCTGGCTAACGGTGTCCTTTCTCCCAGTGACTGTACAGGCGGCTGGATCCGGGGATGCACTTAAAAAATTCAACACATCCTGAGGCTGCATCAGATAATCCGCCATTGTAGAGACTGGCAAATCGAAGCCACACCCACAGCTAGAACACACTCTGCTATTGGTCCATGGGTTTGTAGGCATGAATTCTGCTGGTGTTGCCCATAGTAACCAATCACTTCTAGCTAGCATTTATCACAGCTAGGGGGCGCTGGTGTATGGTGTTGAGGCTGGTGGTACAGTGTGGAAAATGATTTGGCCACACATTATAGTCAACAGAACAGAGATAAACCTCCCAGAAGCCGCGGAGACATGAGCTCACAGCTGGCGCTTTTTCTGCTCATTTCTATCATTCTCAGTAATACATAGCGCTGGTGCCCCACTCCTACATAGCTACACCCACCTCAGTGTTGTCGAAGCCGGATAATTGGCTGAGACAGAATCTGTTAAAATTAAAATCTGCACGACGCCATTTTGCAAATGGCAACAAGACGCCATTTTGCGAATGGCCGCCCAGCGCCATTTTAGCGAATCTCACACATTATAAGTACATACTGCGATGCTATTATTTAGCGTCGTGCAATTCCCACGCAATAGAACAATGTTAAAAGTCCTCATTATATATATACAAACATTTACTAAAACATATAATATGAACAACCTTGCAAAACACGTACCACGGTGTACTCCACAAACACGTAGTCGCACAACGCTAACTAGTGTCTTTCCTTAATATCCTCACACTTACAGTTTGCACACTTACATAGGAAGGTTCCCTAGCATTAAGGTTAATATCCGAGGTTTTATTCATTATTATGTAATAAAGCGACTGTATTTAAGATCTCAGGTTTAGTACATGATAAACAGACCGTGTTTGGTGCCATTCTGAACCACTGTTTATTTGCGAATTTCCGGTTCCATCGGCAAGGAGATCCCAACATGCGTCTGGGAATTATGGATCATAGAGAGATAGGCATTGAAATGTACTCTGTTCATGTGATGTAATTAGCCAGGTTAGACTTGTTCTTCAGCGGGAAAATGGACACAAAGAAGCTGTTGGAGGCTGAACTATTACAATACAAAATGACCTATGAACTGCATCGTAACAGGAGAACCAGGAAGAAGAACCAATGGGATTATGCCAACTTGTTCTATTGTATTGCCTATCTCTGCAAGGGTTTATATGCAAGCACCCTGGATCTGCTAGTCAGTCATCTTTTCTTTGCTGTTGACGGAGGTTTCATAGTTGATGCCGGGAATCTGGATTCAGAGCGCATGCGTATGTTTTCGATTGTACCTAGTGATTGTATCATCTGTTTGCGCTAATTGTATTTAGATCACAGCGTGTAACTATCTGCTTTTTGGTGAATAATATCTTTTTGTGCTTTGAAAACACAATCAAAGTCTGGAAAGCAATTATTTCTTGTGCGACTTATAACGCTAAATAGCAACATTTAGGGTGTATAGACAGGTAGGAATTCATAGTTGGGGGCTCGTAGTGAAATCATGCTACTATTCACACGGTAACACATGGTTATCGATCTCTCAGCAAAGGGTGGAAGCGCCATGCGCAGGAAAGAACGCATTGTGCCTTCGAATACCTGCTACCACTTTGTTGCTGAGAGACCGCTATCCGTTATTGTGTGAGTTCAAGGAGCGCTGATTAGAATCCAGGGACTAGGAAGGAAAAAGTTTGTTTTCCTTCGTTGATAAAACTTCATGTTAAAAGGGGAAGTTGCACAATAGTGTAAGGGCAATAATACTTTTTGTGTAGCGGTCACAATAGTGTATACGTATTTCCTGTATTGCTGCAGCGTGTTTAAACAAAGCCGTTGAGATTGCATTGTGATTTTGATAGCGTGATAGCATTGTTTTAAAGATCTGGGAAAACATTTATTTTTCTGTGCAGTAAAAAGGTGTGTAACAGTGAACATGTGTTGGTAGGGGTAACATGTTCCCTAGCTAGGGGTATTGTAGGACCCTTAGGGGCTAGGCGCCTGGTGTCGGGCTAGTGGCTCGGTAGTAGATACCGCAGTCTATACACATAGGAGGTGTAGTTGTTGTTTTGTGTTAGGTATCGGCTCTCAGTGTGATCGCAGCATCCAGTGATCAGTTAGGGTTATTGGGTATTGTGATCGACCCGCACAGTTGTGGCATAATAGTTGTGATTGTGAACTGAGTAGTGGTGGATTAAATCACTGAAAAGGGTAGGTGTTATTGTAATGCTGAAATTCTAGCAGTGCAAAGTACTCGAAAAGGGCTTAGGTGCATGGAAGCAGCCTGGTTATTCTTCCATAGGTGTGTGGGTGCGTCCTGTTAATATCGTCCACCGGTAAGTAAAAGTAGCCTTGACATTCTTTCACCGATTTAAATCTCTATTGAAAAGTTTAGTGTTATTTTCCCAAGATGGGAGCCAAGCAAACGGTAGAGATGTTAGATGATGTGCTGCTCTTGGAAGCGCCGATTGGTTCGGCATGGCATATAATGCATACAAAGCGCGGTGCGTACGCAACTATGTACTGTGATGTATGGTTTAAGATGACGAGGATGAGTGTTAAACCTTTTCCCAGAATTGGCAGCTATGATAAGGAGGTATTGAACAATGTCCGAGATAGCATCTGTATGGTGCACTCTCGAAAGAAAATGATAAAGTATAACGATTGTTTAAAGCTATGGCAGCATGAGGGGGATACGTGGCTTAGGGGTGTGCATGCAACGCAAACCAGCGTCGCATGCATGATGCAGGGGAGTGCGCACGGAGCGCTAAACAGCGTTGCGTGCATGCCGTGAAATAGCACGCACGCACAGCAAGGTAGCGTTGCGGAAGGTAATGTCAGTAGTTCACGCGCACCACCACCGCCCTATGCGGATGGTGGTGAAGGTACAGTCGATGTAAAAACCCATAAAAATGTAACATGTAACCTGTACCCTCTCTTAAGTAATTATAAGGAACGTGTTGATGATGTAGATGATGACCCTATTGTGATGTCCGCTCTCTCCCATGTTGCACAAATGTTAAATGTACCACCACAGCAAGCACAGGTAGCTACCTCACTAGTACCAGAAATGGAGGTAGCCCCACCCGTACAGGAAGTATTAACCCCCACTTTAACAGTAGCGGAGATTACTAATACCGTACATAGTAGTAGGCTGAACCCTCAACTAGGTAATTCGGTCAAAGGTAGCATTAGGGCAGGCATACTTCCCGTCCGGACAATAACTGTTCCCAATGGGAATCCGGATGCGAATGGTGTGGTGCCCACAAGAGATGTAGTGATGCATTGTCCTTGGACAAGAGCTGAACTAAATTCCATAATGACCGACTTCCCTGACCCTAAGAAGGACTTAGCAAAATGCCAAAGATTTGTGAAAAACTTGGGTAATGCTCACGAGCCAACCAATAAAGATTGGCGAGTGGAAAAAGTTTATCACAGATTGCGTATTGGAGGGAGACGACCCCTTAACAGACGAGGATAACCAAGGTAACATTACCCGCATAATAACTCAATTGGGTGCATATTTTCCGGTAGTAGTTAACTGGAGTAAAATTTTCACCATAAAACAAAAAGAGAGTGAATCTGCAGAAGATTACTGTACCCGAGCTCTGCAGACTATCACCCAGTACACTGGGATAGAAGATATTAAAGATAGCACTCACCATAGGGAAATGGTCATCACAGTACTTATGGATGGTCTTAAAGACAATCTAAAGACCCGAGTCAAGACCTCTCTACCAGGCTGCAGGGGAGTTACTGTAGACACACTTAGGGAGTCTGCTATTGAGCACGATAAAAACATCCTCAAGAAGAGAGAGACCCAGAGCGAGAAACTAATGGCTGTTAGCATTCAAGCTCTAGAAGGAATGAATATACCATCACAGCCACCAGACACACATGCACCTGCACAGCTACACGCCCTCACCAATCCTGCACCGCCACAAACACAGCCCTACCCCACTTATCACACACAGCCACAAAACCCATGCTACCCACCAGCCACCATATGACCCTCAAAATTCTTACCCACACAATTTTTCTCTACTGCCCAACCCACACAACAACCTTTTCCCCCACCCCACTCACAAAGGTGTTTTAACTGCAACCAAGTGGTACATGTAATTAGGAACTGTAAGGTGAAGAGGGTAGGACCTCCTAACCAGGTAGTACCTAGATATCCACATAAGGGATATATGCAGAATGCAGGGAATGTTCCACAGTCACCTACTCCAGTTGTGGCCTTAAATGCTGTATTGGAGAGTGAGAGTCAACGCTAGGGGGCAGGTCATACCTGTAGTCTACAGCCAGTCAGGTTAACTGGGGATGTTAGAGAAGAACCTGTAATGATAATTGACGTAGCTGGTACTAAACATTCTTTTCTTGTAGACACAGGGGCGATCAGATCAGTGATAAAATCTCCATCTAATTTACAGATGACCAGCGAAACAGTACCAGCAATGGGTGTAATGGGTAAAGTGCAACATTATCCTTTAACCAAATCTGCAGAGGTTACTAATCAGTCCATTGCATACAAGGCATTCCTTTCTCCTGGCAGCAGCGGCCCCTACTAACCTACTTGGAAAAGATTTGTTATGTAAGATGGGATGTTTCATATATTGTACCCCTGATGGTATATTCTTAAATATCCCAGAGAGAGTGGCGCACGAGGTGAGGGATATATTGGACACTCCCCAAAGGTTAATGTTTCACTCTGCTGTTTCAGATAAAAATCCATCTCAAGTAGAACAAATGTTATCTCAGATACCGGGGTCCCTCTGGACCAAAGATGGACAGGACACTGGATTGATGGCAAATGTAGCTCCCGTAATGGTAAATTTAAAAAGCGGTAGGCAAGCTCCAAAAATTCCCCATTACCCGCTAAAACAGGAGGTAGAGATAGGGGTTTATCCATAATTGAGCGGTTATTACAACAGGGAATTTTAGTCCGTACAGCAAATGTAGCCAACAGTCCCATCTTTCCTGTGAAGAAGAGTGGTGGGAGGGGTTAGAGGCTGGTACAGGACCTTAGATGGGTTAATAAGGTAGTAGAAAGCCAATTCCCTGTAGTGCCGAATCCAGCTGTCATTCTCATGCAGATCCCACCAAATGCAACCCATTTCACTGTCATTGACTTCTGTTCTGCTTTCCTCTCTGTCCCTCTTCATCCTGACTGTCAGTACCTATTGCATTTACATATCAGGGGGGTACAATACACATGGACACGATTGCCCCAAGGTTTCATAGACAACCCCAGTATCTTCTCCCAGGCCTTACACGACTGTTTACAATCTTTTCAACCTGCCAATGGATCTGTTCTAATACAATACGTGGACGATTTATTGTTGTGTTCTGATTTGTTTACGTCATGTTTAAATGATACTAAACTTTTAGTGCATCATCTCTCGCAAACAGGACACAAGGTTGCTAAGGACAAACTACAGCCATGCCAGTCCAGGGTTAAATACTTGGGACATTGCCTAACCCAGGGGTTACGACATCTGACCAATGACAGAATCCAAGCCATACAGACCATGACACTGCCGCAGAACCAACAGCAAATCCGTACCTTCTTGGGAATGTGTGGATACTGCAGAATGTGGATCTCAGGTTTTTCTATGTTGGCCTTGCCATTACAGGACTTAGACCCTCATTCAGAGTCGATTGCTAGATACAAACAGTTGCTCTGAATGAGGGTGGTGGCTTGTGGTGTAAAGTGTAACCTCCTGGTCGCTAGCTAAGCTGTGGGTTACCACCCACAGCTCTAGTGAGCGACCAGGTTGATGGTCAGGACCATCGCAACCATAGGGGCTTGCGACGACACCCTAAGGTTGGGTCTCGGCAAGCACAAGCCCCAGGGAGCTTCCTGCTCTGATCAATTGCTGATGTCAGTGGGGCCATCCCCAAACGGCAAGCATTCCATCTGGAAACGCCTCCGTTTGGCCGGTCACCCCCCATGCCCGCCTCCCAAATGGGGCAAGCTGTCAATCACCATCGACAGCTCACCCCCTTTGGTGCGAGACCTGTAGCGATGGAGTGCTTGTTGCTAGCCGGTTCTCGCACATGCGCACGTAGGAGCCGGCTCCGACGTGCGCATGACCAGTGGGCTCAGCGCTTGCAACCGGCTCTGAATAAGGCCCTTAGTCTCTTCCTCAAAGCCCGATCGTGTCATACACAGAGAGTAAACAGAGCAGGCTTTCCTTAATCTTAAGGATAGTCTGACAAGAGCACCTGCATTGGGAATACCTGATTATGAAAAACGTTTTTATTTGTACTTTACGGAGGCAAATGGTTGTGCAGCTGGTGTCCTCACACAAAAACATGGTGATGCCAGTAGGTCCGTAGCATACTACAGTGCACAATTGGACACTGTGGCAAGATCACCCCCAACGTGTTTAAGAAGTATAGCAGCAACAGCTCTATTGGTCAGTAAGAGTGAGGATGTAGTATTGGGTCATGATATGATTGTTTATACACCCCATGCTGTATCTTCTTTGCTGAATTCTGCCCAAACCAGACATGTCTCCTCAGCTAGGTTCACAAAATGGGAACTAGCCCTAATAGCACCTGCAAACATCACCATCAAACGGTGCAGTACACTAAATCCAGCAACGTATTTACCACGTGTGCAACAGGATGCTCAAAGGGTGGAGAGAGGTGAGTCGCTGGCGGAAGGTGAGTTCTGCAGGTATATTGATACGCATAACTGTATGGAATATCTGAATCAGGATGGGAGTTGTCATAGACAAACTGACACTGGAGATTTATGTACAGGTTATGCTGTGGTAAATGACGAAGACATCATAGAAGCCGAACCACTAGGTCCACCTCACTTGGCAAAAGTGGTGGAGCTGGTGGCACTAAGAAGAGCTTGTGAATTAGCAGAAGGCAAATCTGCTAATATCTACACTGACTCTAGGTACGCCTTCGGGGTGGTACATGATTTCGGGGCTCTGGCGTCTGAGAATTTTATGACAGCAGCAGGCACACCAGTCGCACATTCCAGACATATAAAAGGACTACTGACAGTGATCCAATTGCCAAAGGCAGTGGCGTAATTAAGTGTAAAGCCCGTACATGTGAGGATGATCCGGTGTCACTGGGCAACAACAGGGCAGACGAAGCTGCCAAATGGGCAGCAGGGTTAAAAGTGAACGTGCCAATTAACCAAATGATGTTTCAAATGATTGACATGCAGAAATTAATTGAGATGCAAAATTTGTGTTCCATTCAGGAAAAGGCAGTCTCGAGGTCTAAGGGATGTGGGCAGGAGTCCTCTGGACTCTGGAGAGATGGACAAGGTAAGCCAGTGGCCCCCAAGGCGTACTACCCAAGCCTAGCTGAGGCAGCGCATGGTCTGACTCACTTGGGAAAGCAAGGTATGTGCAAATTGGTGAGAGCATACTGGTGTGCACCGGCATTTTTCTTCCCAAGCGGAAAAGAGAGCAATGTCCTGTTTGACCTGCTTGAGGAAAAACATTGGGAAAACCATGCCTATCAAACCATTCCACATTCCTCCGACTGACGGACCTTTTCAGGTAATACAAATTGATTTCATCCAATTACCACCCTGAAGGAATCTCAAGTATGTATTAGTGTGCACTGATGTGTTTTCTAATTGGGTTGAGGCATACCCAGCTGCCACTAATACTGCTTTATTTACTGCTAAGAAAATAGTTCAGGAGTTTGTATGCAGATATGGTATCCCTAGAATTGAAAGTGATAGGGGTACTCATTTCACAGGTGATGTCTTCCAAAACATGTGTAAGTTGATGGGTATTAATAGTAGACTTCATACCCCCTACCGACCACAAGCCAGTGCCAAGGTGGAGAGGATGAACGGGACTATTAAAAATAAATTAAGTAAGATCATGGCAGAAACTGGACTGGTTTGGCCAGAAGCACTACCACTTGTCCTTCATAGTATCAGGACAACTCCTAGACCCCCTCTCAATCTGTCCCCCTTTGAAATACTGTTTGGTAGACAACCTTATTTGATTATAAGCCCACAGGAAGATTTGAAAAGTAACAACGAGGTAACTGTAAGGTATCTTATAACAATGAGTAAACAGTTAAAACAGCAACAGCAGAAACTGAAATTGTTGCCACATGATATGCCTGAAACAAACTGTCATGATGTTGAACCTGGAGAATTTGTTATGATCATAAATTTCTTGCATTCAGGTTGTTTGACAGATCGGTGGGAAGGTCCGTAACAGGTGTTGCTGACGAGTACAACTTCATTGAAAGTGGCGGAGAGAGATACCTGGGTCCATTCCACTCACTGTAAGAAGGTCAACTAACCGGTGGAGAGACAAGGCGGAATCGAGGCAGATAATGTAGACCTGTCAATTGCAAGTCTGTTCCGGGAAGGTTAAAGGTTACAGTGAGAAGTGAGATACCTGAGCTAAAGAAATTTGTAGATCATTGTTTTCAGCAATGGATTGGTCTGCTGTGGTTATCTTTGTGTTTTCTCCCAGAGTTCTCATTGTCTTGGGTTATTTCGGGATCTCTGGTTTCTGTGATGGAGGACAGAGGATGGAGAGGGGAGCTGATGGTGATATCAATGGAGTGAAGTTGGGAGAAGGAGTGCTAAACCAACCGGGGGAGTATCTGACCAAACCCATTACAGTAATTGTTAAGAGATCTGCTATGTTGGAAACTCGGAGACAGTGTGAAGGTCTCGTCTGAGGATTATTGTATTTGTGAGTTTTGTGGGTCCTTAGTTGATGAGAATTGCATCCAGCAGTGCCAATCTAAGTTTAACCAGTATTGGGGTGGGTATCCTTTAGAGGATTATCATACTATGGTGGGCAAAGTTTTAAACCAGACTGACTGCTGGGTGTGTTCTCATGTGCCCCAGGGACAGCATAATGTAGGGTTAGTGTCATTTCCATTAAATGTCTCTGAGGTTTTAGAACTGCAACAAGGGAAGACGCTGGATAGAAAATTTCTAAACACCAAACCACCTCATTTTAAACTCCACCAGTACCAAGTAGATAAATCACTTTTATGTTTGAACATCACCAACTCCAATAAACCAGGAAGTTGGGAGGTGACTGGGAATAACCAGACGATGACCTTCTCACTAAGAGCTGATTATGAGCCTATAAATTTTGAACTGTTACGCACAATTAGGTTAAATGGGAGACACTTCCGGTATCAGTATACATTAGGTAACATCAAACAAATGGTTGGCAGAGTGCCAGAAGGGTATTGTGCCAGGGTTATACAACCAGAAACTTGTGTTAGCCAGATGGGAGAACCTGAGATAGGATCATTTGCTAGGGAAATGTGTTGGATGATCATGATGCATTCTATTCCTTATGTTCTCCCCAATGATGTATATTTTATATGTGGAAGGAAAGCATATAAGTGGCTCTCTCCGAGTTCCGAAGGTTTGTGTTACCTGGGAAGAGTATTCCCAGAGGTTATGACCCTTACACACATGGTGAAATGCTTGGTATTCATAAAAACACACCATCACCATATCTTCACCCACAGTATGAACATAGAGACAAAAGAAATATGATACCTGGTGATGTACATAAAGCCACACAATTGATTAGTGAAACAACTGGCTGTCAAGTTTTAGTCGCATTGGATCCCACCAGGATCGCTCGGGGTACACTAAATTTTAGATATATCCAATATCTTGCTAAATTAATAGATAATATCACCGAGATGTATGATGACACATTTAGGTACACAGGTAAGGAGTTACAGGCCTACAAGAAAGAACTGGTGCAACACAGAGTAGTTTTAAACTATTTAACAGCTGCCACTGGAGCGTACTGCGTGACCCAATTTGGTGTAAAGTGTTGCACATACATTACAAACAATACCAGTGACCCCAAGGAGGTGATATACCGAAAGATGGATGAAATTCTGCAGTTAAAATGGGAATTTTGGAAGAACATAATGCTTCAGTGGCTGAAGTAGAGGAGAAGGTAGAGGAATGGGTTTCTTGGTTGAACCCAGTGAAATGGTTCTCCGGTCTAGGAGAGTGAGTCCAGGAAATGGTTGCTAGCATAGTTAAACTCCTGATCCTTATATTGGTTGTCATCTTAGTAATTGGTGTATGTGTCAGGTGTGTTCCTACTGTGTTGAAATGTAAAGATAAGGTAAATCGTAGGAATGAGATTATGATGGTGGTTAGAAGTAACAATATGAATACTGAGGTAAATGAAGAACTGCATTACAACCCTGAACTAGAATGTACCATCAGATGCTGTATAGATTTGGACATGCATGAAATATATTATGAAATGTTCCCCTTCAAGACTTCCTTTATAGGATTGATGCATCCCCACATCTTTCCCATGATCTCCCAAGATCCGCGGTGTGCATATAAGGGTAGTTTTATGTCCCCCCCCTAGAGACACATTATTGATGGTTTAAGAACCACCTTGTGCCATCCCATAATATAACATTAAATAATATGTCATAATGTAAGCCTAAATTAAATTTTTTAAATCAGAGTGTGATAGCATGTTGTTTGCTATCAAAGGGTGGACTGTCGAAGCTGGATAATTGGCTAAGACAGAATCTGTTAAAATTAAAATCTGTACGACGCCATTTTGCAAATGGCAACAAGATGCCATTTTGCAAATGGCCGCCCAGCACCATTTTAGCGAATCTCACACAATATCAGTACATACGGCGATGTTATTATTTAGCATTGTGCGATTCCCACGCAATAGAACAATGTTAAAAGTCCTCATTATATAAATACATACATTTACTAAAACATATAATATGAACAACCTTGCAAAACACGTACCACGGTGTACTCCACAAACACGTAGTCGCACAACGCTAACTAGCATCTTTTCTTAATATCCTTACACTTACACTTTGCACACTTACATAGGAAGGTTCCCTAGCATTAAGGTTAATATCCGAGGTTCTATTCATTATTAATTATGTAATAAAGCGACTGTATTTAAGATCTCAGGTTTAGTACATGATAAGCAGACCGTGTTTGGTGCTATTCTGAACCACTGTTTATTTGCAGATTTCCGGTTCCATCGGCAAGGAAATCGCAACATGCGTCTGGGAATTATGGATCATAGAGAGATAGGCATTGAAATGTACTCTGTTCATATAATGTAATTAGCCAGTTTAGACTTGTTCTTTGGTGGGAAAACGTACACAAAGAAGCTGTTGGCGGCTGAACTATTACAATACAAACTGACCTATGAACTGCATCGTAACAGGAGAACCAGGAAGAAGAACCAATGGGATTATGCCAACTTGTTCTATTGTATTGCCTATCTCTGCAAGGGTTTATATGCAAGCATCCTGAATCTGCTAGTCAGTCATCTTTTCTTTGCTGTTGACGGAGGTTTCATAGTTGAAGCCGGGAATCTGGATCCAGAGCGCAAGCGTATGTATTCGACTGTACCTAGTGATTGTATAATCTGTTTGCGGTAATTGTATTTAGATCACAGCGTGTAACTATCTGCTTTTTGGTTAATAATATCTTTTTGTGCTTTGGAAACACAATCAAAGTCTGGAAAGCAATTATTTCTTGTGCGACTTATAACGCTAAATAGCGACATTTAGGGTGTATAGATAGGTAGGAAATGTAATTCATAGTGTTTTAGCCAATTACATGACCATGGGGGTAATGCACTTCCTTATGTTATCAGGATCAAACATCACTTTAATGATAAAGGTATATATGTTCATCAGGATTTGGGGCACTGTTCCCTATAATGGCAGAGATTAATTACCACACCCTGCCCAAAGACACATTGCTGACGACAATAGTTCTAGAGCTTTATTGTATATTTTATTGTGTATATGACAAATTATAGACACCATGAAACACAATTTTTCATCCATCATTACAGCATACCTCCCAACATTCATGAATGGGAAAGAGGAACATATTGTGTGAGACCCGAAAAAGGGGCGGTGCCTATCGATGATGGGGTGGAGCTTATCCCCCGGTTTCTCACTCTGGGGGCATGCCCAGCACTCCCGGAGATGCTGGGCTGCCCCCAAAGACTCAGGATGCACAGTAAAGATGCTGTGCACATGCTGTGCAGAACAGCGGGGTGTGCTCTCCCCAACTCCCGCCCCTACACTGCGGGGTGGAGGTAAGGGTGGGATGGTGTCTGAGATTCAGGCAAAAGCTCCTGCAGGAGAGTCCGCTGCCAGCAGCTGGTCCCTCTCCGGAGATACCTAGGAAGAAGCACAGGGGTTGGTGACTTGGGTATAACAGCAGCAATAGTTATTTACACCTAGCAAGTGGAAGAATTCCTCCTCAGGTGACCATGTCTCTACCATACGTGACCCGTAACCTTCCTCAGCATGCAGGGATCATGCAGCAGGGTCCGGCTCGAGGCACATTCGACCAGTGCGGTCGAACAGGTGTGCCATCCCATAGAGGGTGCACTCCTCCCAACCATTCCCAATTTCAGTGGGACAGTCCCGTTTTTCAGGCACTGCCCTGCTGTTCCACCCGCGGGCCGAAGTGTACTGCGGGCATTCGGGAGGTTGGGCACCTCCACCGAAGCAGCTGTGCGGCGGTGCCAGACCCCAGAGAAGAGAATGGGCATCCATTTAGTGCAGGAAGAGGACTGGGGGCAGCCCAGCTACTGATGGAGTGCTGGGCTTGCCCCCATCCTGACGTTATTCGGGAGGCATGCCATACGGGCATGCCCCCATATAACGTCATTTAGAGGTGTGGCCTAAGGTAATTAAACCACGCCCCCATTTTTGGGGTAGCTCAGGTAACAGGCGCATAGGTCTCGTTCTGCACAGGGCGCTGCTCCCCCATGAGGCGGCCCTGTCAGGCAGAGAACATGTCCATGTACAGTACACACAGCTAATGGAGCCGAGGCAGAGATGAAGGAAGGTCCATATAAGGGGAATACCTTGGGTCACTGCAATCAGCTGCAGCCAGGATCTCCTATTGTATATGTCTATACAGATGCCGGTATTACATATACGGTCACTGGTCTAAGGACTTGTTGAAGAGATCAGACATGAAATCGCCTCCCCCTCCTGTGGAGATCACTGTAAGACAGAGAATAGGTTACAGGGACAGGACTGCCCATTGGCGCAGGCATCCGTATACACAGGGCAGCTGCTCAAGGCCTTGAGAGATTTCTCCTCTCACCCACAAACAACAGGCGGGGAAGTTCTGGCGTCCTCCGATGCCCAGGCGCCATTTGTTTGTGCTCGTATCACTGCGGGCAGGACCTCCACAGTCTTTCATCGTGCGCAGGAGAGCCTCCATGATGGTACTATAGAGCTTCCTGGCCTCCTTTGGCGATGATCTTACGCCATTTATCATGCACTGTAAGACACTTAAGCGAATGTCATCATCACAGTCGGTTAGCGCTGTTAGTACATACTTGCCTACTTTTGAAACCTAGTTTGAGGGAGATTATAAATGGTAGTAGAATGTGGTACATGTAGTGTCGGTGAGGGGGCGTGACCAGCTCCGCCCAAAGGGTGTGGTTAGATCCACCTATTGCCATTCAGGTGTGTCCTGCAGTGAAAGGTGAATACTGTAGTACTATTGTATTACCAGTTATTTATATAGCATGCAGGTTGCATCTACAAAACTCCATTTCAAAATCTACCTTATAATGACTTTTATTCCATCAATTTTATGCAATAGGGTGGATTTGTGTATTTATATGTTTTAAGGTTAAAATGTGTCCTTGCTGGTGACAATTTGTATGTTGTGGGTCCAGCTGGGCATAGTGTGTATATGCGAGAATATCTAGGGACTGAATATTCTGGGAACAATATAGTCACTGCATTGCAATGGGCACAATAAGCATGAAGTTATTGTTGGGCACAGGCTGCATGTACAATATAGTAAAATGGTTTTATATATATATATATATATATATATAATATAGGCAGGCTATCACAGTAAATTCCTCTACGGGCCCTTCTGCTCCAAGAAGATGGAAATGAGAGGGTGTGTGACATAATGGGATACATTACGGCCTTGTCACAGACCCTCTCCTTTCCACCTTCTTGCAGTAGAGCGGTCATTGCTGCACTGACTGTTATTAGGGACAACTGACAATACTGCAGGAGTTTATTTTGTTGGCTATTTAACACCACATACAGCAAGTAAGACTATTCGGTAAAGAGGAAAGAGCCACCCAGCAGAGAACAGCAGTAACTAGCCAGCACTCATTCTCCCGAGTCCCTACAGTACTTACATTTAGTTTTTAACAGAGCTTGTACTTGTGCTGGCCGCCGTGTGAGGAGACACGCTGCTGTCGCTTGTCGCTGGCACCGGGATCCGGCGGGGAGGTAACTGCGTGCTGGGCTAGGCGGCCACCGCTATCCACTATCCCGCGGTGGCCGGCCTATTAGTATTCAGTGTAGTGATGTCACGTGGCTTGACATCCCCAAGCCAGGTCCCGCCCTACTCACATCCAGACTCGCGCATGCGCAGTCTGGATTTTCTACGGGGCAGTAGGGAAATCGGGGGATTCTGTTTGCTTTCTGGGGTAGCGGGAGCTCCCACGGAAATCGGGAGGGTAGGAAAGTATGTGTTAGTACGTCATTAATAATGGGGGTATATACTCCTCCAGACATACAGGTGGTGTAATTGAGGATCTCTGCTGCGACTGTGAGACTAAGGAGTTTGTTAGGGACATTGCAGGACTTAAATATAGGCCGCAGCATCCTCAGCATGTCCTCAGCGCCTCCCATCGCTATAATCTCTCTCATACAGCTTTCCACTGTCACTTCCGCACCGTAGAGCCCTTCTGGTGTTATAGGAGTAAGGGGCTCGCTGGTGGTAGGTGCCGTTATACGTGACAGCGTCTGCTGCAGTGAGAGTGGAGGGCAGCCATCCGAGATCATGGAGTTTTGCATCTTGTATATTATATGACCCTTATAATGTCGGGATAATAGCACTAGCAGTCTGCTTGCTGCCTGCCAGCCCCTCTCTGACTGTTCTGCCTTTTAGGGTTCCCAGGGGGGGGAATTTAAGGTTTGGCACCCCTCCTGGAAGGTTAGGGTTCGGCTAGGGGAATGGGGGGTTAGGCACCCCCGGGGGGGACTTAGGGTTAGGCACCCCCCCGTGGGACTTGGGTTTAGGTGGCGGGGAAGGGGGGGTTAGGTTTAGGCACTTAGAGGGGGGATTAGGGTTATGCACTGTGGGGGGGGAGGTTAAGGTTAGGCACCCCTAAGGGAGGGTTGGGGGTAGAATTAGGTTAGACAATACTTAGCTTGGACGATCGGAATTCCTCCTCGGCCGAGATGCCGCTGTCGGGATTCCAACCGCCGGGCATGGGTCCGGCGGTAAATCATACCGCTTCCTACAGAAACAATTGCAATTACAATTAGTGCCCTAATCTTGTTTATCATAGAAAGACAACCAACTGCAATTAAGGAAGAGCCAGACTAGAGAAAACCCATCACAGCATAATAATCACAAGAGAACCATTTGACAATGGGGGATGAAGGGGACAAAGAAGATTTGAAAGCTATAGTTTCCATTTCATAACTACGTTAAATCCTAGAGATAAGTTTTGGTATAATGGTGCATTCACACCGTACGATCTGTACCACCAACGACTTGAAAGATATCTTTCAAAGATATTGTTCATAGATATCGTTCAAAGATCGTTCAAAGATCTTTCAAAGATATCTTTCAGTGAGTCATCCTGCCACATCTCTGAGCAGGGAAAATTGACGATATCGTCCAAGTTGGCCTGCATGCATGGACGATGACAGATATCTTTATCGGCCATGCGGGAACGTGCATCGTCGGTCGATCGTTCACTGCCTTAAAATGAACGATATGAACGATATATCGTTCAACAATATCGTTATCATTCAGGAAAATCGTCCCGTGTGTATGCACCATAAGGGAGGGTCGGGTCTCTTCCAATAAGGCTGCTCTTGTGGCGATGAGATGATGTCATTTGTTATGTTGATGGACTGACGGGGAAATAGGGTTATAGCGCTATTTCAGGGAGACGTGGAAGGGATTCCGAGGAGACCTGTTTAACCAGATCGAAAACCTCAGTCCGGAGTGTTTGTATCACAGGACAGGACCAAAAAACATGAATCAAGGTACCTTCCAGCCCACATTTCCTGCAGCAGAATTTAGATGAATCTGGCCAAACTGAATGTAATGTAGCTGGGGTATGATATAAGCCATGTATACGTTTATAGCGCATTTCAGAATTTGGACATTGTAAACAACCCAATCCATTCCTCGTCAGTAAGGGAGATGTGAAGTTCTGACTCCCATTTGCTTTGAATATCTAACTTCTTATCTTCCAGTGAGTAAAGTTTTATACCACATAGGCCCCCATTTATTAATGATCGCTTTTGCAACGCGATCAAGGCAGGGGAGGGTTTCAACGGATCCCTCCGCCGACTAATTACGCGCGGTGTAGCCCACAGACTAAAGCGTTTAACGTCATCTTCAGATGAAGTAAGCTGCGGGGGCCAATATGTGGAATGCATCGCAGGCAGAGGCATTTAAGGGGTGGTGCGGGGTCACCGGTGTTCCTTGAAACGGGGGGCACGCCGGCCCCATTTTCCGAGAGTGGCAAGGCCAGGGACTGTGTCGACCGATGTAGCTTCCTGACCTCGCTAGCCGGCCAGTCTGAGTAAGCTGTGGCTTTCTCAGCTGGCTGGCGGACCTGCACCGTCCAACATCATAACCATCGATGGTGATCCCAGTGTGCCACCTCCATCGCAGTTCTGGGATCACAAATGCAACGAGAGTGTCATACACCTCCTGCTGCATTTGCATATTAGCAAAGACGGGATTGCAAAGCTCCCTGTGTGCGGCTTTGCAATTGCGCTCTTTGCTGAATCACCCCCACAATCAGCCTAGCATAGCATGTCCGTAATATCTGCATGAGGTTAGAAAGTTGCACTCCTGTCTTTTGATTTTAATGAAAGCTGGAGGAATAAGGACAGGGAGAGTAGACCCACTAATGTGAGGTGGATCTATAATCTCTGTGCTGTGTCATGGCTAAATTCATGACTATGGGGCCCATTTATCAAAGTGAATTTGAGGTAAAATCCCCGAATACACACATTTTCGGGGGTTTACCTCAAATACTAAGTATCCTCCGGATGTATTAAGGAGGGACCACAGCAGGTATCTCCAATACCTGCTGACCACAGCAGGTATCTCGGATACCTGCTGTGATGCCTCCATTGCCGCTAGCAGCCGTCTCTCCCATAGGTTTCTATGGGGTAAGCGATGCTGTCAAATTTAACAATATCCAGCTCCCTGCTCCCACAAAGCTGACACTCTACAAGAGGTGTAATGGGGAGGAGTGCCCGGCAATAATGAGAACAGTTAGCTCCCTGCACCCACAGAGCTGACACTCTACATGAGGTGTAAAGGGGATGAGCGCTATGCAATAAGGAGAACAGCCATCTCCCTGCACCCACAGAGCTGACAGTCTACATGAGGTATAATTGGGAGCTCTATTCTATAAGGAGAACAGCAGCTCCCTGCACCCACAGAGCTGACATTCTACATGAGGTGTAAAGGGGATGAGCGCTATGCAATAAGGAGATCGGCCAGCTCCCTGCACCCTCAGAGCTGACACTCTACATGAGGTGTAAAGGGGATGAGCGCTATGCAATAAGGAGAACGGCCTGCTCCCTGCACCCTCAGAGCTGACACTCTCCTATGTGAGCCTGAGGTGGGACAGACTACTATGAGGGGAGAATGACTAAGAAGTGGGGCCCAGTTATACGCCCAGGGGGAGGGAGCGGGGCGGCAGCACAGGAAAGTGACACTTCCGAGTCCCGACTAGTTCCACTGCCCCGCTGATTACGTCATCGTACAGAAACGGAAGGGGATCTAACTACTCCCCTGCTGTTTTTTTTTTTTGCTACCCGACTCGAGAGAATGTGGTGTTACGCGCATGCTCACTGGGGTCTGCCTGCATAGTTGCCAAGCCCGCTTATAACAAGCGGAATTGGGCTTGTTTTTTTCCCCAGTTGCTTGTTATTTTGGATGGTTGCTTGTTGCTTATTTTTGAGCTTATTTTCTTTTAGGCAGCTTGTTTTTGGGCTTGATAGCCAGGTCCCACTACTAAAGGCCCCCATACAGAGCCGTAACTAGACTTTTTGGTGCCCTGTGCCAGAAAGAGCATTGGCGCCCCCCTCATTTTTCAAAGGGACATAATGCACCCAAAAAAGGGGAATGGCCTCATGGCGAAGGGCCAGGGAAGAGATAGAGGAGGCCAGGAGAAGCTGGGGATGAAATAAGAGGAATCTACAATTGAGAATGATAATAAACAGAAATTTGACAGGCCCAAATGGTGCCCCCTGCCATGTGGTGCTCTGTGCGATGGCACCGGCCGCACTACCCTAGCTACGGCCCTGCCCCCATACATCAGAGATTGATTGCAGCAATCATGCAATTTGCAATCGAAAGTGTATAAAAATATTTCCCTTTTTCAATCGATTGCAGAATTGCCACAATCGATTGAAAAAGGGAAAGATTTTTATACACAATCGATTGCAAATTGCACGATTGCTGCAATCCATCTCTGATGTATGGGGGCCTTAAGGTGAGCAAATGTTATATAGCTCTTTCACCAATCCATTTATGTTTAGCTGTCTGTCTGTATTAAGGACACTGAATTTAAACCTCTATACGCTCCTACCTATACCTTCTAAAACCTGCCTATAAACCTCTAAAATTTACGCTATTTGCGTACGCAGCCATACAGTAAAATAAAAGCCTTCAGACCTTGAAAATGTGTTTCCAAAGCACAAAGTATATTATTTCAACATAAAAACAGCAGGTTACACGCTGTGATATAAAGACAATTTAGCGCAAAGAAATTATACAGACCCAAGGTACAGTTATACATACGCAAGTGCACTGGGACCAGTTACCGGCATCCATAAGAAACCTCCATCAACAGTATCAGCAAGAAGACTCCAGATAGGGGTCAGAACCCACATATATATATACCCTTACAGAAATAGACTATACAATAGAAAAGTTTGGCATGGTTTCATTGGTTCCCAGTGCAGGTGCATCTGTTACAGGATATTTAACAGGTTGATTCAAATGGACACAGGTCAGCCTCCAACAGCCTATTGTCTCCTTATTCCCCCTGCATGCAAATCTAAGCTGTTAATTTTACAAAGTACATTTTAGTGTTTTAACTCTCTACTGTTCACAAGTTGATCAGCACAACACCAAACACTGCTTGCTTATCATGTACTAAACCTTAGATACCAAATTATCTTTTATTTCACAGCATTAGTAATAAATGGATAAAACTTGAATCTTATACTTTGAAGCTATGGAACCTTTTACGTGAATGTGCAGTGTGTAAGTATTAGGGGTTTGGGAAAAGACGCTAGTTAACTTGGGGCAGATGCATACGCACAAAGCTAATAAACAGCGTTCGCATGCGGGGTATTATGCATTCGCTAATGTGCGACATGTTAACAGCGCAACTGTGTGTAATGTGCAGTGTTTATGCATGTGATTCTATTTATGATGGATTTAATATATATATACACATATATATATCATTCCTTACTAACATTTTTAAACTGCAATGCAATGTGTTATTAGTAATGAGATTCACTCTCAAACAGGGTGGAGACCCCCAGCCGATTGCTGGTGCCGGCCTGTCTGACAGTGAGTTTAAAAGTTTTCTTCTGCCTAATTAGTACCTGTGTCAGTTCTTTTCAAGCAGGTTTCTTACCATTGTTCATTCAGTCAATTCAAGTGTCTGGGCCATATTACAATTGCCACAGCTACACCTGTCTACATGTGGGGTCTCTCCCTTTACATGCAAAAACACTCACAGTTCTTGGTGTATTGTCTTTTCTCTTTACTTTTCTTAGGAGGCTGTTTTTCTAGTTGCTTTGGTATTTTTCTATGCAAGGTTGTCCCCAGAATGGGCCTGTCATGCCTTCTAAAAGGATTATCAAAAACATTGCCATCTGCACTTAGCTCGTGAGTTGTAACTTAAAAATGGCGTTGCTCCAAGCTAATTTTACACTGATTCTGTCTCGGCCACTAAACCAGCTTCGACAGTATGTATATCTCTCTGTATATGTACTTACCGGTATATAGATTTTCTTAACTAGAATGACTCGTTTAAACGATGAATAGAAGATACATTTTCCCATATGTCAGTTGTTTTGTTGTGACGTGTGTGTGTGTAAATGACTCTTTTGTCCTGTACATTACCGCGCACAGAGGGCCTGATTCAGCTGTGCACACTAGCTGTTTGGGAATCTGCGCAGGACCATTTTGTGCATGAGCAGAACGGGTCCTGCTATATATCGCACAGGCACTTGTATGCATTTGCCTGATTGACAGGCAGAGGAGTTTGTGGGGCAGAGACGGCCTGCGTTCCTGCAAATGGGGGCATGTTGCCTCTGTTTTCTGCATTCCTGGAAACGGGGGCATGTAGCCCCCGTTTTCTGGGAGTGGCAAGGCTAGGATCTGCATCCATGGACTCAGACTTCCTGGCCTTGCATGATGACAGAACATGGCCAGCTTCAGCTACCGCAGCCTGACCAAAGGTGCAACCATCGCGATTGATGGTTGCAATGGTGATCCCAGACTGCAACCTCTGTCGCAGCCTGGTATGGCAGATGCAGCAAGGAGATTTCAGGCACCTTCTGCTGCAATTGCATTTTAGGAAGTACAGAATTACAAAGCTGCTAGTGTGCGGCTTTTGCAATTCCGTCCTTTGCCGAATCAGGCCCCGAGTGCCCTGCGCTTTACTTCGCACAGTGGAGTCTATTCGTAGAGCAGGGAAATGCCGTGTTTTGCAAATATTTATATGTATTTCAATAAAATGAACAATAACTTTGTGGTTTTCATTAAATTACAGCCCACCCACGTACCACTATATTACGTTGGGCTTAAGTTTTGGGCTTTATCAGATTGGGTTGGGCTTGTTTTGGGCTTGTTTTTCACTCAAGATTTGCTTGTTTTTAATTTCAGAGTTGGCAACAGTGTCTGCCTGGTTTCCCTGGCTGTGTGTAGTGTGTACGGGGGGAGGAGGCGGAGGAGGAGGAGGAGGAGGAGGCGCTGTGATCCCGGGAGGGGCATTTCCTCACTCTCTCCGCCTTTTAGTTTCGTTTCTTCGGATCTCTCTGGTCACACGGATACAGGGTGTTGTCATATGGGGAAGGGGCAGCAGCAGCAGCAGCTCCCAGGACACGAGGGAAGGGGGCAGAGAGCTGCAGGTCAGGGCTCGGGGGCAGTTGGGGTAGGTAGTCTGTGCGGGCTCACGGCTGTGTAATATAGGGGACTGTGGGGGTAAGAACAGGAAGGGGGTAGATAGAAGGTGTGTGAGGAGGTGCAGTATATAGGGTACTGTGGGGGAAAGTACAGGAAGGGGGTAAATAGGGTACTGTGGGGGTAAGTACAGGAAGGGGGTAAATAGGGTACTGTGGGGGTAAGTACAGGAAGGGGGTAGATAGAGGACTCTGGGGGTAAGTACAGAAAGGGGGTAGATAGAAGGTGTGTGGGGAGGTGGAGTACATAGGGGACTGTGGGGGTAAGAACAGGAAGGGGGTAGATAGAAGGTGTGTGGGGAGGTGCAGTATATAGGGTACTGTGGGGGAAAGTACAGGAAGGGGGTAGATAGGTGTGTGGGGAGGTGGAGTACATAGGGGACTGTGGGGGTAGATAGAGGACTATGGGGGTAAGTACAGGAAGGGGGTAGATAGGTGTGTGGGGAGGTGGAGTACATAGGGGACTGTGGGGGTAAGTACAGGAAGGGGGTAGATAGGTGTGTGGGGAGGTGGAGTACATAGGGGACTGTGGGGGTAAGTACAGGAAGGGGGTAGATAGAAGAAAGTGGTGGCGGCATAGAGGACTGTGGGGGTAAATGTACCTGGCTCTCTGAGGGCACACATAGTTGGTAGGTGGGGGGCAATATATAACATATAAGGGCAAATAATACCCACAGGGGAAACTCTGGTCATGACGGACCCTCTTTACCTGGGCCTCTGTAAGCGGCTCTGTGCCAATGGGGGCAGCATGGAGCAGGGGCAGTTGGGCAGAGCCCTGGGTGTGACCCCTGAGTTTATGTCCGCGATGCTGGAGACAGACGGGGGTCGCCACCTGGTGACCAGGTCCCAGGGCAGTGACGTGCTGTGTGTGTGTGTCAGCAGTCTACGGTTGTGTGCGGACAGGACCCAGAAATGTTCCGGGGATTGCGAGAAACTCCATCTGTGTCGCTACTACGTCCTAGGGAGCTGCACCAGGTGAGATTGGGGGTAAATACATCATCCTGGGGGGGCTACAGGAGGTGAGCTTGGGGCAATATACCTCTGGAGGAGGAACAACAGCAGGTGACTACAACATAAACCTCAACCCAGGGGTGCTGCACTAGGTGAGCTTGGGGTAAATACATGATATATACGTCATCACAGATGCTTGCAGCTGGCGGCTATATACCTCATCCGGGGCGGGTCACAGTCTCATATAATCCGGCTTGTGGGAAAGTTCCACGTTAGCAGGTTCAGCTCACTTTGGCCCCCCTCACGGGCAATAATTTCTAGAAGCAAATGGACAAGGAGCGCACCGTGGCGAAGTATGTAAAAAAAATAACCGTTTTATTACAAATGATTCAGAACACTCACAATGTAGCAGAAAAGTAACAGCATCAAACAAGGCACCGGCAAACAGCGCCACGTAGAAGCGTGCACCTGTCAGAGCGGACTCTAGAATGCAGTCATTGTGAGCGCCAAAATCTGACCTAACGTCATTTCCTCTCTCGTGCTGCAGGCCGCACTGTAAGTTTAATCACTCCATCGATCAGGATCAGATCAAGCGCGTGTTCCAGCTGCACGACGTCGCCGACCTGAGCCTAACGGAGCTCCGCCACCTATTATTACAGAACGACCCCAACCTCCTGCCCGATGTAAGTACCGACAGGAAAGCCATAGGGGTAAGTGTCATTTAAATCTGAAGGTATTGATGTACAATAATGTTGCAGGGACTTGGCATCGCCTCCGTAGATAGTAGTCTTCTGGCAGATGAATATGGCAGACTCCCCATTTTATTATTGTCACCTATTTTATTTTCTGCAAAGCTCGTTACAGGGGGGCACCGTATATATATATATATATATATATATATATATATATATATATATATATATATATATATATATATAATCTCTGCCTAACGTATGCTTGTTCCTGGGCTGTGCAAAACTATGCAGAGAAAATGTCTTTTTATTATGTAAGTGGCCATTTCAAATGTTTGCGTGACAAATAGCGACAATAGCGATACATGATGTGATTGTTGTTTATCACATGCATTCCACCCATTGTGAGCGCGTTAATGGAATCTATTGTAGTCTTAAATACAGGATAGTGGCCTAGAATAAATAATGTCATGTTGAAGCGCGTGATCTGGTCACAGGGCATCTACAAGAGCCTGGCACATCAGTCAGGTCTCCTCATTCAGATCGCTCAGTGGGTATAATGTCGGGCACACGTGCTGGCCGCCTCATATGTTGCCTATGGGTAGCGAGAAAAAAAGCAGCCATCAAATTTTTATTTTTGTGCAACATGGCGGCCTGCACGGACAGGATGTGCATTACGGCATGGTTACAGCTAGATCCCCTTCAGTTTCTGTACCCTGACGTCATCAGTTACTGTTCTACATCATTCCCTACCCTCCAAGTGGGCATAGAGGGGGAATATAATCTTGTGGCGAGCGCAGTGAGCCACCGTGCCCAAAGCGCAGCTAGCGAACATGTTTTTTTTTTTTTTTGTGAACTTTGTGGGCAATAAATCGCACTTCCGCCCTCACTGCCCGTCACTTCCAGGTACAAATACAGAAGGGGAAATATACCTTTCCATTACGGCATTGATAGATAGTTTCAGCTCCATCCTAATCATCCACCTCCCTCTGTTTTCACACATTCTTCCTTTTCCGTTCTTCCCTTGCCTGGAGGAATCGGGGAAAGGCGATATCTCAGTGTCCTTGGGCGTGAGATAGACATAGTTTACAGAAAGAAAACGGGGGGGGGGGGGGGGGGGGAGAATATGGGACAAAACCTCTCAATTAACCCTTCAGTGTTAGAACTAAAACACCACATGTTATTTGGTGGAGAGGATTTATGTGCAGACAGCTGGGGAATCTCTACAGAGGGGGGGGACCCCACTGGGTCCAAACACCGTACCCCAGGGCGCTGCAAGCCCAAAGCAATGATGTGATGACATTTCGGATGGCTGCGTTTGTTGGCAGTAGTTCCGGATACGATGAGGCCCAAACTGCACAGGACTAGTCATTTTGTGGTCATGCCAAGCCATAGGCTCACGTGAGGCCACGTGTGTTCCGACGACGCGCGACATTGGAGATATATCGGCTGACCACGCTGACTGTCCTGCCCCGTCAGATCTGAGCTGATCTGTTCGTATTGGGCATAGAGGTGTGAGATCAGTTTTAGTCTAGAATGGCCAACGTGCTTGACAGTCTCTTTATTGCCAGGACCACCCCCAATTTGGACCCTCTGTCTCGCCATTGTGGTTTAGATCCTGTATTGTGTGTGATAGATATCCCTGCTCCATCAGTATATCCCAGCCTGAGCCTCTCTCTCTCTCTTTTCTCTGTAGGTCTGTCTGCATTATAACCGCGGAGAAGGGCCCCACGGCTCCTGCACCTACAAAGACAACTGCAACAAGCTCCACATCTGCCAGCACTTCCTCCAGGACGACTGCAAATTCGGAGGCGTCTGCAAGAGGTCCCACAACATGGCCGCAGAGGACACGATAAGAAAGCTGATGAAATGGGGGCTGTCCGCCAGCATTGTGCCTATGATCCTGGAAACGTACCTCAACGCCAGCGCCATAAAGAACGCCACTAATGCTTCTCCGAAAACGGCAATAGGATCCCCAGCTAAGGAGGGTGAGTGTCCAGGCTTGTTTGGAACTATTGTCTCTTTCTCTGTTTACCTTTTTAGACTCAGCCCTTCAGGAACAGCGCTCCTTTATTTTTTTCGGCACAGCCTAGTTTCTGTAGCCCACTCCCCCCTGTTAGAGAGAATACAGATGTCATCCAGCTAACGCTGTGGAATTTATAAAGGTGGTTGGGAACCACAAGCCGAAGCCTGGTGCCATCTGACGATATTATGGGTGGTGCCTTAGCTGGTTGATCTCCCGGAACAGTCAGTGGTCCATAAAATATTGTGATTGCAGTTGTGTTGTTCTCGCGGGACATTGATATTTGCAGTGGCATTCAGGAAATCAGCCAATCTAGACAAATTCAGGCCTGGTCCTGGTCATCACGTACGTGGCCAGCAGTAGACTGGGTCATGCTGTGACGAGATGCCATGTTGTAGCTATCGCTCCGGTACGGAACTCGGGAGTTCACACAGAAAGCCGAGACCCGTGACACACATTATAGGGGGCATCAGTCTCAGTAACGCTATTGGTAGATGTTTTTTGTTTTAAAGTAGGGACCAGCATATAGCAAAGACAATTGTGCAGAGAGGTGACACATGGGGTTCTGTGGCTGCAGGTGCTGCCCTGTGTGTCTGGTGAGGGGACTGTACCCCGGAACTGTGAGGGATCCTCTCTGGCAAAACTAATGAAAACTGAATAGTTTCTTCCACAGACCGAGCCAGACCCCAGAAATCGTCTGACCAGCAGCCTATAGAGGAGATCTGCTTGTACTTCATATTAAACAGCTGCAGCTTCAAAGGTGAGACTCTAACCCCCCACCTCATATCTGTGCCGGGAACCCTTAACCCTCCACCCACATAACACAGCTTATATATGCAGCAGAGCCAACACCCCTCATCCACGTAATGCATCTTGTACATGAGGCAGAACCACCACCCCTTCCCCCCACATTACGCAGCTTATATATGAGGCAGAAACCCCCCCCCCCCACATTACATAGCTTTATATATGAGGCAGAACATCCCCCTCCCCCCACATAACGCAGCTTATATATGTGGCAGAATCACCCCCCACATGCCAACGTAGCGCAGCTTATACATATGATGCCAATCCCTTGAGCTGTCATGCGGTCAGTTTGGGTAACAGCGACTATTGTACCGTGTTACAGACAGGTGCATACGGGATCACTATCACCTCCCATATCGCTGGCAGGTCTGTGTCGATGGAACCTGGAAGGACTTCTCTGACATGGAGACCATCGAGGAGATATACTGTGACCCCAACTCCAGGTACCATTATTCAGCAAGCCTTGTACAGCACAGATAACCAGATGTAGCGTCTATATCACGGTCCCCGCGAGGGACAATCACCCGACAGCTGTCTCTGGATTATGAGCACTGTAAACACTTTTTCTTCTTCGGGGTCCATGGGGTCCACAGCCATTACGTTGGGGTATGTGATCCAGACACCAAATGGTTAAAAACGAGCTCTCAGCTCCCAGGATGCACTTGGTCCTCCCCACATATACCCCGCCCCCGGCCAAGGTAGTCAGTTCTTCTGTTTGGTGTGGTTGACACCACATGGACAATGGGACTGCAGGAGCAGTCCCGTAGACGAGAAATAAAAAAAAATGTAAAAAGAGAGTTTTACTCTCCAACTATGCGGGCGGCATGTGTCGACGGAAGGAAAACCGGAAGCAGCTAAGTGTCCAGCGGACGCCCGTGTAGCCGCTCAACTTACCCCCTCCGGCGTCGCGACACTGGTGTGAAGTAGTAGGGCGCGCAGGGCCCTGGACTGCAACCGGGACAGGGGATGCAGGTAAGGTGGTGTCGGCGGCCCCTGACGCCGGGTCTACGTGGCAGTCCAGCCTCCGGCGGTGGAGACTGGCCGGGGCACGCTGCAGTGAGGAGTCAGGTAAACTGTCTCCCGCACTAGACCACCGGGACATGAGGGATCCTGACAGCCGGGCACTAGTTGGCGGTGGCCAGGTCAGTGTGCCGGGTGGATCCATGCAGCATAGGGGAGGTTTGCTTTTCCCCGGCGGCCTCTCCCCCGATCCACACGGCTGGCCCAGTCCAAAGGTTCCCGCATCTGGGTTGCTCCTCCCAGCCTCCCTCTATATGAGTCAGCCAGAGACCGCTCTCAGTGCTCTCGGTGGCTGGTACACTCAGGAGGCTGGATCAGTCTCCCTGTATACCTCTCCTACTGCTGGATCAGTCTCCCTGTATACGTATCCTACGGTGACAGGTTTTTACAGAGCTCTCTGCCTGGGGCTGTTCATAGTGACAAGAGCTTAGAATGCATATATTCACAAGGGGGTGAAATGGTTATGCATTGCATGTGATTGAATGTGTGTGTAGTACTGCCTTTTATGTCAGTAACTGTCAGCTTGTAACCTATCACTACTGTCTCTCTCTATAACCCTCTACTATAGGTGTGTGGGCAGTTGATGTGGAACAGAATCACATGTATACTCAGAACTTGATATAAAATATTATGTCTAAGGAGTCTGAAAGACGGGTGGCAGAAGCTCCTGTGCTGGTATCCTGTATGGCCTGCAAAGCGGGGTTATCCTCGCAGGACTTCATACAAAATGGATTATGCGGTAACTGCTTTAGACAATCACCGCATCAGTCATGTTTACCAGCCTCTGGACCAGAACCCCCTTGGGCATCCTTTTCCCAGATTATGGCACAAGTGGCGGAACGTTTGGCTGCCGCAGCTCCCCCGGTTTGGAGGTAC
Organism: Taudactylus pleione; assembly: GCA_031769625.1. Classification (NCBI taxonomy): domain Eukaryota; kingdom Metazoa; phylum Chordata; class Amphibia; order Anura; family Myobatrachidae; genus Taudactylus; species Taudactylus pleione. The sequence continues at coordinate 1,305,538 of JAUIMM010001326.1, read as the reverse complement.
CCTCAGCAGATGCAGCCCCCTATGGTTATGCCCTCTATGTTCCCATCTTGGGTGGATATGTATGCTGAACGGGGCACGGCATCATCTTCAGCGGCTTTTCAGCAACCACCACAAGCTGCTAGATCTATGCAGCCAAAGACCAGACAGCGTTCGGCCCCTCACACAGGCCACGCCATAGAAAAAGGAGATGACTCTGATACATCCTCGGAGGATGAAGAGGTACATGATTCCTCTCAGGAGTCTGTCTCCGTAGAAGAGGAGTATAATTTTTCAGTGTCTGACGTCCCTTTTTTGATTAGGGCGGGTCAAGACTGTACTGAATATAGATGAGGGAGAGCCTCCGCAGAAAAAGGTGCCGGTATTTAAGCGCCAGAAGGTGGTCAAGGCGGAGTTCCCCAAATCAGAGCACCTGTCGGAGCTTATGGGGGAAGCATGGAGTTGTCCAGGTAGAAAATTCCGTCCTTCAAAAAAGGTGGCGGTCTTATACACATTCCCGTCAGAGGAGTGTGCTAAGTGGGAAATTCTGCCGTCTGTAGATGCACATGTGGCACAGCTGGTAAAGAGTGCCATACTGCCCATACCATCTGCTTCCTCTCTCAGCGACTCCATGGATAGGAGACTTGATGGTTGTCTTAAAACAATCTTCTCGATCTCTGGAGCGGCCACTCATCCAGGTATGGCTATGGCTTGGGTTTCCAAGGCCATTGAAGAATGGATGAAGGCACTGACAATCTCTGCCAGAAGCATCTAAGGAACAGCTGGAGATTATTTCCTATGTCAAGGAAGCAGCGTCTTATCTGGGAGACGCGGCATTGGATGCTGGTATACTATCTTCCAAGGCATCAGCGGTCTCAGTAGTGGTACGCAAAGCCCTGTGGTTAAGAGATTGGAAGGCGGACGCAGGGTCCAAAAAGGCCCTAGAATCCCTTCCGTTTATGGGAGGCATTTTCTTTGGCACAGAATTAGACAAAATTGTGGCTACGGTGGCAGCCTCTAAAATGGCTGGCCTACCGTCAGCATCTGTGACCAGACCTAGATAGTCGTCTTTTCGGCCACAGGGTAAGGCCAGAGGTCAGCCAGCTCCCAGAGTCCAGGATAAACCTGTGGTCTGATTGGACGGGCCTTCCCTTGAGGGACCCCAGGTTAGGAGGCCGACTTCTTCAGTTTTCAGACACCTGGCATCTCACAACAACAGATGCCTGGGTTCGGGGAGTGGTCTCCCGGGGCTACGCCCTGACATTCTGGAGAAGTCCTCCCCAAAGATTTCTTTTGCATAAGCCCAGTGGTGGGTTCTGTAAAGGCCTTGGCCCTTCAACAGGCTATATAGTCATTGCTGATGGCGGGGGTCATTATCCCGGTTCCAGAGAATCAGTTTTTGATTCAGAAGCCGAATGGGTCCTACCGGCCTGTTCTAAACTTAAAAGGGTGCTTCTCAAAACCAATGCAGTCTTCACGGTTGGGGAGCAATGACGGGCCTGCACACGTTTTGGGGGATATGGACAAAGGCAGAAAGTCATCTGTCCATAAATATCCTGGAACTAAGGGCAGTATTCAGGGCTTAATTCAGGCTCAGGAAATACTAAAAGGCAGACCTGTTCAAATCCAATCCGACAATCGCACCGCGGTAGCCTACCTCAATCATCTGGGAGGCACACGGAGTCGGACGGCCATGACAGAAGTATCAGGTATTCTGGTTTGGGCAGAGCGTCACCTCCCGACAATATCGGCCGTGTTTATACCAGGGGTCCTAAACTGGGAAGCGGACTTCCTGAGTCGGCAGGAGGTAAATGCCGGAAAGTGGGCTCTGCATCCACAGGTATTTCAGAGCCTGGTGGACAGATGGTGGCTTCCAGAAATAGACCTCATGGCCTCAAGGAGAAACCACAGGGTACCCAGATATGGATCCAATGGCCGAGTTTTTAGATGCGCTGACAGTAAAATGGCATTACAGGCTAGCGTATCTCTTTCCGCCATTTGCTCTTCCCAGGGTCACCAGGAAGATCAAGCAGGAGGGCAGTACTGTAATTCTAATAGCTCCAGCGTGGCCCAGACGCCATTGGTTCACCGATCTACAGTCTCTCTCCATAGACACTTCGTGGCCTCTTCCGCTAAGGCGAGATCTGTTAATACAAGTTCCCTGCTTGTATCCGGGTCTGCCTCATCTGTCTTTGACGGCATGGCTCTTGAGGCCTCCGTCTTGAGAAAAAAGGGATTTTCTGAGTCTGATACAGACAATGTTGAAGGCACGTAAACCGGCTTCGGCCCGTATTTATTAGAGTTTGGCACTCTTTTTTTCAGTGGTGTGAACTGAAAAAATATGACCCTGAGGTATTTAGGGTCTCTAGAGTGCTCTCCTTTCTTCAGACTGGGTTAGAAAAGGGGCTCCGCTTGGCCACCTTGAGGGTTCAGGTTTCTGCTTTTTCGATCTGGTTTCAGCAGAAAATCGCTCTACTGCCAGATGTGAGGACGCTTTTTCAGGGTGTTCTAAGAGTGCAGCCTCCCTTTGTTCCCCCAGTAGCCCCGTGGGATTTGACATTAGTCCTCAAGTCTCTACAGGCGCCGCCGTTTGAGCCCCTGAAATCAGTAGACCTCAAGTGGTTAACAGCAAAGACAGTGTTTCTTCTTGCTATTGCTTCTGCCCGCAGAATCTCTGATCTGGCAGCACTTCCCTTCCGCTCCCCCTTCTTAATATTCCATCGGGATAGAGCGGTTCTTCGTACTGGGGCTGGATACCTTCCGAAAGTGGTATATCGTTTTCATATGAGTGAAGAGATTGTGCTCCCAGCCTTTCAGTCTACACGCCTCTCGGTAGGTGAGGCTTCCTTGGATGTTCTTTGTGCGCTATGAATTTATGTGGATCGCACCAACGGCATGAGGAAGTCGGATTCTCTTTTTGTGCTGTATGGCTGTCATAAGCGTGGCTGGCCAGCCAATAAGCAGACGCTGGCCAGATGGATTCTTATGATAATTACTCAGGCATACACACAGGCCAATCTGGTGGTGCCACACTCAGTAACGGCACATTCCACGAGATCAGTGGGACCTTCTTGGGCGGCCCGCCGGGGTGCCTCTGCTGAACAGTTGTGCAGGGCAGCCACATGGTCTTCCGTCTACACCTTTTGTGGACGCATTTGACACCTATGCCTCCTTCGGGCGTAGGATTCTCCTTTCTTCCAAGGCACAGGAGCGTCCCTGCCCTTAGGGGTACGGCTTTGGGATATCCCCAACATAATGGCTGTGGACCCCATCGACCCCCGAAGAAGAAAATAAGAGTTATGGTATAACATACCTTTTGTTAACTCTTTTTGTTCAAGGTCCATGGGGTCCACAGGACACTCACCCTAACGCACCTGGTGTTTTTGGGTATCTCTATAATTTCCCTCTTCTATGAGAGATTGGTCTAGAGAACATGGGTTCTTCCGTCTTATCTTTTCTCTTCTCCTGCTTGGGCTTGGTAACGAACTGACTACCTTGGCCGGGGGCGGGGTATATGTGGGGGAGGACCCAGTGCATCTTGGGAGCTGAGAGCTCCTTTTTAACTGTTTGGATCACATACCCCAAAGTAATGGCTATGGACCTCGAAGAACAAAGGTATGTTATACCATAACTCTTATTATTTGCACAGTGACTAAATTCCCTATTTTATGTTATGTGCATGAAATAAGATACAGAAACTGTCAGTATAACTTTATAGCAGATAATCGGGAAAAAATGTGCCGTGGCTGGGCGCAATTTTTTGTGCACTGTAGTTGTAACCATGATCTGTCCCCACTTACAGAAATGCAGTGACGCATTTGAGCTATGATACCATGACCTACAAGACCAGTAAGATACGGCGCCTCTCCACACCGTCTTCCGCCTCCAAGCCGCCCCACTTCATCCTCACCACCGACTGGCGCTGGTTCTGGAAGGACGAATACAAAAAGTGGATCGAGTATGGCCCGGAGGTAAATAATAACCATACCCTTTGGCCTCGCAATCATTCACTTATTACTCCATACTACCCAAATAGAATTAAAATATTTGTTTTTATATATTGGTAACGGACCGTGAGACTTGTTTGGGGGTACCTACAGTGGGTGCAGGGTTCTTGAGTCAAGGGGGATCCTGCACCCAGCAGCTCCCCCCCCCCCCTTGTGCAGAAGAAAGCGAAGACTTTGACATATGCAGGAGCGCCATATTAGTGATGGGAGGGGGCTCGTACCAAGCCCCCGACTCCGTTGTATTACTAAGTGACTACAGGCAAGTCCAGTGAGCAGGAGTCAAGTAGACGCAATGTCCATCTTGTGTAACTGTTTGAGATCCACTTGACCTACATCGGTTCACGTTGTTCGCGGCAAGTCGCAGAACAATCCCTAAGTACACTGTCCTTTGCTAATTCATAGGAATGCTTGTAGTACTACAAGTTGCAAGCATACCCATGGCTGCCAGGGTATGTTTGCACTTGGGGAGCTACAAGTGCTGGCGTCCAGAGCCCACTGGGACCTGTAGTTCGCCAGCAAATAAAGTAATTGAAAAAAAATGTATTGTAACACTTTTATTACTCAGCCGCTGCAGAGAGGCCGTTTGTGGGGTGAGCCGTGGGGCTTATTTTGTTGGTTTGCTCAGTTCCTGTAGGGAATTCAGTCCCGTGCTGAATAGACTGGGGCTTCTGGACGCTATGGTGCCACCAGTCCAGCCTGTCACAGGCCCAATACTTGGCGTAGTATGAAATGCGCTGTGTAAGCTGCGAGGGCTGTAATGTTTGTCCAGCGTCTTAGTTACTAGACCGCAGATCTAAGCTCAGTTGTTTTGCAACAGACGGACGCTCATAAAACTTCCACCATTACGAGCCGGGACCTGGAGAATGTTTTCCTGTCTGATAAGACGATCAACATACAGTTCAAGGCCGGGAAACAGAATTACGTGCTGAGCTTTAAAGGTACAGTATGGCTTACCGGTTTCTGCCAGTGTTCTCCTATATACGCGCTCTCTAAGGAAAATACACATTCACTCCACCCAACATAAGTTGTGTATAATCTATAGTCACATATTATGATGTTATATTTTTCGGCCCTGACGTTTCTGGTATTATTGTGATACCTCGTCGCCCGGCCTGACGAACTCGATCTTTGTTCACCCAGAAATGGTACAGAGGAACACCCGCTTCGGCACCGAGAGGAAAGTGTGTCGGAGACCCAAGTTTGTGTCTGCGGAGGATGTAAAGAAGAAGAAACTTAGGTAAATGTCCGAGGGTTTATCTGAATTTCCCTCTCCCGACCCACACTGAGGTACCGAAAATATATAGTAAACAAAAATTGGGATGACGTCAATATCCCTACGGCTGGGATTCCATCGGTCAGAATGCTGACGCCGGAATCCCGACACCAGTCAGAATACCAGCGCTGGCATTCAACCGCCGGGATCTCTAAGGTTAGCAGCGGGGTTAGGCACTAGAGGGAGGGTTAGGTTTGGGGAGGGGGAGGTTAGGATACCGACCGACGGGTGTGGTTATCCTAACCGCGCCGGCATCGCGTATGTATCCCCTGTAATCATTGTCTGCCGTCTTATATTACTAGAATGCTTCTGAGCCTGCCTCTTCCCCGCTACTTTGCATAAAGCATCGCTGGCGTTAGGGGGTGGGCTTATGGGAGCGGGAATGAATGAATGACTAGTTTCTGTACAATGAGCCAACAGCCTCCTCATGGATCTAAGGAGAGCAAGTGAGGCGCATTTGATATTAAGTACTGTAGAGCACTTGAGAAATAACAGGCTCCTCTTGTGTTCCAGGAAGTCTGACTCCTCTAAAGCAAATGATGACAAGTCCACGCCCGAACACTGGGACAAAGGGCAGGTCCCAGAAGTTGGGTACAAGGTGAGTACGTAGGACTGCCTCCTTTTACTGAGCCGAGAACTGTGACTAATTGTAATGCAGCTAATGGTCACTAGGGGGCCCTGTTCCATTACAGTCTACAGCTGAAATTGCCTTGCATCAGTTCTTTTAATAATATAGAGAAATAAGGTTCTACATCTTACATGAAGAATAATACGGGTCATAATACTTTTATATTCTTAATTATACTCCTGTGTACATCAAGAAATGGTATGTTAAAAAAAAAAAAATTACCTCATCACACTTACCTATAGGGGGGGGGTTACATACATTTTTCAGAAAAAACAAGAAGTTTTAATTGTTTTTGACATATTTATTGTGAAATAAGAAGTGTAAATTATATCACTGTGTTTTTGTCTTAATTGCATAATAAAATAACAATAAAATCAAACAATAGACACAAAACCATAATTATTGAAAAAATCGTTAATATCTTGGGTTTTTTTTGTCTTCAAACTTCGTTTTTTGGCTTATAAGCTTTTTCTGTGTATCATCCAGCAGTAGTCAACCATCATGCTGACGTCCCAACGACCCTGGTATCTTCTTTCTACATCTTTCACGTCTTGGTGGAACCGTTCACCCTGTTCTTTACTGTAGTGTGTGTGTGTGTAGTGTGTACTGTGTGTGTTTGTGGTGGTAGGCAGGGGTTAAAATGAGTCGGCACGGGGCAAAACTGTGCTGCATCTGTTGTATTTGGTTCCATCTTTGCCAGCTCACCGTGTGTGTGCGTGCGTGCGTGCGTGCGTGCGCGCTGTTCCTTTAGACAGTATGGGGTTTAGGCCCTTTGTAAATTTCAGCTCACGGACCATGTGGACCTTAATCTGGCACTGGGCGAGGGGGAAGTTTTATGACTAGAACTGAATTGCAACGTTCTATACTACCGACTGAATTCATTTAAGACAATGTTTTATTATAAATGTAGGCAGAATACATTTATTACTTTAAAGAATATGGACAAAATTACTTATTCATAATTACAGGTTCTGCAGAAAAATGTGATGTGATATGCAAAATCGGGAGTAATTTTCTTGTTCAGAAGCCAAAATCTATAAGTATCACATAAATTCGTTAAAAAAGCTTTTTCATTGCAGACCTGCGTTATCTGTGTTTATCGGAGCACGCAATTAAAAAAACTACTGTATTTATTTTATATGTTTTGGGTCGTAAATTGAACTGAAAATGAAGATTCTCCTACCGTTCCTTACTGTTTCTGCAGCTAGTCCCCCTGTCCCAGTCATCGGAGGAATATAGGACGATTAAGAAGATGTTCCTCCGCACGCTGCACTTCCAGATCCAGAGTATCGAGAGGATTCAGAGTCCGGCGCTGTGGGAGGTTTACCAGTGGTGGGTGTGGGTTGCAGCGCCACCTGGCGGGTGCCCTAGTGTATGACACGTCGTGGCCGCCTCCTGAGCCTCTCGCACAACGATAGTAATAGCTCATTTCTCACAGGCAGAAAGAGCAGATGAAGAAGCAGAACGGAGGGAAGGAAGTGGACGAGCGCCAGCTGTTTCATGGCACCAGCAGTAACCTGGTCGACGCCATCTGCCAACAGAACTTTGACTGGCGCATTTGTGGGGTTCACGGCACAGCGTACGGGAAAGGTGAGGGGAACGCAGCTTAGGGTGTACTGGCCTATGACAGCAGTATATTGGCAAACCCCCACCCCCCATTTTCTGAAAATGTCTGTCCAGATTTCCAACTTGCAACTATGGCGGTGTGACAGGTGCCCCCAAGCAAGGCGCAAAGCTGATGTGGCCACCGCGCCGGCACTTAGTTGCATTGAATGGAGGTGGGGACAGGGTTGAAGCAAGCTACACCATCTTTGGGATAGACACTTCCATTAGTGGTTTGGCCCTTTCCACTCCAACAACATCCAGCTGTTGTGGCACTATAAGTCCCAGCAAGTTATGATAGCCTCCATAACAGCTGGAGAGCCAGATCTGTCTAAGGTCTGTTTATAATCTCCTGGATCAATGTGTGGTGTCACTTTCTGATACCCGCCCAACACTGCGCTAAGAATGGATTATGTGTCCCCCACCCACCCTCTGGCTTCTGACTCCTTTTCTCTCTTACAGGCAGCTACTTCGCCAGAGACGCGTCCTATTCGCATAAGTACAGCAGCCACGCAGACCGCAGTCAGTACGTCCTCTTCGTGACCCGCGTGCTGGTGGGAGATTTCGTCCAGGGGTCCTCCTCGTACCTGCGCCCGCCTGCCAAATCGACCTCTTCCTCCTCCAGCTTCTACGACAGCTGCGTGGACAGTGAATGGAACCCATCAATATTTGTCCTCTTTGAAAAGCATCAGATATACCCAGAATACGTGATCAGGTACACGGAACAGCGCCAGGACGTGTCCAGCCTGACGTCCATGCTCCGTAAGCGTTGGCTGTGAGATGGACTGCCAGCCTAACGGGCCTCCACCTGTTATTCCGTTAGTCAGCGAGTCGTCCTAACCAAAAGCTTTTATCGTAGAAGAAACACGAGTGCATCCTTATCCTTCGGGCGTTCTCTAGACCCCACCCCGTCCACTAAGGAACAGTTCTATCTATCGCTTAACAAATCTTACATAATAGTTCTGTGTGGCAGCAGTGATTACAGATTAACGTTTCCGCTGACTACGATGATTTCCATTAGTAAATATACAGCCACAAGATAAACCGCAACCTTTTCCACGCTGCCGCGATGACCGTACGTAGAAGCAAAATCATACACACAGCAAAGACTATTAGATTTTAATCAATTATTTAAAAAAAAAAAAAAAAATAGATTACTTGCTCTAGGCTTTTAGTTGTTTTAGAGAGCGCACACACAAGGGATTTCCCGATTGTTTTAGAACGCGCACACACAAGGGATTTCCCGATTGTTTTAGAGAGCGCACACACAAGGGATTTCCCGATTGTTTTAGAACGCGCACACACAAGGGATTTCCCGATTGTTTTAGAACGCACACACACAAGGGATTTCCCGATTGTTTTAGAACGCACACACACAAGGGATTTCCCGATTGTTTTAGAACGCACACACACAAGGGATTTCCCGATTGTTTTAGAACGCACACACACAAGGGATTTCCCGATTGTTCTTAAGAGTTTAGTTTATGAAGTTGTAGATATTATTTTTTTTTTTAGTCATGTGATACTTGAACAATGTTCGGATGAAATACATAAATCCCCACTGTCTGCATTTCTGATCCATGTCGGACCACACAGTCACATTTGTTTGGATGGGGAAAGGGTTAAAGGAACAAACTGTTTCCTCTCCGTCACTTCAGCGCTGACCGTTGCAGGACAGGACGTTACTTACATCGGGGCTGTGTTGACTGAATATTCTCCCAACTGTTTAGTGTTTGTACTTTTTTTTTTGTTTTCCTAACAAATTCTATTTCCCTAAATAAATGGCTATACCTACATTACAGAGTACTGTGCCTGCTCCATTCTGGGCTCTTCTAATGAAAGACATCTGAGAGTAAGTGCCAGCCTAAATTGGCACCATCAGGGTTATCTCAACCTGTGGTGAGTGTGGGCAGCTCAGACAGATTCAAGTGGTATTTACGTTTGTTGAACTAAGGACCGTGTAACAGTTCAATTAATAAATAGTCTATAAAAATAAGGGATTTTTTTAATGTATGTTAAATCATTTTCTCCGAGTTCAATGGGGTGACAGGTATAGAGCGGGGTGTCAGTAACTGGGGGCACTTTCAAATTAACCTTCTCCACCTCAGTATTTTTCTAGCCGAACCCCAATTACAGGACCAGGGATCCAGAACAAGACAGAGGAGGGAACACTAATCCCAACAGGGACAACCGGGGAAAAAAAAAAAATGAACGAGAGCGTAAAGGGCGGGTATCAGTCTCCCCAAATAAACTCATAGAAAAGGATTTATCTGAAGTACAAAAATCCCATTTTTTTTTTTTTTTCTATCTGTGGGGAGCACTGGGGATGCCTCAAAGCTCTCCCTGTGGCAGGGTGCGCCCAAAGGTGGCAGTGGGTGCAAAAATGTGTAATTGGTAGAATTTTGGGAAGATGTGTGTTGAAGCCCAAGAGGCACTCACCAATATGGCGGAATATCCCCCTCACATGTTCAGGCCTGCCTTTGCTAGCTATGATCGTATTTTTCCCCTTCAAATGCATCCTATTCACACAGTGATGCGAATAGGATGCATTTGAAGGGGAAAAATACGATCGGCGCTACCGAGTCACACCTCGGCATGGCGCGATTAGAAGGGCTGTTTAACGCGCAAGGAGGCTAGATGTACGAGGACACATATGTAGGTCCTCAGCACCCGTACAACGTGTACACAGCAAAGAGCACCCTCCTCCTGTGGAGGCTTCCCCCAGTTCTACTTCCACATTAAGGCACCCGTGATATTGGCTGTGACCGTAATACGGACAGATCTTCTCTCATAAGGTAACGCAGCCATATTTTGGGCTGAGCAATATGTCACAGCATGAGAAACCAGTGCCTCAGTGACATCATTAGGAACTCATAGGCTGCACTCTTTTTTTTTTATTTTTTTTTTATTTAGTTTTTTACAACCAAAAATATGTCGGCCTCATCTGTAGATCTGGTGACAGGTGCTCTTTAAAAATACAGCAGGCACTTTTTTTTTTTTTTTTTTTTTAAATGGAGTTTATTTATGAAACTTTTTCCATAACAAAGGGAAAAATAATATAAACTCCCCCCCCTAATAAACCCTAAAGGAAAAGCAAACATAAAAATATACTATACAGCCATTGCCATAGGAGCACCTTAATAATAGTACAGGGTCCTTTAGTGATCAGTAAGGCTGCAATAGTTAGTTTTAGATTCAATGTGTTAGATTATAAGTGTAATTACAATTTGATAACTAAGACGGAGTTATGCCTGAGTTAAGATGGAGGAAAACATCCTCAAACCCAGAACAGTTTTGGAACGACAACAAGCAACATAATTATGTGAATTAGCGAATTCACCATCAGCTGCTGTATGTATATCCAGGGAACTCCTTACTGCACCCACTGCTTGGACACAGCAAGTACTCCCCTATCTGCTGCTGCTCTTGTTGATGGATCTTTGTTGTTCAAAACACCTCTGTAAACTGTAATTTTTGCCTTCATACTACTGAACATCCTGTTTGTACTGTATTGCCTTTTTCCATTGCATTGCATCTGTCCACTTTAAACATTCTTTATTTTAATAACTAATTCCTTCTCCCACTACTCACATACCTCTCTTTATATATATCACTTTTGGAGCTGCTCTGTTCTTTTACCTGTATTTTTGAACATTTAACAACTTTAATCCACACAGCGTCCACATCACACTGTCCCTATCACACAGCCTCCACATCACACTGTCCCTATCACACAGCCTCCACATCACACTGTCCCTATCACACAGCCTCCACATCACACTGTCCCTATCACACAGCCTCCACATCACACTGTCCCTATCACACAGCCTCCACATCACACTGTCCCTATCACACAGCCTCCACATCACACTGTCCCTATCACACAGCCTCCACTCCAGTTTTCATCTCACTTATTACCTCGTCCACACCATGAACACTCTTACTTCAATCACCCCCTTATTCACTGTCCACATAATCCTCTACTTTATCCATCCCTATCCTCCCCCTCTTGTCTCCTCCGCTTGCTGTTCCCCCTTTTTTCTCTCATCAGTCTCCCTTCCAACCCTCTGCTTCTTTCACTCACCTTTCCTGTTCCTCCACTCTCAGCCACCTCCCTCCCTCCATGGCCTTGTTACCCCACCACTAAGCCCCATTCCCTCCAGGTTCTGCCTGTCACCTCCAGGGCTGCCAAGAGAAATTCTGGGCTTGGATACAGCAACATCCTGTGGGACCACTGCATGTTGGGCATGGCTGCATCCATTGGTGGGTGGGTCTAGCATGTGAGATGCACCCACTCACAGGAGCATGGCATAGCACTCAGCAACTGGGACTAAAGTAGTCACTACTGTATTAGGATGGCGGGACAGTCCCATAATAGCTGCATTTTCTATCAGGATGTATGTAGATACTAAAATGTAACACAAAAATTATAGTGCTACAACTTTATTTTGTACATCTCTCATGTAAATAACACAAACAAAATCTGTTTTCTGTCCTAGAGATAGATGTTATGTCAAACTTAGATTCTTCATACATCAGGTCATCTTATACACACACATCCCGCATCATATATCCTAACCCACTGATCCATGCTCCTTCCTCCACTATCTACCCCTCTGTGTCACCCCTGTCTGTCTGCCCCACCCCTTTAGAATGTAAGCTCTGACGAGCAGGGCCCTCGTCCCTCACGTGCTTCTCCTCCCCCTTCTCATAGTATCTTTTACTCCTAATGCCCCAATTGGCGCCTAACACTTGGTTGCTGAGGCCCTGCTGCTGTGTTATGCAGCTCTGTGTATAAACCATGTCCTTGTCCTGCATTGTTTTATATTACTATTAAAGCTGCATACACACACAACGATTTTATGAACGATTTTAAAGTGTAATGAACGATTTATTTGAACTACAAACGATTTTTGCATATTCCCTTAATGAAAATCGTTGAGTTGGTCAGTCTGACTAAACTACAAACGTGAACGCGCATGAACGATAATCATTCATCGTTGTAACTTAGAAAGTGAACGATTTTTTTCAACGATAAACGATATCATTAACGATAATCGTTAAAAAAAAATTGTGTGTTTATGCACCTTAACTGTTTTTCTTGTGTGCTCATTTATGTACTGTGTAAGGCGCTGCGGAACCTTTGTGGTGCCATATAAATAAAGGATAATAATAATACCCAATAACAGAAAATTTAAATATCTGCACAAAATAAAAATCCAACCAACTAATACAGCAGTAAAAATGAAAGCGAAAACTCAGAATTATTCAGAAACATTATTGTCCCATCCCGCTGGGTGGCAAGCCATCAGCAAATGAAATCTCACCCCCTTTCCCCCAGCAACATAATAGGAAGCAGCAGTATTACGGTCATATTTGAGAATAGTTGCGCTCAGTATATAAAAATCGTTCATGTCCCAACACCTCATTCTTCAGCCCACACCCCTCAGCAAAAGTAGGACCCCCTAGATGCCATCCAATAAAACCTTGGCCAAAGTCCATGCGTTAGCTATGCATTGACCCATTAAGCGATTAACCCTGTCTGAGAGACCCAAACTAAAAAACAAACACATTTTAGGGAATTAGAGGGGATTACCACCTCCCGTTCTGGTGATATTTTTAGAATTTATCAACAACAAAACATATAGTTTGATGGTGCACTAGGTCACAACAAATTAAAATATCACTTTTATTATCTTGTTTAAAAATGAAAATAATCTATAAAATGATAAATCCAATATAACACTACATATATTATATAATGTTCAAGCAAGTAGGGTGAGAAAATATTCTTAAAATGCGTGGCAGGATTATTACAACAATACACTGATAATTAATTATATTCACTGGGATAAATAGTCCTATTATACCCCTTTTACACCAGAGCAAAAACCTGGGTTATTGCTGGGTCTACCCGGGTTGCAGCTCAGTGTAAAAGGGTCCCTGAAAAATAACCCGGGTCAAGTGACCCTGCAATCCAACCCAGGTAACTACCAGGATGGACCTGGGTACTGGTGCAGTGTAAATGGCGCAACCTGGGTTATCCGACCTGGGTAATGCCTAAAATGAGCTGATTGGTGGCTGTGGAGCAGTCACTTCCCACTTTTTATGACCTCACAAGTTTAGCAGGGCAGACCTGGGTTCAGTGTGAATGGGGCTGACCTGAGAATAATCTGGATCGATTGTGCTATGTAAATGGGGTCCGACCTGGGTTGGTACCATGTCTGAAGGCCCAGGCCAGACCCGGATTTTTGGTGGAAAAGAGGTAGCTGCCTTTTTTTTGTCTCCCTGGCCTTCGTTCAAAATTCCTCCATCACTTGGCTTCCTGGCTCTTAATCTACAAATGGGCTCTCAAGACCCATTTCTTCCTCAATGCTTTCCAGCGCTCGTCCTAACCCACTACTCTAATGCTCCTTCCTCACTATCTAGCCCATCTGTGTCACCCCTGTTTGTCTGACCCTCTCCTTAGAATGTAAGCTCTCACGAGCAGGGCCCTCTTTCCTCACGTGCTTCTTGCCTTACTTTTACAATGGCACCTAAAACTTGGTTACTGACACCCTGCTGCTTATTTAGGTGTTATGCAGCAATGTATATAAATCATGTACTTGTCCTGCATTGTCTGTACTGCTAATAACTGTTGTCTTGTGTGCTCATTTGTTTCTGTACTTTTTAAGGCGCTGTGGAACCCTTGTGGCGCCATATAAATAAAGGATAATAATATAACAAATAAATTGCTCTCAAAAAGACTGTATCCTTCTGTCAGCAGTGACTTGCTATTATTGCAACAAATGTTGCAACTAGCCTCAAGAATAAATAATGTGTATGTTGTTTAATAACCTGGGATTGTAGCATTTTATTTCCTGAGCCGTATTCCTAGATCTCAAATTAATAATAAATCGGATCTAGTGAACTGTGATTAAGATCTGTCCTCTATATCAATGCAGGTTTAATTTTCATTGACCCATTCAGAACAAGACACATAGAAAAACATTTATTGATAATTGCGATTGCTAATAACGTATTCTCTCTTATCCCTCAGACTGTATAATCACATCACTGCAATTAGTAGCAGTGTATTATAGTGTGATACTGGTAGTGTCAGGTGTATAGCCAGCACTAAGTGTTATTGTGTGATGTATAGTGTGATACTGGTAGTGTCAGGTGTATAGCCAGCACTAAGTGTTATTGTGTGATGTATAGTGTGATACTGGTAGTGTCAGGTGTATAGCCAGCACTAAGCGTTATTGTGTACTGTATAGTGTGATAGTGCTATCTATACACCTGACACTACCAGTAAGTGTTATTGTGTGATGTATAGTGTGATACTGGTAGTGTCAGGTGTATAGCCAGCACTAAGTGTTATTGTGTACTGTATAGTGTGATAGTGCTATCTATACACCTGACACTACCAGTAAGTGTTATTGTGTGATGTATAGTGTGATACTGGTAGTGTCAGGTGTATAGCCAGCACTAAGTGTTATTGTGTGATGTATAGTGTGATACTGGTAGTGTCAGGTGTATAGCCAGCACTAAGCGTTATTGTGTACTGTATAGTGTGATACTGGTAGTGTCAGGTGTATAGCCAGCACTAAGCGTTATTGTGTGATGTATAGTGTGATAGTGCTATCTACACACCTGACACTACCAGTAAGTGTTATTGTGTGATGTATAGTGTGATACTGGTAGTGTCAGGTGTATAGCCAGCACTAAGCGTTATTGTGTACTGTATAGTGTGATACTGGTAGTGTCAGGTGTATAGCCAGCACTAAGTGTTATTGTGTGATGTATAGTGTGATACTGGTAGTGTCAGGTGTATAGCCAGCACTAAGCGTTATTGTGTGATGTATAGTGTGATACTGGTAGTGTCAGGTGTATAGCCAGCACTAAGCGTTATTGTGTGATGTATAGTGTGATACTGGTAGTGTCAGGTGTATAGCCAGCACTAAGCGTTATTGTGTGATGTATAGTGTGATACTGGTAGTGTCAGGTGTATAGATAGCACTAAGCGTTATTGTGTGATGTATAGTGTGATACTGGTAGTGTCAGGTGTATAGCCAGCACTAAGCGTTATTGTGTTATGTATAGTGTGATACTGGTAGTGTCAGGTGTATAGCCAGCACTAAGTGTTATTGTGTGATGTATAGTGTGATACTGGTAGTGTCAGGTGTATAGATAGCACTAAGCGTTATTGTGTACTGTATAGTGTGATACTGGTAGTGGCAGGTGTATAGCCAGCACTAAGCGTTATTGTGTACTGTATAGTGTGATACTGGTAGTGTCAGGTGTATAGCCAGCACTAAGTGTTATTGTGTGATGTATAGTGTGATACTGGTAGTGTCAGGTGTATAGCCAGCACTAAACGTTATTGTGTGATGTATAGTGTGATACTGTTAGTGTCAGGTGTATAGCCAGCACTAAGCGTTATTGTGTGATGTATAGTGTGATACTGGTAGTGTCAGGTGTATAGCCAGCACTAAGCGTTATTGTGTGATGTATAGTGTGATAGTGCTATCTATACACCTGACACTACCAGTAAGTGTTATTGTGTGATGTATAGTGTGATACTGGTAGTGTCAGGTGTATAGCCAGCACTAAGCGTTATTGTGTGATGTATAGTGTGATAGTGCTATCTATACACCTGACACTACCAGTAAGTGTTATTGTGTGATGTATAGTGTGATACTGGTAGTGTCAGGTGTATAGCCAGCACTAAGCGTTATTGTGTGATGTATAGTGTGATAGTGCTATCTATACACCTGACACTACCAGTAAGTGTTATTGTGTGATGTATAGTGTGATACTGGTAGTGTCAGGTGTATAGCCAGCACTAAGCGTTATTGTGTGATACTGGTAGTGTCAGGTGTATAGCCAGCACTAAGTGTTATTGTGTTATGTATAGTGTGATACTGGTAGTGTCAGGTGTATAGCCAGCACTAAGCGTTATTGTGTGATGTATAGTGTGATACTGGTAGTGTCAGGTGTATAGCCAGCACTAAGTGTTATTGTGTGATGTATAGTGTGATACTGGTAGTGTCAGGTGTATAGATAGCACTAAGCGTTATTGTGTGATGTATAGTGTGATACTGGTAGTGTCAGGTGTATAGCCAGCACTAAGCGTTATTGTGTGATGTATAGTGTGATACTGGTAGTGTCAGGTGTATAGCCAGCACTAAGCGTTATTGTGTGATGTATAGTGTGATAGTGCTATCTATACACCTGACACTACCAGTAAGTGTTATTGTGTGATGTATAGTGTGATACTGGTAGTGTCAGGTGTATAGCCAGCACTAAGCGTTATTGTGTGATGTATAGTGTGATACTGGTAGTGTCAGGTGTATAGCCAGCACTAAGTGTTATTGTGTTATGTATAGTGTGATACTGGTAGTGTCAGGTGTATAGCCAGCACTAAGCGTTATTGTGTGATGTATAGTGTGATACTGGTAGTGTCAGGTGTATAGCCAGCACTAAGCGTTATTGTGTGATGTATAGTGTGATACTGGTAGTGTCAGGTGTATAGCCAGCACTAAGCGTTATTGTGTGATGTATAGTGTGATACTGGTAGTGTCAGGTGTATAGCCAGCACTAAGCGTTATTGTGTGATGTATAGTGTGATACTGGTAGTGTCAGGTGTATAGCCAGCACTAAGTGTTATTGTGTTATGTATAGTGTGATACTGGTAGTGTCAGGTGTATAGCCAGCACTAAGTGTTATTGTGTACTGTATAGTGTGATACTGGTAGTGTCAGGTGTATAGCCAGCACTAAGCGTTATTGTGTGATGTATACTGGGCACATCCTGCTAAGATCTCTTTATTTTCTTCTATGGCTAAATAGACACAGAGGCCATATTCAATTAGGAGCGAAAAGTCCATGCTGGACTTTTCGCTCCACATCAAATTTGGGGTACATGAATATGGGGGTAAGCATATTTTTTTTAGTCCCTAAAGTGCATTTTCAAAATTCTTCAAAAATGCACTTGCCGCTACCACCCTCATTCTTTAAAACACCTGCTGCATACTCGGGACCCCCCTGCATTAATTTGGTTATTTAAAAACTTGTTAACCATATTTTTATTTTACCTCAAAATTAAACATTTTTTGGGATTTCCCTATTTTTTTTTGTACTTTTTTTTGACACAGTTCATTTTTAGGGGCTATTCCCAGGGGTGCAGGCTATTTTTTCTTAAGCCTGCACCCCTAAACCCCAATTCTGCATTTTTTTTCACCATGTAAAACATGGTGAAAACTTATCCCGTTTTTTTACAAAGGCTTTTCGCACCGGCGAAAAGTCTTTGAAATTGAATACAGGGTTAATTGAAACATGCGAAAATGACGTCATCGGCGATAATTTATCGCCGATTCCGACTTTTCGCAGCCTAATTGAATATGGCCCAGAGATGATGTTACAGACTGATACTAATCACTAAATAAACAGAATAATAATTGCTGGGTATTTTTATACCCGAAGGAATAGAGTAATGACAAAGTAAACTTCAGTTATCCTCAGTAATATGCGGCACTAAAAGCAGCTTAATCTCCCTGGTTTCTGATAATCGCTGGAGAAGTAATAACCTGCACATTCACTCAGTGCTGTGGACCCTAGTTACATAGCACTTTGTATATACAACTGAGCAAAAGGCTGTATAATGTATTAATCAAACCGCTGGCACATTCAGCCCATTAAAGCGGTGAGGATCTGAGAGTAATGGTCAGCAATCTTTTTTTGATCACAGTTCTAAATAGGAATGGTTCAAGGGCACTCACTTCTGTTAATAACTTTGTATTACTGCCACACACCGACGTACGTTTCGCACCAAAGCTTAATCATGTATTGAACAAGATATTTTTTTAGTGTAAGCTCGTTCGAGCAGGGCCCTCTACCCTCTTGTGCTTCTCCCTACTCTATTTTCATTTATCTCTTACTCCCCACTATGGCAACTAACACTTGGCTGCTCATGTGGGTGTAAAGGTCGCTAATATAGCTATGTCTATTATCCATGTCCGTGTCCTGCATTGTATTGTAAGTCGCTGGTTACCTATTTATGTTCTGTGTAAAGCGCTGCGGAACACTTGTGGTGCCATATAAATAAATGATGATGATAATAATACTATAATGGGTGATTTGGGACCAAAACGCTTGGACAGCTGAGCATTCCCAGAGGAGGTGCCAAAACAGAGCATCATGGAATAGAACATTTAGGGCACCTATCAGAGGTACCAGACCCAAATCTAGTCCATAGCAAGGGGGCAAGATATACACTGTGAAATATGAGAAACTGATATAACCCCCCTATCACCTCTGTAAAGGGTCACCAAGTTACCCACTCCCATCTAGTCTACTGTAACCTCCCTCTAAGTGGTGTACCTTTATTTTATCAGTGCCTCCACCCAAGTATTGAAGTATTGGTTGTCGGTATGGGCCTACTTGGGAAAACCCATAGTGTGTGTATATTTTATATTATATATATGTGTGTATATTTTATATATATATTTGCCTATGTAAGCCCAAGGATACACTCAAGTATTAATATTACTCCCTATAGTGTAGTATGTAGAAAGGGCATGTTAGTTGAAAACAATATTATAACACAAATACATCTGTTCCCTATTCTATTTGGATGCTTACATCACTCCTCCAGGTAAGTAAACACAATCACATATAGATATAACTTTCTTTATATTGACGAAATTCCAAGTATAAGAACCTACATTCACCTCATTATATGACATAACCGTGTACTGTGTTGTACATTGACATACATGTGTTTATCTGAACAATGCAGTAACATCATGTATAAATAATAATATATTAATGTAGATATCCTCCTAATACTAAGTTCCTTAGTAAGGTAAGTAGTATTTCATGTGAATATAACTCTTCCCTCCTGAGTGTTCATTTTTTTGTTTTGTTTTTTTAGAGGTAACAACCTAAGATGCAGAAATAGTTGCTGTGGATCTCTGCTATCAGAAGCCAAAACTGAATAGGGCACAGGGGGGTGAGCCCTCCAGCGCCCTCTCAGTCATGGCAGCTCCTCCTATCTCCCTCTCTGTCCCTGCCCTTCTTTTTCTGACAGGAACCTAACCACTCCCAGCTAGATCACTCCGCCTCTTCTTCTAGTGTGTGTGTGTGTGTATCCCATACAAGGAGGCACATCCCCACCAAAGAAAGAAGTACCATATACACTTCCTGTAAATACACAAAATAGATATACCTATATACATAAATTATAGAAGGGCTATGTCATAAATACAATTAAATACATATACTTTACATCACAAATTGTACATTTACAAATAAAACAATCGCATACCTCCCAACTGTCCCGAATTTAGCGGGACAGTTCCGTTTTTATGGGACTGTCCCGCGGTGGGGGGGCAGTTGGGAAAATCATACACCGCAGCAGAGCAGCGTGTATGCAGAGCGAGAATAGATGCTGTGCGCATGCGCATAGCATCTATTCACAGTACGGGGAGGAAGCCCGGGGGCAGCCCAGTATCTCGGAGACGCTGGGCACGCCCCTTAGTGATGTAAACGGGGCGTGCCGCTAGACCATGCCCCTTTACGTGTAGGCCACACCCCCTTTTCGGGAGCGCCCGCGCCTCCGGCACGCAGATGTCCCGACTGCTTTTGGACAAATGTTGGGAGGTATGCCATCATTTATGAGTACAGTACTTATTTAAGTCTTAACCAGGGTTACACTGAATTTGTTGAAATCACACTGCAGAGGTGGCAGACAGAGGTCTACTCAACAGTAAAGACCACTCCTCGTCCTCTAATGGGTGGGGGGTTTGGGCCCATTAAAATCTAAATTCAGTCAATTCTCCAAGAGTTGAAGAATGCCATAAGGACGTCAGGGTCCACCACCCCCCACAAAGCACAGGCCCGCTTCCAAAACGTATGAGCCTGTGTGACCAGCGGAGCTCCCCCTCTGGGGCAACTGTCGTCAATAAGAGCTATAAAGGGGGAACATCCTCTAGAAACAGTGTGCACCAATAACCTAGGTAGATCCCGTCTCTCCTCACCCAAAAATCCACCCCCGCAGATGTACTAATTGAGAGGCCAAATAATAAAGGCGGAAAGTGCCAGGCCACCTAAAAGGTGCGCATCCACTAGACTAGAGAGGAACGACTGTACCATTACAGCATTGTAATACAATCGTTCATCTTCCTGTACAGTGGATAATGTGCTCACACTGAACGATATGTCGTTCAGTGCAGGCACCCTCCCTCATCCCCGAACATGCACAACCCGACTATATCGGCAGATTGACCGGCATGTTCAGGCGATGATAGATGTTGAAAACGACCAGCGGGAGCGCGCATCGCTTGTCATTTTCCACATTTAACTGCACGATTACGATGTTGTTCAATCGCTCATTTTAATAGTCTAGTGGATACGGACCTTAACACTCTCTGTCTACATAGAGTCTTAAGCTTAACTCGAGATAGTCTATCCGCCCAGACTAAGGAGGAAAGATAGCAGTCTATCAGTCGAAAAATATAAAATGGGTTAGAGAAGAAGCCCTGTCTTGTTCCCCTTGAGAGGTGAAAGGAAGGAGAGACATACCCATTAATACAGATCCGCCTTAAAAAGGGAAGAATATAGCTATGTATCCCAGGCTATAAATCTAGGTCCCATCCCAAAACAGAACAGAATCCCCCAAATTTAGTGACGCAGAATCAAAAGGCCTTGGCGGCGTCCGAGGACATCACCACTGCCCCGTAACAAACACCCACCCACTCTATTTCACTTCCTGTTACTAATGACCACATTGCAGCCGGAAGGGAAGAGGCATAAAACTTTTTTAAAAAATATAGATTTACATGAATTTGCTGAATCACGACAAAAACAAAACACAGATTTCACCGGACATTTTACGTTTCAGAATGAAGTTCTTTATTAAGTCACAGTTACCGCTACACAGTATAGATGTGATACGCTATACAGTATTTCTGTACGCTATAACGAGGCACCAGTCACAGTTACCGCTACACAGTATAGATGTGATACGCTATACAGTATTTCTGTACGTTATAACGAGGCACCAGTCACAGTTACCGCTACACAGTATAGATGTGATACGCTATACAGTATTTCTGTATGTTATAACGAGGCACCGGTCACAGTTACCGCTACACAGTATAGATGTGATACGCTATACAGTATTTCTGTATGTTATAACGAGGCACCGGTCACAGTTACCGCTACACAGTATAGATGTGATACGCTATACAGTATTTCTGTACGCTATAACGAGGCACCGGTCCGTCTTACAGGCTGCAGTATTGCTCACTTGCCAGAAGGATGTTTAATAACATGGTGCAAAGAGCTACGTGCAGTAACGCATCGCAACCATTTAACAGGCTGAATCAGCATCTCCGTCACCTGGATCCTCCAAATTACACCTCCCCCCCCCCCTTCCCCAAATGAGGAGTTCCTTGCCCCCCACCATTGTAGTGTGAGAACATCAGGTTTCCTCTCTGGTGATAGGTGAGCTCTAGGGGAAGGAAAACAATGGCACCTCTACTCTATATAAAGCTAAAATTCCTATAACAGCATTTTTTTTATTACATTCATCTATTATATTATACAAAAGGTGAATGAAAACAGGACTATAGTCCCTATAATTAATATTCTTAGCCCATTACTTTTTCTGTTAAAATGTGGCGAAAATTACTTTACACACCTTCCAGTTTTAATAACGTATATACAGTCGGCCCTGATTCAGAAATGAACGCTAATGCTGCGATTTTGCACGAACCGCAGCTGCGAAAATATGCTTATAGTTCTAAAGCTTATTCGAGCACAGGGACGCCCACCCCTGCCTTCTCATCAGCGTCCGACGTCACGTACCAGCGTAAATGTCTAACACCGACCAGCCATGCAGCATATGTAGCAAACGGTCAGACGCGCCTGCGGTTTTCTGACCTCCCCCCACCCCCTTCAAACGCTGGCTACCTGTCGCTCACTTTGTGAATGGGTCCCCTGTACATGTGCGGAAATGTAAGAACCGCTGCACGTGCGCAGTAGCAAAAAAAGTTGATCTGTGTAAAAGTCGCCATTGCGCACATCCCTGAATCAGTGTCCTAATTACTATGCTGCATTGATAATACAGTGAACGGGACACCGATGATCTACTGTCCTGTCTCTTGTATGCAACGCACACCCTTCCCCCAACAGCTCCCACCACAGCGACAGAGATGGAATAGCCCGCCCGGAGAGGAGGACCAGTATGGTTGGGGTGGGGGAGGCAGTAGGAGAGTGATGCCAGGTCCCGGCTTATGTAATAATGATGTATTATTTGGTTATAGACATGTTGGTTGCTAAGAGGATCACTGAGGCGCCCTAATTAGCCTGGGGCGGCTGTTTTTAACTCATAAGATTTTTTGCTAATAGAATTACAGTGAACTACGTGGTCGCTCCCTGTGCCGAGTGCTGCAGAAAAGCCGATGTCTCCATGTTTGGAGAGAGTCCTGAGAAAGGGCCGATTATCACCCTTCCTGCAGGTTAGACCCGCAGATCCAATTATAGGTGACCACATCATTTGTGGTGTTGCCGGGACGGGTTGGTCTTGATGTAGAGCCATGGTTGGCGTGATCGGTAGGGGAGGTGTTAGCGAGCCACGACTTTTACGTGCACTCCATCTTTAGGCCTCAGCGTGGACACGGTGGTGACCTGGAGCGGGATCTGCAGAGGGGACAGGCAGATTATTTGTTTTTGTTTATAGATTATTTACAGTTCTTATCTGTTGGAGCAGCCCTGTAAGATTTATACTAACCAAGCGGTTTATACATTGCGCTAGAGAAAAACATCCCATATTATATAGATACATACAGACGTCTGGACTTTTTGCCTTTGTTTAAAAGTTATGTGCAGGCCTGTGGCAATTTGTGTAATACTTTTTCACAGTCACCAGATGGCGCTGTTGCCTGTAATGTATGGTTGTAGACCAGGGGTGGGCAATAGGCGTCCCTCCAGCTGTTGTTGAACTACAAATCCCAGCTTATTGCCCATTGTAGACAGACCAGACACAGCAGGTTATAGAGAAGTGTTACCTGAGTTTGGGGACACTTCTCAAAACGAAACCTCTGCAGGACCCGGAACAAGGTGATTTTAGCTTCCAAGATGGCGAGTCTCATCCCGATACAGCTGCGGGGTCCTGCCCCAAATGGGAGATAGGAGAACGGGTGACGCTTCTGCTTCTCTTCAGCGGTGAACCTGTAGAAAATCCCAAATTAATGTAACTTGAACCCAATATTTCCCCTCTTTGCATTTGTCTACTGTGAACATTAAGCATTAAATGTATAAAAATATTTTTCTATATTTACTAATGATATTATTAGTAAGTCTGCTTCATTGAGTACAGTTCCATTATTTACCGTCTTCCTTTCATCTCCCCCCAAAGCCCCGTTTTCCTTTAAAGATGTGCGATAACCGGGGGGGAACCATTCGCTAAATGCAGCTGATAATCACCTTCATAATGTGCCACAAGCTTTAGTTACTGGTATTTATTTAAACCCAGGTACAACATTTTTGGGACACGTTGCCAGCCATCATTACAAGACACAAATATCATACAGAAACAAGGGCGACAGGCTCAGACAGAAGAAGGACGTGCAGCTGCTCTAGTGGTTACGTTACCTCTCGGGTCGGAATTTCTCTGGCTCCGGCCAGTACTGGGGGTCATTCTGTATACACCCAACGGGTATCTCCACCAACGTACCAGCCTGTATCTTGCACCCCATAACTGTGTAATCGTGAGTCGCTTCACGGGCAAATCTAGACATCAAGAGACGACAAAAACAGACTTTTCGTGAATCGGACGACATTAGTCCAAAAAAAAAAAAAAGCAAAATCCTGAACAATTGCAGAAGCTTGAGACATACCACCGAATGGGAACATACCTGAACGCAGGGGGGTACATGCGCAGAGCCTCTGAGATCACCATGTCCAAGTACGGAAGGTCGTGTACCGTATTGTAGTCCGCGCTTTCCTGCAGGAACAGCAACCGAGATCTCTTTATTGAGTTAGTTTTACATTTGAAAACATCAGTTTAGTAATATACAGGGCTGTTAAAATTAAAGTATCCATACTGAGAGCACTCTGGGGCGAGTTTGAAAAGCTCGTAAAGAGGAGAAATGTGGACATCAGGTACTTTCGAGGATGCCCTGGACATTTATTGAAAGAAAATACTAGTTCTCAGACATCTAGGCCACTCCCATCACCGAACCTCACTCCATGCGACCTTTTGGTCGTGTTTTTTTATTTTTAAGAAACCAGGTGTATCGGGAAGGACAAAATACTCTGTGAGATCTGAAATGACAAGTTTGGACGTGGTGTAACAGCTATTCCAGGTGACATGTCGAGAATGTTGTTCTTCGAATGGAAACTGTTGTTGACCACAATGGAGGACACACTCGGCAAATGTAATGCTATTGAAATGATTTGTTTTGCAACAGTGCCACAATATGAAATGATTATTTTTATATTTATATATATATATACACACATATATATATATATATATATATATATATATATATAATTATTATTTTTTTTCAATAAGTGGCTCTGAAGTCCCTGTTGTCTAAATTTCTCTTCATTACAAGCCTTAGAACTCACTCCAGAGTGCTCCAAGTGGGGGTACTTTATTACTGTATATCAGGCTGTTGGACATGTTCCCATGGATTGAGGTTTAGAGACGACAGGTTCATTTGTGTAGGAAGCACGGAGGGACAGATTGCGTAGGAGGACATGGCTACTAACTCCCTCTGGTGGTATGATGAGATTTTACACCTGTGGGGATGGTGAGGTTTTTAAAATTACAGACTGAAAACTAAAACCATTTAAATAGAAATGTAATTTTTTTTTCTGTGGAATCAGTCTCAAATAAATCGCTCATAGCTACCAGTGCAGGAGATGGCGCTGAACCATCCATTTTCCTACTAATCCTAAAATATTCCATTTACATAAAATTGCGAGACATTGAGAAGTTTTTAACTAGATAATTTCAGAGCAAACAAAACTTCCAGATAGTAGAATCAGTCCATAACACAGATGGAAAACAGTTGATTTATACAGAGTGTCCAGCAATGGCCCTAGGATCCAACCCACTGAAACAAACAGAAACATGTTTTGTAGATACAGTTTATGGGATAGACCTATGAAAAAAGTAGGTGAGAATCTCCTAACCAAAGCCCCCCTTTACTACAGTATTCATGCCCAAAATCACCAAGTCGCCCTCCGTTCCATCCCAGCTCTAGTCAACAAACCGTCCTCCATTCTATCCCAACTCTAGTCACCAAGTCGGCCTCAGTTCTACCCCTGCTCTAGTCACCAAGACGGCCTCCATTCTTTATCAGCTCTAGACTCCAGTCTCAAACACCCAACATCCCGGTCACACTTACGTGTTTTTCTGCAAACTCATCCACTTCTCTAAGAAGAGTCTCCTGACACTCTGGGTTGGTGGCCAGAAGGTAAGTGACAAATGACAGCAGGCTGCAGGTGGTCTCATAGCCAGCAATAAGGAAAATGAAGGCCTGGCCTAATATCTCATCCTCGTTGAGCCTTTTGGTTTTCTTAGACTCGTCGGTGTTCCCTTTCTGCGGAGCCGCCAGGTCCGCCTGGTTCACTATGTCAAAATGATCCACGGACACATGGGCAACAGAGGAGTCTCGGGCGTCCAGCATGAGCTGCAGAAAATCACGGCGTCTCTGGGCAGAGGAAACAGACCAGGGACATTCTCTTTCAAAACAAGCCGAGTGGTTGTCAATTACCCTCCCACCATGAACTGTAGATTCATCTGAATTAGGGTGCATTGGGGGATGAGCACTGATAAACAATTGCCCGGTTTGAAAAACGAGGGAGGCACGGGGACCATCCGACCCAGAATACTGTAAATAGATCAGTTTGTATCTTAAATAAAGCTTTACTTTTTTTTATAGAACGGTAAAAAAATTTTGTAAAGTCTACAGAAGTGTTTTACACTAAGTAAATTAACTTTTTGGCTTATTTTATAAAACAACCAACTTCCTCCTAACTGGCATTACGAGAGGACTCGAATGTCTAACACACAGGTTTTTGTAATCTGTCCTTAATCCAATTATCAATTAGTGAGAAAATCTTCCTAGAATCTCTTTAGAGGTCAATCACCAGATTTTTTGCAGGGGCAGCAAATCCTGGGTGCAAACAAAAATAATTCTTTTTAAAAACTGGGAATATTTTATTTAGAATGGATTCAATCCCAGCTCTGGAAATGTTGAGATCAACGGGGACTCCGATAGATTAAACTATTCAGGTGTTTCGATTGTTCTGGAAGACTGTTTTTAAGAAAATCGAAACGTGTGTTGGTGGTAGCAGATGTTATACAATTCGTTTACGATTTCTGAACCAACCAATAAACCAGTCAGGAATAACGGGAAATGTATATCTGAAATGGTGGATATAAAGTTCTTTGGAGCTGGTTTGTTATAATCACTCAACAAAACTAGCGGTGTTTTAAAGCGTGAAGCGATTGTTCATTTTTCATCGGATCGATATATTTTAAAGAAAGATTTGAGTTTTTGAAAAAAAATGTGATTGCTGTGTGCAGGCTGTGATTGAAGAAGATTTAATATAATATATATATATCATCATCAACTCTCAGCCCAAGTCCCTGGACCTAGAAACATGAAAATCGGGCAGTATATTCCTTCCATAACATAGGTGCCCACTAAGATGGGATCAAAATTTGACTCCCAAGAGGGTGAAAAGGGCTAAAATGTTTCCTTCCCCTGTGCAATGTCCTGCCTGACTGAATACTGAACTGTGCTGCAGCCATGATGAGACAAACACCAACTGTCATCCCAAGTGCTGCCAAACATGACTGGCAGTTGGTGTGGCTCCCCTATATGTATAGTGAGGGAGGGGAATGTGTTACTACACTGGTGAGGGAGGGGAATGTCAAATGTGTTACTGAGGTGAAGGAAGAGAATGTGTTACTACAGGGGTGAGTGGGGGCAATATATTACTACAGAGGTGAGGGAGGGGAATAAGTTACTACAGGTGTGAGGGAGGGATTGTATTTTCTAGACAGGTGAAGGAGGGGAATGTCGAATGTGTTACAACACAGATGAAGGAAGTAAATGTGTTACTACACAGCTGAGGAAAGGTAATGTCTTGCTATAGCAGTGATGTATTACTATAGAGGTGAAGGATTAATGTGTTACTGGATTGGCGAGATGGAAATGGAAACAGTAAATATCTAAGGTCTACCTGGATCTAACATCAGCTAGTTGCATATAAAGCCAAATGTTCTAAAGTGTGGTTACTTCTATGGTGCATTTAAACTCAATCTCTTTAATCTCCCTGCATTCTGTTTTTTTATCTTAAGTCACTGCAACATTTTACTATGTCACCCCCATTTTCTCTCTATTAAGGGGACACCAGGTTACCAAAACCCTTAGCGTCTAGAATGGACCCACCCTTAACTGTCCGTTAAATGTTATAACCTTATATCTGGTCAGTGCCTGCACCCAAGTATTTGTGGTCAGTATGGGCCTACTTGGGAAAACTCAATTGCTAATAATAATTAAGTAATTTAGTGTAGATAACACAATGTATAACTTATATCTACATTCCTGCTCACATACTGTCATTCTTGGACTCATGTGGTCTCCAATGACTCTCACCATTCCTCCAGGTAGGTAGACACTATGAAGTATAGTTTAGATTTAACTCACTTTATATAAGCAAAAAGATTCACACATACTCTATAAAGACCAAGAATGTATCTCTCTGCATTACATAACTTATCATATACAGTGTGATACATACACATGCATATACTTTTAACTGAACAATGAGGTAACCTTATGCAGAAATGACACCAAAGTACATGAAACCTTCTAGGGGGTCATTTCCAAAAGTCTTGTTGCGGCTCCTTAGGTGGATAAGCATCTAAAGTTCCTGTAGATTTGAGTCATTCTTATAGTCTATAGAACCAAACTGTTCATATCCCTTGTAGTGACTAAGAGGCCAGGTTTACTATTAAGTTCCTTAGTAAAAGTGTAGATTAGTTGTAGAAATTTCTGTAGATGCTGGAACAACAGGAGTCAGAGCCAGAGCTGCTATAATCCTAAGGAGCCTCCTAAAACTCTGACGTTAGCTGTCATATAAATAAATACTTTGCAGTAATAGTCCCTCTACAACCCATCAGATCAGGAAAGGTTACACAATGTTTTAGTTGTTCGTCCTTTTCCTTTTTTATTGTGCTGAATGACTGTAATAAGAACATGTGCTGTAGTAATATCTAGATTTATTAATGAAAAAGGTAAAAGATCCCTTCTCCTGTGACTTGGATATTCTCCATTAATAGCCCAATTCCAGCAAATCTGCTATACTAATCATATACTATAGGTATACTCTGGGCATCCATTCTCACTCATAGTGTTAATTATCTTTATATATATCTATATTGTAAGATTAGGTTTCTTTCAGAGCCAGTGGCGTAACTAGGGGGGGTCGGGCAGGGTACGTGCCCTGGGCGCGGGGGGGCGCCGCCGGCCACGGTCCGGCCCGCCCTAGTTATCCACCAGTGTAGCGCCGACCGCAATGAGTACGGTCAGCGCTACACAGGACCGGCGCTAGGCTTCCAGCGCCGGTCCTGTGCTGCACACCTGAGCCCGTTCCCTCCCCCTGAGCGCTTGCCCAATAGCGCCAGGAGGCAGACTCAGGCTGTGCATAACACACGCATCGCCGCCAGCGCTGGCGGCGATGCGTGTGTTAAACAGCAGCCAATGAGAGTTAGATAGACTCGCATTGACTGGTGCAACACCCACTGGTGTCGCGGTCCGGAACAGCAGCGTGGATTCAGGTAAGTATATTTTTATATATTTTTTTTTAAAACCTGCCTGCACTAATGGGGGCACAACGGGGAAGGGGGGTGGCTACTACTGGGGGCACCATTATTGGGAAGATCTCTACTGGGGGGGGGGCTATTACTGGGGACCACTACTTGAGGGGGGAACTACTACTGGGGGCATTATAAAAGGGGCCTACTACTAGGGGCACTGCATTGGGGAGACCACAACTGGGGGCAATAATAGGAAGGACCACTACAGGGGGCACTGGATAGGGGGGATCACTACTAGGGGCCTGCATCAGGGGGACCACTACTGGGGGCGCTGCATGGGAGAGGGAGGGACTACTGCAGGGGGCACTATATAAGGGGCTTACTGCTAGGGGCACTGCACTGGGGGGGACCACTACAGGGAGCACTAGATAGGGGGGGGATCACTACTGGGTGCCTGCATAAGGGAGACATCTACTGGGAAAACTGCATGGGGGGGGGGGAGGTGGGGGGGGGACTACTGCTGGGGGCACTATATAAAGGGCACTGCATAAGGGGATACCACTACTGGCGCACTGCATTTGGGGACTGCTACTGGAGGCACTGCATAAGGGGGAACACTACATGGGGCACTGCATTTGGGGGAACTACTACTGGGGGCACTGAATAAGGGGAACTAATTGGGGGCTGTATAAGGGGGACCACTACTGGGGATACTGTATAAGGGGCACTACTATGGGCCTGCATAAGAGGGACCACAACTCCATACTGGGGGTACTGTATAAGGGGTACTACTGGGGTTAAGGTGCATATGGATAGGAATGTTCAGCGTGAAAATAAAGGGGTGTGTCATGTTGACACGCCCCATTTTTAAGTGACCACGCCCATTTTTTTTTAAGCGCGCACATATCGGGGTATTGGGGGGGGCTCCCTTTTCAAATTTGCCCTGGGCTCCAAATACCCTAGTTACGCCACTGTTCAGAGCACCTGAAATGCTCCCCCGACACTCTCCTTAAAATGGAGGTTATTCAAGAGTGCAGTGGTAGTGTAATAACATGCACTAAAGCATCCTGATATCTTCTCTGTACTGAGGCTCTCATTAAGGTGAAGCTGTCTGTAAATAATACGCCTTCCCCGGCTGTAACCTGTACTGTGGCAGCGAGTGCTCAGGTGAGTGTAGGGCAAGTGCTTCTACTCCCGGCAGCCTGTCATAGCTCAGCTGCCATTTAGGATACAGGGGGTGAGCACTCAAGAAAAGGATTAAGCAGACCCCCTCTCAGTCTGCCGGCCGCTCCTTTTATCTCTCTCTCTCAGTCCCTGCCTGCTCTTCTTTCCGCTGGCAGGAACCCAATCACTCTCAGCTATATTACTCCGCCCCTTCTTCTATAGTACATTGGCATCACACACTGAGGCACATCCAGGGCCGAAACTAGGATTTTTGTCACCAGGGGCAAGACAGTAATTTGGCGCCCCCCATGTAATTCCCCCTGCAGTAGTGCCCATATTGTAATGCCCCCATAGTAATGCCCATATGTTAATACCCCCATAGTAATGTAGTAATGCCCCTGTAGTGCCCACCATACAGTAATGCCCCTGTAGTGCCCATGCTCCCATATTAATGCCCCTGTAGTGCCCATGCTCCCATATTAATGCCCCTTATTGCCTATGCCCCCATAGTAATGCCCCTGTGGTAATGCCCCTGCCCCCATAATAATGCCCCTGTAGTGCAGCTTATTAAAAAAAAAAAATACTTACCTTGAACCCCGCTCCTGCATCCAGCGTCGCGTCCGGTCCGCCGGCTGCTCCTTGGAACTATGGGGGAGATGTCATGACGTCTCCCCCATAGTGCCCGTGGGGAGAGCCGGAAGCTGGAGTTCGGGAGAGAACTCCAGCCTCCGGCTCCGGCTACACCGCGTCGCTGCAGAGAAGGAGCCGGGCGCCCGCTGGTAATAAATATTACCAGCGGACGTCCGGCTTGGAGCCTCTCTGCAGCGCCGGGCTGGAGGTCACTGGCACCAGGTACAGCGGCGCACCCGGTGCACGTGCACCTCCAGCCCCCCCCTAGTTGCGGCCCTGGGCACATCCTCACCACAAAAAGTAGTACCACATATGTATATATATATTTCACATATGGCATGAATTCATTAGCACTTTACCTCAGAACATATACATAAATTAATTACATATCACTGTGTAGATAATTCCTTTTTAACACACACACACACATATATATATATTTTTTTATTTTTTTTCATCAATACCCTACTCACTAACCCTTTACCAGGGTTACATTAATGCGCTTCTCCAATCGCAACTATTTGGATAACGATAACGATTTAAAAAATCGTTCATATCTGAAGGGAAATCTGACATGTTTGCACGATGAACGATGCGCGTTCCCGATGGTCAGATAAAGATATCTGACATCTGATGTGTTTGCAGTCAGGTTTGGACGATTTCAGGGCCTAATTCAGACCCGCTCGCGAGCGCAGGACGCTCGCAAGCGGGTCGATGGTGCCCGAATGCGCATGAGCACGACGGAGGGAGCTCCGTCATGCGCATGCGCGAGACCCGAATAACGATGGCCAAGCCGTCGTTATGGGTCTCGCACCAACGGAGGAGTGCTGTCGATGGTGAGTGACAGCACGCCCCCTTTGGTGGGCGTGCCGGGGGCGTGGCTGCCAGAAGGAGGCGTTCCCATGGGAACGCCTACCGTCTGAGTCCGGCCCCACTGACATCTCTGATAGAGCCAAAATCACTCCAGGGCTTGCGGCAGTGAGACCCTACCGCAGGGTCTCGTCGCAAGCCCGATGGTCGCGATGGTCTTGACCATAGCGACCATCATCATGGCCGCTCGCTATAGCTGTGGGTGGTCACCCACAGCTATACGAGCGGCCAGGGGGCCGCTCCATTTTAAGGTAGGAGTGCCCTGATTCAGACCGAGCGCTCTGCTCAGAGCGTTCGGCTCTGAATCAGGCCCTCAGTCATTTTATTGCAGTCAAAAATCGTTCATCTGACCGTGTGTATGCTCCATTAGAATTATGTAAAGATTCCCCTTTTCATACCCAGCAATGCGTCATGTTGTCAGTAAATATATATATTTTTCTCTATTTCTGATATTGCTTATATTCTGTGCTCAGGATTCTTCATAAAAAGCAAAAGCGCAGAGCCTCTAATAAAGGTAAAATACTGCAGAGCGCAACGTGTTCTGTTCTCTAATGGTGGGTACACACTACACGATATGCTCCCTGAGCGATATGGTGTAGTGTTGTCCCCGGCAGGCTGTGCTCAATGTCGTTCATGACATTAAGCACAGCCGCTGAACGATATAATTAACGATATCGTTCAGCGCCGGGCTCTCTCCCCCATTCCCTGACATGCAGCAACCTGCATGTCAGCCCGATGAACGATAATGACGAACGACCCGCAGGAACGCGCGTCGTCATTATCGTTCATCTTTTTGGGGTTAAAAATGGACGATAAAGTGGACGACTGAACGATAACGATATCGTTATCGTTCAGTCGTCCACTTTATCGCCCAGTGTGTACGCACCTTAACTTATCACAGTGAGAATCTAGCCAATCTGTACCTCGTTAGCTGGCTGCTGGTCTCGCCGAGCAATCATTTCCCTAATGAATTTGTTGAAGAAGTTGTTGATCCGATCACGCTTGTTATTGGGTAGACGGCGGGCGATGGGGATCATAATGGCCGGAAATGACACTGTGGAGATAAGGAAAGAAGGGGAGCAATGAGGATATTCATTACAAATGAGACTTGATATATAACTGCCTAATCTCTTGGAATTTCTGGGAGACTCTTGAATTTGGGGGGAGTTCTCCTGAAATCCTTGGCGAGTATACAGCCCTCCCGTATCACGTTAATTTCTCAGGGCGGAGCAGGGCGAATGAATTTGCTGTCAATGGGGTCATCATGGCCCCACTTTCCACACCATAGTGCCACGAATGGAGCAATTTGCGGTAGAACGCCCCCATCCCTCCCACCCGGATTACTGAAAGGAAAACTTTGTATCAGGGATGGGGAACCTCGGGCGCGGGGGCCGTATAAGGCCCGCGGAATCATTTGGTCTGGCCCTCTGAGCTTTTTTCTGCTAGCCTCATCTGGCTAGCAGGGTGTCTAGAATGGCACCCTGCAGCCAGAATCTTTGCAGCAGTGCCACCTGGAGCGTCCTTAGGACACGTCCGACGGCTACATCGCTGCCCTTACAGCTCCCCGGAGCATCCTCAGGATGCTCCGGGCATTGCAGTAAACACCGGCGATTGTGTCCCCACCCCGTGTGATGTCACAATGAGGGGTGTGGCCTGCACCAGGCCAGCGAATAATGTTATATATATCAAAATGGCCCTCGGCAGAAAAAAGGTTCCGCACCCCTGCTTTGTACCATGAATCCACAGCCGTGACACTCCGTACTATAAGTTTCTGAAGTAAAATTTCCTCAAAAAAAATGTAAATTCCACAACAATTGGAGCATAATGTAGTGGAAAGATAGAACTTTGACAAAAATAATTCATTAAAACAATTTAGTAATGTTTGTGGAAAAGAAAAGGTAGTACCTCAGAAACAGTGAGAGATAAAACCCCCCCCCCCAAAGATTAATTATTTTATTGCTACAAATTCCTTCAATTACTAAAACTTGCCCCCCAACCCCCAATAGTCATATTGGCTTGAAAAATTGGTTCCAAAATATGGTTATGGCAGGTGAATAATGAATTGTACTTGATTAACCCTTTCATTACTGTGGCTCGCAGTGGATGGTCCTTTTTTATTTTAAATGACATTGTGTCCTTGACGCAGCGGTTTTACCTAGGAGGTAATACGGACATGCAACTCGCATAGAGGGCACCTTCGGGTGACGCCCTAGTCCCCGCCAAATCACTCACATGTCAGCAGGACCAGCGGCCTAAAGGGGGTGAACGACTCTAGAAACTTTTTGCTGTTCTGCACCAGGGGGTGGTCCGGGTCCCTCTGGGAATCCACGCTGGTGCCGAATGCTACACTGGCCACGATGTCCATAGTGTAACAGGCGTAACACCTGGGGAGGGAAAGGAGATAGACAATAACCGTTACAGGTGACAGGACCTCTACGTTTTATATTTGGGTCTAAAATACAAGTTGCCATATAAAGAAGAACTACGAATTACATTCACAAATACATACGGGACACATTTCCATACCTTGAGCCGTATTCAATTTGAGCGGACCCGCGATACTTTTCTGCCTCCTGGACTTTTTGCCTACATCACGTGTTTTGTAGGCGGAAAAGTATTACGTGCGTCCCCGTATTCAATTTGAAAGTACACGAAAACGGGACCCGGCGAAACTTGAACAGGCGGAAAGTACTGTCAGATTTGGGGAAATCAGCCTGACACCCCCCAAAAGATGCTCTGACATGGGGGTTAGCTATGGTTACCCCTGATTTGGCTTGCTGAAGGTATTTGGTGTTTTTAAACATGCTCAATAGCTGCTAAATAGCGTTTTTGTATACGTGGTGCAGAATAGTATTCATGAGTATTTTTTGCAGAAAATAACTTATCCCAGCAAATTTGGGGTACTTGAAAATGGGGGCCAGCATATTTTAAAGTTGCTAAAGTTGAAAAAATCGTGAAAAATCCACCTGCCGCAGGCCCCTGCAATGATAAAAACACCTGGGGCATACTTGGGGACCCCCCAGAGTCAAAGTCGCTAGTTTTTAACTTTGTCCCAAAACTTTTTTGTTTCGCCCCCAAATTCAAAGTGATTTTTTGGGGTGTCCTTAAGTGTTTTCTTTTTTAATTTTGACGCAGTTTACCTTTGGGGGACTGTCTGAAGGCTGCACGTTGGTTCCCGCAATGTTGCACCCCAAAACCCCAATTCTGCACTTTTTTCCGCCTGCTGTACATAGGAGAAATTTTTCCGCCTATTACACTGCATTGACTTTCCACCTAGGCGATACTTTTCAACCTGGCGAAATGACATCATCGGCGAAACTTTTTTGCAGATTCCGGCTTTTCGCCTCAAATTGAATACGGGCCCTTAACAGAACTTGAGACGATTCTAAAATAGCAAATGTAAATATCATATCAGTGTACAAGCTATTGTTCTCTGTTATCAGGAGGGAAAGCAAGCCTACGCCTCTCTGTAGCGTCTTTCATTGGTATTAGTGGCAGGAAGTCTGCGCTGTGTAGAATAAAATATGAAATATTCCCCCATGATCAAACGCACTCAAATATTGATAGTTTGTGTTTTTTTTGGGGGGGGAGGGGGGAGATGCCATTATTTTGTGATTTTGCATCATAGAAAAAGTGAGATCCCAGAGTTTCCTCCGTGATCTGGACCAATATTTTGAGCCCTTAACGAGGGAAGGATTGCACCGACTTACTCAATGAGACGTGCAATTTGCTCTTCCTTGCTAATCAGAACAAGGCAGCCATCCATCATGTACCTCACTTTACTATCCCGCTACCTGGAGCACGTTGCATACTGCACTGTATAGGCCAGATTGTGGGAACAGCGAGGATTCTAAACATAGGTCACTCGGCCAGCACGAGGGAACACCGCTCTCCAAATAAACAAAACCATTGGCCGCCCCGGCCTTCTAAACGCTGCTCGATGGATAGGAATTCAGATATAACATGCAGGGAAGATTTGTCGACACATAACATGGATGTAGGCGGCGGTTCGTCAGGCGGCAGCTTTACCTTTGGACATTGCAGGATTCCCCAGAGTCGGCGTATTGCTGTAAGCTACTGACCAGCACGTCACAGCCCTGGTTTATCAGGGGGCACATCTAGGAGAGAGAAGAGTCTGTAATTACAGCAAGAGAGGAAGACAGACAGACAGATAGATATGAGATAAACAGCATTTCTGAAAGATAGCGCACTGCAAAAATCAGACATAGACTACCCTGTAGCTGCAAGAAACAGCATCTAACGTTGCCCTAAGAGACCCCCCCCCTTTTATTCGAATGCTGCACTACACAACCTCAGCACCACAGATGAGATGAAGTCCCCTAATAAAGGTCATTATTCGGGATCCTAAGTCCATTTTAAATCATTTAAAAAGAAAATGCAGAACACGCCACCCCCCCCCCCAACTCTTCTTCTCCACCTACAGATGGATTCACCTCTTTCATGCGTGCCGCACTGAATGACGGCGTCAGGACGCTGCGCACGCGCTTCCACTGTTCGTCTCGGAGGCACAGCAGGCTGTCTCTCATGGGCTTGGTGATGAGGTTCAATTTCTGTGGGGGGCATCAAAGATGGCGGGTAAGTAAGTGAGACACACACAGAAGGTGGCGGAAAGAAGCAGACACTCACAGGAGCACAAGTGTCTGTGTATGGGCACAAAGCAGCAGCTCCCGTGTAGTACAGGCGGCCTGCTTGCTTGTGTACCCGGCACTGTACTATCCAGGTGCATTTACCATCCTGTTGGTGAAGTTTGCAAAGTCTCTCTGCAGGACCTGTTTGATGGCCTCGGGATCTGATAAAAGCACCACCGGACGCCTCCCCATGTAATATCTACAAGATGCATGAAACAAAACAGTGAATCATATTTTCCCAGCAGAGGATCTGGGCTTTCGGTGAAATGTTCCTGGTTCACTTGCCAGGTAGATCTCATTTGTATCAGGGTTTCATAAACATTTGCAAATTCTAGACAAGTTACTCACTTTTTAAGGTCATTACCTGCCATGGTAACACTATGTACTGTATGTAACCCCAGCAGAAATTCTGCCGAGTACAACACAAAACCCCTCCATATACACGTCATCAATATACAATGTTTACATCTACCACTATGGCGCAGCAAGCACTGTGGCGTAGTGGTTAGCATTACCACCTCACCGCACTGAGGTCATAAGTTTAATTCCAGGGCCTGTTTGTGTGGAGCTTGTGTGTTCTCCCCACATTTGGATTTCCTGGTATCCGATTTCCTCCCACACTCCATAAACATACTGGTGGGTGTGTCCATGTGATAAGGAATATAGGGCCTGATTCAGAGCTGAACGCTCTGACCAGAGCGCTCGCTCTGAATCTGGGCCCTCCTACCTTTTTTTTGGAGCGTCCTCATGGACGCTCGCATAGCTGTGGGTTACCACCCACAGCTATAGCGAGCGTCCATGATGATGGTCGCGATGGTCTTGACCATCGCGACCATCGGGCTTGCGACGAGACCCTGCGGTAGGGTCTCGCTGCCGCAAGCCCTGGAGTGATTTTGGCTCTATCAGAGCCAAAAAAACTCCCACTGATATCACTAGTGATGTCAGTGGGGCCGGCTTGAGACGGTAGGCGTTCCCATGGGAACGCCTCCGTCTGGCAGGCACGCCCCCGGCACGCCCACCAAAGGGGGCATGCTGTCAATCAACATCGACAGCACGCCCCCTTTGGTGCGAGACCCGGAGCGATGGAGAGCCCGTCGCTCGCCGGGTCTCGCGCATGCGCACGACGGAGCTCCCTCCGTCGTGCGCATGCGCAGTGGGGGAACATCGACCCGCTTGCGAGCGTACTGCCGCTCACGAGCGGGTCTGAATGACCCCCATAGAACGTAAGCTTCACCAGGCAGGGACAGAGGTGACCGATATATATTCTCTGTACAGCGCTGCGTAATATGTGTGCGTTATACAAATAATTTAATATTTGAAGTTTGTTATAATATTGTATATTATTTTGTTCCAATGCAAATACTACTAATAAGCTCTTCCTAAGATATCTTATTCTGTGGTCGGCGGTGGACTGGGCCCCAGGACAGGGGAAAATGTGGGGGTCAGACCTGGGGGGGTAAATATAATAGACTGCAGACATCGGCAAATTCTGTGAGAGACTGCACAATGTTTTAAAGTAAGAGTCATTTAAAAAGCAAAATCAACCTGGTTTTGCCTTTTAAATGACCGCTACTTCAAAACATTGGGCCTTCTCGCACTAGAATAGTGTATATTGGTCACTAGAATGCCCCTGCATTGTATTACCCTCCTGCATTGTATATCAGCTGCTAAAATGCTCCCTGCATTGTATATCGGCTACTAGACCGGCCTCTATTTTGTATATTAGTATCAGTCCCTAGAATGGTCCTTGTATTGTATAACGGCCACTAGAATGATCCCTGTATTGTATCTCGGTCATTAGAATGGTCCCTGTATTGTGTCTCGGTCACTAGAATGGTCCCTGTATTGTGTCTCGGTCACTAGAATGGTCCCTGTATTGTGTCTCGGTCACTAGAATGGTCCCTGTATTGTATCTCAGTCACTAGAGTGCTCTCTGTATATTGTAGGGGGTCACGGCTTTATCAGATGGGGCTGGAAGGTGTTGTATTAGTTTAACATGTTTTCATATATTTCATTGCCTATTTAGACTACACTGACAGTAGACAAACTACGCCTGCAGGCTTTACTGTCGCGCCCATTTTTCCGTTTCAATGCGCTGGTAGAATAGTCGGTGCCGCATCCTTGCGTCTATCCCCCAGCCTGGACCCTGACAGCGGTTTTACTGCACTTGGCATCCAAACTAAACGTACATTTTATACCAGGCCGAATCTGGGTCCCAAATTCCTGGTCAAAATTTATGGAGAGCCTGATAACATATCAAAGCCTCAAACTATTCTAGATAGAGGGAAGCGGCATATGATAATTGGTTCTCACCCAGTGATTGGTCCATACGTCCGCATAATCTCACTTGCAGCTTCCCAGAATCCCTGGGGAATTAAAAGCACAATTTACCATTGGCAGATTGGCAGAAGGAGAACCCAGGCTTCAGACTCCCGCCCCTGCCAAAATTCTGACTAAAACAATGTAATACACAAACTAGCAGCGATTTAGGGGACATAAAACATGAAAAGGACACAGGGAGGGTGGAAAATATTCTGCAGATAATGAAGTTACCTGAAAAACTGGTAGACTAGTGTAAATTCATTAAACTTCTCTTGTAAATGTAGGAAAAATGTACAAAAAGACAAAAAAAAAAACCTAAAAACTCTCACCTTCTGGAAGAGCAGAACGTTCCCGATAAGCGGAACAGGCTTAGGATGTCTTATCCCCATTTTCTGCAGCTGGGAGAAAGCGGATACAGCGTACCTGCAGGGATAAATGTTAGGGTAATAGGGGGCGCAGAAAGGAACAAGTTTCCTCATTGGCCCTAAGACCGACTTCTCAGTAGTCACAGATGTAAGAAACCTGCAAGGGCTGGTGTAACAACTTCCAAAAACGAGGATTACTTTATAGAATAAAAAAAATAAAAAATAAATATGGTCTTAAATTTATTTCACACCACTGTCAGGAGATGTACATTCATGATAATTTGTCCGCAAGGTGGCGCTGTTCCATTGCAGTCTCATTGTCTCTTACCTCCCAGAAACGCAGACTTGCAGGGAAACAAGGGCCATTGTGTAAAGTAATCCTTCCCTACGCGTTTCACTGACCATCAATATATAAACCTGGCTTATGGGGCACCACAGACTAATGCAGATGTGGGATGAAGTCATTCTGACCCCTAATAAGAAGTAGAAAAAAAACAAAAACACACACAACAGCCACCAAATGCTCTAGGCCTGAAATGCCATTTCCAGAAGGTTTAAATGCATTTACAGCAACCATGGGAACAGTCCAGCTGGATAGCGAGAGAGATGCTTATGTAGCAATACACAAGACAGGTACCCAGAGGGGATGAGAGGACACTGCGAGTTCACATCGCAGCTATATGAGGAAGGGGCAGGGGGAAGCGAG
Organism: Taudactylus pleione; assembly: GCA_031769625.1. NCBI lineage: Eukaryota > Metazoa > Chordata > Amphibia > Anura > Myobatrachidae > Taudactylus > Taudactylus pleione. The sequence goes on along the minus strand of JAUIMM010001326.1, from coordinate 1,265,516 downwards.
GGGCAGAGACAGGGATATACCACAAGCAGCAGGATCCCGGGGAGCAGAGGAAACTTGTAACTCTGCTCCCAACGTAGACATGGTGGGCTGCTGCTCACGCCTGTCTTCATGGGTTACTATCATCCTGCAGCAATGCCGGTGTGAGGTCAGGCGTAAGACTTAACCCCCCGTCTGCTGGAGAATTGCACTGGCAGGTGTCTTGTCTCATCCAACGGCTGCAAGGGTTCATGGTTTATGGAACAGGGCGAGTAATGGCACTGTCAGTATCACAATACACCTGTGTATGTATGAGGGTCGTCAGAGGGGTCTACTGACTCTCTCTCCAAAATCTGGGTGCGGGTGACAAGACAATGCCGTACGGTAAAATAAGAGTTATCCATCACAAATCCGATTGCACATTTGTTCTTAAAGGAAGCGATTTAAGATGGGCACTCCGTAATTGTACAATTCAATGCCAACTGCCCCCATGCCCTTGCTCCGTAAAGGGCAAATAACCGGATTGTTAAATAGATCTGTTTTCCGTATGATGATGACTGAGAATGTCCAGCAATAAAATCGTCTGGAAAACAAGAGGCATTGGCAGAGGCAGACGTTTTGTGGGCTGACCCCCTGATATTGAACAGAACGCTTCCTGCAAATTCACCAGCAAACAATAGGGGAACTCTGACACCTTGTACAGATAAGTTACCGCTCCAAGTGTATAAACTGAATTTTGTTTATAGCATATGGAGTTAATTTATCGCCACTTTCTGCCTCCTCTAACTGTACAGTATAGAATTCCCGTCATTAGAAGCTTCAGCCGCAGTGATGTCACTAGCTTCTAGCAAACTGTTAGCGTGAATACGCTACTGGCATTACGTCTGAAACCGCTGTGATGCGCTTTGGATTTTAGTTAATTCTTGCTACAAAGTGTCAAGTTTGAATTCTTTCGGCTCAGATTAGTACTGAGACGGCACAGGACAGGAACGTTCCGCTAACTATACTTATACTGAAGCTCTATGGAAGAGGATTTCAGGTTCCTACATGAAAGCGGCAGATTTTAAACCCAGGTGTCTTAGGATACGGGTAGAAAGTGGGGATGCAACAGTATTTCAGCTGTAATATTTGTATTCAAAGAAAAAAGAAAAAAAAACTTCTGGTAAATGTCTGCAAGTGTTTTATACAAAGATTTCTGCCAACTAAACTGCTTCAGTGAAGAAGTCCTATAAACAGGCGCCCACCTCTTCCAGGGTTATACATTTCACCTGTAAATCATGTGACTACCCAGTAACACAACTCTAATTTGCCACAAGTAACCCCAGTATAGAATGGGGACCACCATAGGGTTTCTGGGAAAGAACTATAAAAAGTCTGTGCCTTCAAAAAATAATAATACATCCAGTATGAGGTACTCACCAGTACAGCAGACCCAGGAGCCCAACAATGAGCGCCCAGGTTACGTGACGGCCATCCAGGCTCTCCGTCTGGGCTTCCTCCATATCGGTTCTGTCCTGTTAGTCCCTGTGATAAAGGAGAATGTAGTCAGGGGACAGAGGGGGCATTTCGCAGCCCCCACAGTGACACAGGATGAAGCAGCATTTTTCCATAAATATTTACGTGCTTCCGGCAGAATCTTCATCGCAGAGGACAGCCGGGAACGTGACATGTAAACATTGTATATAATCAAATGTGGTGGTGGTTATCATTACGCAGAAGACTTCCCAGCACAAGCACTTCCTCTATGCCCGCTATATATGTCTATATATATATATACTATATGTAACGTTACAACTTTTTGTGCCTGATAAACAACTTTTAGCTGTAACTTAAGAGGCATAATACAATTTAGCTTGCGCAGCTGTGAAAGTTATGCTGAAATTAAAGAGACACTATAAATAATTAGGTATTTAATCCCATAACACAGACTGTATCATATTTGTTCATTATTTTATTTGATATGTGTTATGCGCCGTACACACGGAGCGATCAGCCAGCGATGTGATATCGCTGGCTGATCGCCCTGCACTGTATATAGATCAACCAACACACCAACTGGCCACCAACTATAACGGTCCCTATAGTAACCACCTGCAGGTTGGGCAGCATGCATGTCCGATGGACGATACCGCTATTGTCCATATGTGCCCGCGCATCGCTGGTCGTTCAGGGGTTGCAAGGTGGCAAAACCTGAACGATTTGAACAATATTGTTATCATTCAAATCGGGCAGTATTATCGCTGCGTGTGTACGCAGCATTAGGCTTCACAGGGTTAACAGCATTCTTCCAATTTTCCTGATGGCTTGGTCACTAGGTGGCGCTGTTCTACGGCAGACTCCGGAGGTCATTGACGAAGCATACCTCAAGTTGCCTTCCTTTCACGCTGCTACTGCACCCCACTAGCCTGCTGTGCGCTCCTCAAGGCACGCACCTACTCTGCGCTCTCAGAGGGCGATTACATAACCTCGTTTATGGCTTATATTAAATGTCCAACTAATCACTTCAGCTGGTTTCATAAAAAACACAGGGGGTCCTCATTCTACAGGGTCTGCGCTGTGAATGTGCACACGTTGTGCTAAGTCCCACAAACAGGATCGTCGCTGCAAATGTCAACATGGTTTTCTTTCAAGAATCTAGTTCTGCAAATTCAAATGAAAGATATATTTATCAAAACAGCATCCGTTTGGAAGATCGACAATTTTTAGATCGACAGCCAATAGGTCCACACCAGATGGTTGACAGGTAATAGGTCGACAAGGTCAAAAGGTTAACAGGTTCTAAAAGTCGACTGACAGATGGTTGACAGGGCAGAAGGTGGACAGTTTCAAATGGTCGATATGTTTGTTCATGGTTTTAAAAGTTTTTAAGGTTAGGGAAGAGGGTTAGGGTTATGCTGCCGGAGGGGATAGTTAGGGTTAGGCACTAGGGGGAGGGTTAGGGTTAAATAAAATAAATGTGGTGGCCAATTGAACCAGTCGACCTTTTAACCCACTTGACCATTTGTCAGAGAACCTTTTGTTTATGTCCACCATCTGATATTGACCTATTAGACTATGTCCATCTAAATATTGTTGATATATTATACCATGCCCTATCAAACCTTGAAGAGAGATAAAGTACCAACCAATCAGCTCCTAACCATACCCACAGTATAAACAAGGGGCACTGCGCACCTGTCCCTACATACAGTATAATAAGGGGAGCTGCACACCTGTCCCTACATACAGTATAATAAGGGGAGCTGCACACCTGTCCCTACATACAGTATAATAAGGGGAGCTGCACACCTGTCCCTACATACAGTATAATAAGGGGAGCTGCACACCTGTCCCTACATACAGTATAATAAGGGGAGCTGTGCTCCTGTCCCTACATACAGTATAATAAGGGGAGCTGCACACCTGTCCCTACAAACAGTATAATAAGGGGAGCTGCACACCTGTCCCTACATACAGTATAATAAGGGGAGCTGTGCACCTGTCCCTACATACAGTATAATAAGGGGAGCTGCGCACCTGTCCCTACATACAGTATAATAAGGGGAGCTGCGCACCTGTCCCTACATACAGTATAATAAGGGGAGCTGTGCACCTGTCCCTACACACAGTATAATAAGGGGCACTACGCACCTGTCCCTACATACAGTATAATAAGGGGAGCTGCGCACCTGTCCCTACATACAGTATAATAAGGGGAGCTGCACACCTGTCCCTACATACAGTATAATAAGGGGAGCTGCGCACCTGTTCCTACACACAGTATAATAATTGGAGCTGTGCACCTGTCCCTACATACAGTATAATAAGGGGAGCTGTGCACCTGTCCCTACATACAGTATAATAATTGGAGCTGCGCTCCTGTCCCTACATACAGTATAATAAGGGGAGCTGCACACCTGTCCCTACATACAGTATAATAAGGGGAGCTGCTCACCAGTCCCTACATACAGTATAATAAGGGGAGCTGTGCTCCTGTCCCTACATACAGTATAATAAAGGGAGCTGCGCACCTGTCCCTACACACAGTATAATAAGGGGAGCTGCTCACCAGTCCCTACATACAGTATAATAAGGGGAGCTGCGCTCCTGTCCCTACAGACAGTATAATAAGGGGAGCTGCGCACCTGTCCCTACATACAGTATAATAAGGGGAGCTGCGCACCTGTCCCTACACACAGTATAATAAGGGGAGCTGTGCACCTGTCCCTACATACAGTATAATAAGGGGAGCTGCTCACCTGTCCCTACATACAGTATAATAAGGGGAGCTGTGCACCTGTCCCTACATACAGTATAATAAGGGGAGCTGTGCACCTGTCCCTACACACAGTATAATAAGGGGAGCTGTGCACCTGTCCCTACACACAGTATAATAAGGGGAGCTGTGCACCTGTCCCTACACACAGTATAATAAGGGGAGCTGTGCACCTGTCCCTACATACAGTATAATAAGGGGAGCTGCTCACCTGTCCCTACATACAGTATAATAAGGGGAGCTGTGTACCTGTCCCTACATACAGTATAATAAGGGGAGCTGTGCACCTGTTCCGACACACAGTATAATAAGGGAAGCTGCGCACCTGTCCCTACACACAGTATAATAAGGGGAGCTGTGCACCTGTCCCTACACACAGTATAATAAGGGGAGCTGTGCACCTGTCCCTACATACAGTATAATAAGGGGAGCTGCTCACCTGTCCCTACATACAGTATAATAAGGCGAGCTGCGCACCTGTAACTACATACAGTATAGTAAGGGGAGCTGCGCTCCTGTCCCTACATACAGTATAATAAGGGGAGCTGCGCACCTGTCCCTACATACAGTATAATAAGGGGAGCTGCGCACCTGTCCCTACATACAGTATAATAAGGGGAGCTGCGCACCTGTCCCTACATACAGTATAATAAGGGGAGCTGCGCTCCTGTCCCTAAATACAGTATAACAAGGGGACTGGAGTTGAAAGCCCCTCCCCTAACCAATTATCGATAAGAAATATTCCTATAACTGAACGATTAATGTGTTATGTAGAATATCCTGTATCTTCCCTGTAGCTGGGGTGGGTCTGTGGGCGCGTCACGCTGTAGATGGGGTGGGTCTGGGGGCGCGTCACGCTGTAGATGGGGTGGGCCTGAGGGCACGTCACGCTGTAGCTGGGGTGGGCCAGGGGGCGCGTCACGCTGTAGCTGGGGTGGGCCAGGGGGCGCGTCACGCTGTAGCTGGGGTGGGCCTGGGGGCGCGTCACGCTGTAGCTGGGGTGGGCCTGGGGGCGCGTCACGCTGTAGCGACGGGCCTCATTCAGCGATGGACGCAGTGTCAATGTCTACGCAGATGAGCGATTATCGTTGGTCTGCGTGCGCGTCAAGTTCCATTACCGATGTCGCTCGTAATGAGGGTTTATTTGCAAAGTGATTGACAGACAGGGACAGTTCCTGGGCGGCAACGGGGATGGCGAGGAAAAACGCAGTTATGTCCATATGCAGTAACAATGTCTCAGATGTCTCAGTTACGGAAGCCATTCTGCGCAGCCACAGATACATAGAAATACTAATTATCTATGTAAGTGATGGTGGGGCTACAGTAGAATGAGATCAAGAATTAGGCAACCTAGGCTCCTGCTTAGAGCCCAGAGGGCACAGACTACGGTAACACACGTTTACGTGCTCTTTTTTGACAGATGGAGGAAAATACAGGGGCCCAAACCAGTATGATCTTAATCATACTCTGGGTTATTATGGAGGGTACAGGATCCCAGTGGTCAGAATCCTGACACCGGCGTCCCGACAGGATTAGGAAACAGACACCCGTCGGTAATTAGGTTATCAGGTGTGTGACTGCAGCTCCTCGGTGTTACAGAGTATCAGAGGTGTATCTCCAACAACAGGCAGGCGAAATGAAGAGCAAAACCCATATTTTGGGGTACAAATGTTGGAACTTTAATCAGAACCCTTTGGACACCCCCCCCCCCTTCCTTCCAATGACTAATAAGGCAAAAGAAAAAAAAAAAAAAGTAAAAAACAAACACCCTAAAAACAACATGTAAAAAATAAAAGAAAAAAATTGTTGGAAAATGTGTAAAAAGTCGGTGGCTTGGTAACTTGGGGGGAAGGGGGGGCTGTATGGGTGAGACAGGCGTAATTAGGATTGCAGGAGGCTGCAGTGTCGCTTTGCACTACATGCGCCTATCCGTGCTTTCGCCTGTTTTACAATCGAATAGGACGAAAAGTGGGGATGCGCATGGCGAAAACATCATCATGTCAAAACAGGTGAATGAGGCGAAAACATCCCCGTATCGCTGAGCGCGGCTGGGATGGTGGGAAATTACTGGTAGAAAGAGGGGGGCAATACTGATGAAGACCATAGAATACCAACACCTTAAACTCATCTAGTCACAGGAATCTCAGATTACGGCTCACATTCCTCATATCATAGTCAGACCAGCATAAATCATACACAGCCCTCTGTACAGTAACACCAGCACCACATAGAGCAAAGCAGGTAAAACAATATACAGGAGAGGAGGGGGATGTGCGTGGACCTTTTCCCTGATTAATATTTCATCTGTGAGGATGCACAATGCCACATCCTGTTCTGTCACATTCTGATACAATGTATCACCGCTCAACCCAGAGAGCCCAATACACACCGGGGGTGCCGCGGCATTGGGAGCTCCGATATTATTATACGCCCTGCGATTATATATTACATACATACATACATAAACAAGAGACAACGTGTATTCTTATTGCTTAACATGTTTCTAAATCTAAAGGGAAGAGTATTTTGTAAATATACAGAGGAAATACATTGGCCCGTATTCAATTCGATGCGAAAAGCCGTTTTCCACGAAAAAGTATCGCGAGTGACGTCATTTTACCAGTAGGAAAGTTTCCTCCATATTCAATTCCAAGTAGTTTTCGCGTACGGAAAACGCAATACAATGTAATAGGTGAAAAAGTTTCGCCTATAAATAGGTGTCGGAAAAAAGTGCAAAATTGGGGTTTTGGGGTGCAAACGTCCGGAAACCACCCAGCACCCTTGGGACAGCCCCCCAAAGGTAAACTGTGTAAAAAAAAAAAAAAAGTTACAAAAATACTTAACACTCCAAAAAAGCACTTTCATTTTGGGGGCGAAAAACATCAAAGTTGGGGGACAAAGTTAAAAACTATCGAAATAGACTCCAGGGGGGTCCCCAAGTATGCCCCAGGTGCTTATAAGTTTGCAGGTGGATTTTTCACGTTTTATAAAACTTCACTTTGGCAACTTTAAAATATGCTAGCCCCCATTTTCATGTACCCCAAGTTTGTCCTACGTGCGCAGTTAAACGGGGTGTTAATCCCGTCAGGATCAATCCGCCTGTTTAGGACTTTGCAGCAGAATAGATGCAGCGTAAGTTGTTGCAGCCTCAGTCCCGACTACGGGACCTTAACGAGCGCTCCCGGCCAGTATAGAGAGTGACAGCACCCATTAATCATGGTCATGTATGACTGGAGCCGTCCCAATATATCTGATCTGATCATACCCAACCCAGAGAAAACGCACTTACAGTACATAATACAGATTTTATTGTAAATAGAATATGATTTGTATAGTGGTTCCGTCAAAGACCTTTTAAAGAGCCTTTTTAGACAGATTTATGTAAATAAACAATATGCTTCTTCCATGTCAATAGTTTGAACCATGTCAGCATTCTAATGTCGACATTCTGACCGGAATGTCTCCTGTGTCCTTTATGTACAGTCATTTTGTGTTTTATTCTCCTCTTCTAATGCAGAACACAGGATCAGTCAGGAAAAGTCCAGAAATATGACTACATAAGGTGCTTTCCATAAGAGACAATATGGAGAACACAGGGGGACATACCCTTAAATAAATGAATAATGTTATTTTCTAAGCAATGAAGAAACCTTAGCAATATCAGAACGTTAAGGGTTTGAAACTTTCAGCAAGATAGTACTTTGTAGAGTGTAAGCTCTATGGAGCAGCCCCGATTCTACACACTGTAAAAACTCACACTGCCGGGGAGCAGGAATTCTTGTAACGGAGTCATGCAACGACATGTAACTTACTGCTGTGTCAGAGGAGAAGGTCCTGTCCAGACCTGCAGCACATCGCACACATGATCCATACTCATTGTCTCCCCCTTCTGTGTCACCCCTGTCTGTCTGTCCCTTCCCTGTACAATGTAAGCTCTCACGAGCAGGGCCCTCTTCCCTCACTTATACTATCATCTACTAACTCCCCTCAAGGGCACCTAACACTTGGTTGCTGACGCCCTGCTGCTTATATAAGTGGTATGATCGCTAATACAGCAATGTTTATAAACCATCTCCTTGTCCTGCATTGTCTAGTACTGTTACTTACCGTTTTCTTGTGTGCTCATTTGCTTATGTACTTTGCAAGGCGCTGCGGGACCCTTGTGGCACCATATAAATAAAGGATAATAATGATACACACTGGAACGAACATTGAATGTCTCAGTATCTGCACAAAAACCAGCTCTGTTCCAATCAGATAAAAATCCAGGCTAACAGCAATGCAAAGTAGGATTCATTTACATATAACATAATGGGCTTTGCATTCTGTCAGTGATTAAATGGACTTCTGAACCAGCCACCTGTCACTTGCAAACTACTGGTGTTATAGCCCACTGCCCTGGTTATATGGACCATCACCCTTTGGATGCCAATCCCTGCCTGGCAATATGGCCCGATCACTTGGCAATACTGCCTATTACCCTGGAGATGTGGTCCATGGCCCTATCAATACCACTCATCGCCCTGGCAATACCGCCGCCCATCCCCTGGCAATACCGCCACCCATCACCCTGGCAATACCACCCATCACCCTGGCAATACCACCCGTCACCCTGGCAAGGTTGCAGAATGTGTCAGTTCCAGCTTATTGAAAAGTGTTTCAATAAAAGAATGAAACTGCATCAGTTATCTTATCTCGATTATTCCATGTTTCACCTTCAGTTTTCCCTAAAGACATCGCTGATCACTTATTTATCGGACCAAATCCAAAGTTCATAAGGCTGGAAACCCAGCGCTCCCCATCTGTAACCCCTTCAGTGCCAGCGAGGCTCTCTGAGATAGGAGCTCAGCCATAAGCCTAGATCCTGTTACAGGAGGCACCTGGCCCCGGATCAGATCGCGCCCCCCCTCGGCAGATGACATTGTCATGTTCCTGCTGTCCATAGCCGAGCTCACCAGGTAATGACGGATGACTATACGCTGGTGACTTTGTGATCAGCCCCTCTGCAGATCGCTGCTGGTAGCAATCACCAACACAATGACACTTTAGATTGTAAGCTCTCCAGATCGGGAACATCCATTTTGCGTCAATTTTAGTGTGTAATCTCTGTGTGCCGCTGAGCTAACACTCTAACCGTCAAAAGGGACGCACATGGCCCTTAAGCTTAATAATATGTTAAAACAATACATTCCATCAAAGAGGCACCTCATGCTAATAGAATAGGCCCCCAAGGGCCATTTAGTATCCGCATTTCAAAACTCCTTCATATGCTCTTTAGAGCCACAATTACCCCAAACACTTTCCATCCCTTCCACGTTTCCTAAAACATTCCTCAGCCTCCCACCCACTTATTAAATAAGAGCTGGGGGACTGGTAAAACGCGTTGGGTATTACAGCTGAAATAAGAGCTGGGGGACTGGTAAAACGCGTTGGGTATTACAGCTGAAACAAGAGCTGTGGGCGGCAGGACAGACAGCAGAGAAAAGATTAAAAGTCTCAAAGCATGGAGGAGCTGGGGGCCACAGATAGAGTCTCTAGGGGCCACCCAGGACGCAACTCCAGGTGGACGGTACAGTCACTGCTCCAACGCACCCCATTCCAGCTTGCAGAGTGCTGAGAAAGGCACCCCGATACATGGAAAGGCGCAATGCTACCTATGGATGCACCCATTTTCCTGCTCTCAGCGCTTGTTCTGTGATGTCATGATGTGACGTGCGCCAGGGGTAGGGGCGGCACTGTACACCAATACCTCATCCTTAAAGAGCCACCAACACGTCAAACATTTATCTGATGTGAATGGGCGTTTTGTAACATTTATAACATATGGAAAATCCTAAGTCATGGTGAGACATCTGTGTTTCTCGATATAATATATAAAGAATGTGACCTTCGCCCTCTCACAGGCGCCACGTGAGTAACGTGCTCAGGGACAATACCAGATTTAGTTATTTAAAAGTAAAAAGGCTCCAAAATATTTTGACTAAAACCGGTCAGTGGAGTGTCTGTGCCGCTGCGGCAGGGAAATTAGATTGCAAGCTCCTCTGCAGCTGGATAATGTTCTCTAAACCATACATTTTTCATATGCACATCACACAGCCTGTCTGTAGGTCTATTAAACATTGCTGTAGATTCAGAGCAACCACATCGGCCCTCATTAGCTCCCCTTCCACTACAAAATTACCCCACCCAGCACCCATTAGCCCCCATGTCCCATTCGATATCCCCATTTACCCTTAGCAACCTATTAATGCACCCCACCTCAAAAAATTGATCATTTCACCCCAGTATGTACTAACCCAGTCACCCACTGTCCCCCAATAAACAATCATTTCAGCTCTAAAGCACCGACTAACCCATTCATCCATCTGCCAACACCTATTAATCCACTCACCCCCCCCAACAAAACATCATAAACCAATTCACCTACTCCCAGCACCTAAACCCACCCAACACCTATAACCCATACACCCCCTAATAAGTAATAAATCCATTACCACATTGAACACAGCACACATTAACCCACTGCAACCCAGCACACATTAACCCACTGGACCCAGCACACATTAACCCATTGCACCCAGCACACATTAACCCACTGCAACCCAGCACACATTAACCCATTGCAACCCAGCACACATTATCCCACTGCAACCCAGCACACATTAACCCACTGCAACCCAGCACACATTAACCCACTGCAACCCAGCACACATTAACCCATTGGACCCAGCACACATTAACCCATTGCACCCAGCACACATTAACCCACTGCAACCCAGCACACATTAACCCACTGGACCCAGCACACATTAACCCATTGCACCCAGCACACATTGACCCACTGCAACCCAGCACACATTAACTCACTGGACCCAGCACACATTAACCCATTGCACCCAGCACACATTATCCCACTGCAACCCAGCACACATTATCCCACTGCAACCCAGCACACATTAACCCATTGGACCCAGCACACATTAACCCACTGCACCTCGGCACACATTAACCCATTGCACCCAGCACACATTAACCCATTGCACCCAGCACACATTAACCCATTGCACCCAGCACACATTGACCCACTGCAACCCAGCACACATTATCCCACTGCAACCCAGCACACATTATCCCACTGCAACCCAGCACACATTAACCCATTGGACCCAGCACACATTAACCCACTGCACCCCGGCACACATTAACCCATTGCACCCAGCACACATTAACCCATTGCACCCAGCACACATTAACCCATTGCACCCAGCACACATTATCCCACTGCAACCCAGCACACATTATCCCACTGCAACCCAGCACACATTATCCCACTGCAACCCAGCACACATTAACCCATTGGACCCAGCACACATTAACCCACTGCACCCCGGCACACATTAACCCATTGCACCCAGCACACATTAACCCATTGCACCCAGCACACATTAACCCATTGCACCCAGCACACATTATCCCACTGCAACCCAGCACACATTATCCCACTGCACCCCGGCACACATTAACCCATTGCACCCAGCACGCATCCCACTGCCACCACAACTCATTAACCCATTGCACAAATAAATATATTTATTTGCAGAAAAGAACAAACCTGACCCCCAATGTAACTGTAAGACCCCCTCCCCACTGCCGAGTACATACAGGGAATAGAGAGAAGAGCCCCCGCCATGACCTGCCCCAGGGCAGAGCACATCCCCCTTGCACCTACTTACCTGCCACACACCGAGGTCGGAGCCCGTCAGCAACTTTCGCAATACATTATACAGATCTGTAATGCCCTGTCCTACCACCGTGAGGAGCCCGAGTGCCTCTCCCGGGGGCTGTCGGGACACGTAGTTCTGTGCGCTGCACCTGAGCATAGGGAGCAGCGGTTAAACACTACAACTCCCGAGCACCCGTGAGGCCGCCCGCATAGATGGGCAGTCTGTAGATAGGTTTTATTACACAGCAAAGCAGCAGGGATCCTACAGTGATATCAGAGACAGCACCTATGGGTGGGGGCCCAGGCACGGGCCAGCCTGTATTAACCCTTTCCAGCCTTCCAGGGTATATTATAAGTATCTGGAGCCCAGTGACTGCATTATGCATGCAAAATCCTTATTAATGACCCCCACCTCAGTGTATAGGGCTGATAATAGCTGCTGTCCTCTCAATACATAGGTGAATATGTGGGGAACACCTGCATTTATTGAGTAATGTTTTTTTTTATTTTTTATTAATTAATATTTAACTGTTATTGAGTTCTGCAAATACAGATATGGATATAGAACGGGGGGAGAAACCAGCAATATATGGGCACATTAATAAGGACGTGATCGGGATGCCAAAGAAGAACAGTTGCAGCAGCGACATTTGCTGAGTAGTTTATAGCACACATGTATTCGTACTCCCTGGGTGGCACGCTAGTTAAAAGCACCGCCACAGTCATGCCTGTAGTCACTAACATGCTGTAACTAACCCTATGGGTACATACACCTTGCGTCCTCGTGCGACTTTGCCCAGCGCCCCATTCCCCGTGATATTTGTGTTATTATTTCCCTCATAAAACACAGCAACCAGTGAGAAGTGAGCACAATTTCCATGAATCCAGAATCTTGCGGACTCTGACGCCTCTCCCTCGTGCGTACAAATGGCGCCAGCTTTATGGTAGTCAATGAGACAAAGGAGATCATTTGCTAAACATAGTTCAGCGACCACAAAACTCTAGTAAAGCTGTAACATCAGCGGCCTAATATAATCACGGTGCAGGGGCCTCACATCATAGTGAACATGACCGTATTTTATTTACATGCAGTGTACATATAAAACTCTTATTTTATACACACACTCAGAATCCACCAGAGCATTGCATACTAAACTGAGTGGCTGTACGGATCCTGGATTACATGTATGATCAGCTGCGGTTTGTGCATTATGGTGCATACACACGATCAGATTTTTCCTTCAGATATGAACGATAACGATTTAAAAATCGTTCAGTCGTTCATATCTGAAGGAAAATCGTTCATATCTGACATGCCTGAACGATGGACGATGAACGATGCGCGTTTCCGTTTGTCAGATAACGATATCTGACATCTGATGGGTTTGCAGTCAGACTTGGACGATTCCATTCATTTTAATGCAGTCAAAAATCGTTCAAATCGTTCAAATCGTTCAAAACTTTGGTCAAATCGTTCAAATCGTTCAGTCGTTCATCTGACAAATCTGACAAGTCTGACAAATCTGACCGTGTGTACGCTCCATTAGATGTGAGAGTACAGAGCAGATATCTTGTCCTATCTACGGACCAAGCGAATAAGCAAATTTGCTCAGAGAGTATAATATGTTGCTCTTGTCGGATGGTAGTTTATGGTAAGTGCTTTGTCTATACTGATTTAGAGTCGCCATCCCCAGCGCAGAGAGAGAGGGGCGAGAGCACCAGCTAGGCCAGGACCTCAAGTAAGTCACAGAACGGTATAGAGAGGAGTGAGCGTTAGGATATTCACAAGGAGTGAATTTGATAGAACACTGATAAATTACCACTTAAATTACTCTATTGTTATTATGTAGTGTAACACGGGGTATAGAAATGAGGACTCCAGACAGGCAGGTACTTGGTAAAGCAGTGGCTTTTAATGGCAGCAAATACTGCACCTTAGCATACGTGAGCATAGGCCTGGACACACACAGGCACATAACAGAAAATAAGCAAATAAACATATAATGTCCCAGCACTTCTCTCGCTTAACAGTCAGCAATTGCAATATCTGTAGACCTTCCAGGTCCTGGCACCCTAATGCTAACCACTGCCCCTGGCCTATCCCCAGCCAGCTTATGCGGCATCAGGAGTTTGGAGGGAGCTGATCCCACCAGAGTGTGGGCAATTCAGGTGAGAACAACCCCTCTCACCACAGTAGGTAAATGGTTAATCGCTACATGCTGCCTCTTAACTGTGTGTTATTGTGCATGACTCAACTTTCCGAATAACATCACATGTCTGAGTAAATATTATTTACTAAACTTAAAGGTCAGGCTGATTAGATTCCAGGTGCAAGACTTGTTTACATGACTCTATAAAAGGGTCTGCATATGCACAAGCCTGTCACTTTAGAATGTAAGCTCTCACGAGCAGGGCCCTCTTCCCTCATGTGTTTTTCCTTCCTTTACTTAGATTGTTATCTACTCTATACTCCAAATGTTTATATACCATGTACTTGTACTGCAATATCTTGTACTGTATGTCACTGTTTTCTTGTTTTGTTCAACTGTTTATGTACTGTTTATGTACTTTGTTTATGTATTTTGTAAGGCGCTGCGGAACCCTTGTGGCGCCATATAAATAAAAGATAATAACAATAATAATAAAATGTGTTATTGGAGCATCACAGTGCTGTACGGCTGTACAGTACTTAGCCCAAGAGGGATTGATACCTTATCGTTTGTACTGCTGGTTGTCTTCTATCACTTGTATCCTGTTATATTCAATAACACCTACTTTGGTTAGGAATCAACTTGTGGACTAACCTCCTTGCTCGCATCCGCTATGCACCTACCAACTTGTAGGCATCTGGCAATAAAAATCTCTCCAAGGTAGCGGGTACATGCTCAATTGCTCCGGTGTTACTGCCTCAGAGTTGGGAGGGTTAAATTACGACTTTGCCCTGCACCAGTAACTGTCATGTAGTCTGCTCGTACGGGTGCAGTGGAACTAAAAGACCACACTTGGAGATCCACTGTGATCTTCTGCTATCGCTGTCCTGAGATCTGCTGTCACCATCCTGAGATCTGCTATCGCCGCCCTGAGTTCTGTTATCGTCGCCCTGAGTTCTGTTATCGCCGTCCTGAGTTTTGCTATCGCCACCTTGAGTTCTGTTATCGTCCTCCTGAGATCTGCTATCGCCACCTGGAGTTCTGTTATCGCCGTCCTAAGTTCTGCTATCACCGCCCTGAGTTCTGCTATCGCCACCCTGAGATCTGCTATCGCCGCCCTGAGATCTGCTATCTCCGTCCTGAGATCTGCTATCACCGTCCTGAGATCTGCTATCTCCGTCCTGAGATCTGCTATCACCGTCCTGAGATCTGCTGTCACCGTCCTGAGATCTGCTATCACCGTCCTGAGATCTGCTATCTCCGTCCTGAGATCTGCTATCACCGTCCTGAGATCTGCTATCTCCGTCCTGAGATCTGCTATCACCATCCTGAGATTTGCTATCACCACCCTGAGTTCTGCTATCTCCGTCATGAGATCTGCTCTTGCCGTCCTGAGATCTGCTATTACCACCCACCACCCTGAGTTCTGCTATGGCCATCCTGAGATCTGGTATGGCCATCCTGAGATCTGCTATCTCTATCCTGAGATCTGCTATCACCATCCTGAGATCTGCTATCACCGTCCTGAGATCTGCTATCTCCATCCTGAGTTCTGTTATCGCCGTCCTGAGATCTGCTATCTCCATCCTGAGATCTGCTATCTCCATCTTGAGATCTGCTATCACCATCCTGAGATCTGCTGTCGCCGTCCTGAGATCTGCTATCTCAACGTCCTGAGATCTGCTATCGCCGTCCTGAGATCTGCTATCGCCGCCCTGAGATTTGCTATGGCGATCCTGAGATCTGCTCTCGCCATCCTGGTGGGTTGCGGGGAAGCCGAGGGTGGCTTGCTCCTGTCATGTTGGGGTATGGGGGGTGTCTGTGTCTGCATGCAGCAGCTGTATCTCAGGCCCTGTTAGCCATTAATGGATAATTTTGCCAGTTAAAGGCACACTGACCCTTCTATTTACAATTATAGTTACATGTATTTAACCCACCAAATTGCTTTACAATATCTATATACAATTAAATCATATATTATTTTATTGTTATGAATGCCCTGTATAACTTATTAATTATAAGAAGGTTTTTTTTTTTACATACTAGCAAACAGTATAAATTGGACACTTATTTTGTAGGGCCCTAAACCAATGAAGTTAAGAAGATCCTGTTATCTTGTTCAAACATTGATTAATGTCAGGAGCGGCTGCAGTTTGTCACCACTAGAGGGCACTCATCATTCATCCAGCATGAGGGGCTGCTCTGTAATGCCAACCAAACATTGCACCTCTCGCTCAGTCCTACCCCCGTTTAGCCTCATATTTAACTTCTTATAAATAATCTCCCTCACCTACCCACGTACATTGCGTCCGACATCGCCACTGCGTCCACGTATGAATCAGGGCTTATGTCTTCTGTATCCGATGCCCCACTTGTCCCATTCACATGTTACGGTCATTTCAATGCAACTATGAGCCTCACACAGGACGTCTGGACCAGGCGGTCGCCCACCTGCGACTTTATGCAAATGCCGCTACAAACTCCTTCCCTCGTGTACATTTGTGTGGCTGAGTGTGCAAGGACTGAGACGCCCACATTTAGTGCCCGTGCACGCTGTAATACCGATTGGTGCGTCCTGATACGTCGCCCTCAGTGGCACCACTGCAGCTTGGACTAGACCTACAGCAGCTGCAGTGACTCCGTCTGACTACGTCCTCCTATCCCTGTGCGCCTGGGAATGCAGCCGCTATCATTCACACGCCTGTGACACCCCCATAACAAGCCCATAAGGCGGACCATTTTGCATGCGCTACTAGCCATCTCCCGGTCACGGACGCCCAGCACTTTCCACCACATTTCTGATACCGTCTGACCCGATCACAAGAGCGCCTTGGTGCGCACACGCTGCGTAACGCATGCGTCATATGAGTTTTTAGGACTTTTCGCACATGTGCAGCTGCAAAAAAATCGAGCAATTAAGTGAACATGGGCGTTACGTGCTGCGCCCATCTGTCTCGCCTGCTATTCCTCCAGGCAAAATCAGCATCATTGAAATGATATTCCGCCCTCAGTTACTGCATCCTCTACATCAGGGTTTCCCAAACTCCAAAATGCAGTCAAACCTCCAAAATGCATTTTTCGGGGGTGTGCTGCAACCCACTTATACATTAAAGTGGTCTTCAGTGGATACCGGTGATATCCGCTGCGGCAGTCCGGCACTACAATGCCCGTAGAATTTTATGGGGCTACGATGTGCTGGTATGCACCAATTTCCAGAAAGGAAAACTATCCAGAGCTTATGCCCGATCGGCAACGCCATCCATAGATCCGATCCCTCCCAGGCCGATGGCTGCGCACGCACAATAAGACTCCTGGGTCATAAACTCCGAAGTCCTCACAATGCCAATGACAGCTGTTATCAGAAGAGCGGTCCTTTGCGGTTTTATTATTTATTCATGCATACGGCGTTAGTAAATACCGATAAGCATGCGTTAAGTGGTGAAACGTGTCGCATGCAATATGCGCTCCAAGCAGGGGATATTAACCCCTGAGGGGGCCCGTGTATAGCGGACCCCCATCTCTGAGGAGCGCCCTCCACCCCCCTCAGCCGCATATCTTACACTGTGCGCCGGAAAGCGGATTCCTCCTCCGTCGCAGCGCCATCTTGCCAGTGGTATTCGGGAAGATGACGTATGCACACAAATGAGCAAATGCCGAAGATCACTGGGAAGATGGCGCCACAGACGAGGAGGAGGGATCCGCTTGCTGGCACAAGGTAAGTATAATCTGGGTGCAGGGTGTGCGTTGCGGGGCCCCTCTGGACCCGTGTGTACTGCACCCGTTATGAATACGCCTATGGATGCAAGATACAACCGTCCTTAGGGCCTGATTCAGAGCCGGATGCTATTTGCGGATGCTCGTTCAGAAAAAGGGGCTGGCTATTTAAATTAAGCGCTCGCTCTTTGTGGTCTGTTGACGCCTCTATGTCTGAGCGAGCGTCCGAAATATGCGCTCGCTATTTTGTAAAGACGCCCCTTGGCCGCTCGCATCTTACGTCATCTCCGCTATTTAATAGATTAATCGAGTACATCGAAAGGCGTATGAACTGCTCGCTATTCTTGTGGTAGCATTTTCCTACCGCAAACATGCGAGCAGTTCAGGCTAAAAGACAGCCAACTGACGTGGTCGATGACGCTGCTTTGTTAATTATGCACACCCTTAAAACGCCCGTTTTGACCGTTTGGCACGCCTGCGTTCGGATCTCCACTCCCCGTTTTCAAGCACCTTCCCCTGTTACCACCCACAAACGCCTCATTCTGTCACTCAAATTAGCAGGCACTCGCTATTTTGCGAGCACATGATTTCCGACTGCACTGACTGGTTGGCGCATGCGCATTACAACCCATATGCATGCGCAGATGTGCGAACATCGCTCGGAGCGAACGAGCGGCCGCTTACGAGCGGCTCTGAATCAGGCCCTTAGTCCTCAAGGCACCCTAAAGGCCCCTACACACTAGATGATTTTTTTAACGATATGGCCGATTCCAAGGCATCGGAACGACAAATCGTTCAAATCGTAAAGTGTGTACGCACTATGGCCCTGATTCAGAGCCGCTCACAAAAAGCGAGCGCTCGCTCTGAATCAGGGCGGGCGCTTCTTTTTTCAGCCGGCCTCCTGGCCACTCGCTAAGCTGTGGGTGATCACCCACAGCTTTAGCGAGCGGCCAGGTGATGGTCGCGATGGTCTCGACCGTCGCGACCGTCGGCCTTGCGACGAGACCCTTGTGGTAGGGTCTCATCTGCCGCAAGCCCCAGTGAGCTTTCGGCTCTAATAGAGCCAGAAGCTCACTACTGACATCACTGGTGATGTCAGTAGGGCCGCCCACAAACGCCTCCGTTTGTCCAGCCACCTCCCCTCCCCACCTACAAAACGGGGCGAGCTGTCAATCAACATCGACAGCCGCCCATTTGTAGCGAGCCCCGGAGCTAGTGAATTTCTCACTAACTCCGGGGCTTGCGCACACGCATTGCGCATGCCGCGCGTGCACAATGCCCCATCGTTGACCCGCTTGCAACTGGGACTGGGCATAGCGCTTGCGAGCGGGTCTGAATCAGGCCCAATGCGCGCTACCTCATCGTCGTTCGTCACATCTTCAGATCTTCTCTACATGCAGCTCAGTCTGACAATCTCATTAACGATTCCCCGCAGATCGTGCAGTGTGTATGTACGCGCTACTGGACAGCCAGGCGATATGGTTACATTATATAGTTAACAATCTGACCACCAAACGATGCACAATATATAGTTTGGTCATTTGTTGTTAGGTTGCACAGTGCGTATGCTCTAGATCGTTTGTCCGGGAGTTCAAGGGAAAATGTTGATGACATTGCATCGTTTCAGTGGAGTCTTAAGAGAGGAGGGGGCCCATGTGCACTCCCAGTGCGGGGCCCCCTCCTCTCCCTCCCCGGTGGCCAGTAGTCGACTGACGCTGCTGGCCGGCCAACGCAGAATCAGTAGACTCTGGGCACCGCACACCCTGCACCCATTATAGATACGCCCCTGCATCGTTTGCAAGGCGTGTAATGTGTACCTAGCTTAACAGTCCAGGTTTTAAGGATACCCATGCTTGTGCATAGATGGTATAATCAAATTGGCTGAGGTACTAATTAAGCATGGATATCCTTAATACCTGGACTGTTAGGGTGCCTTGAGGGCGGCTGACTTTAGAAACCACTGCTTTACATTATTTTCCCCCATGACACAGCTGCTCTTCCATCAGGTACATGCCCTATTTATTTTATATATCTGTGTACATATCACCCAAGACTAGTGCTTGCCACAATGGCATTACTCAGATCAGGCGGGAGTCCCGGCCATTGGCATATGTATAATGGGTGCAGGGTGTGTGGTGAGGACTCATCATATTTTATCCCATAGATAAGATTAACATGTGTTGAATCTAAGCAGGAGCCCGCGTGTACTCAGAAGCCGCCGAGTACAGGCCGTGCACCCCATGCTTACACTAATGTCATTTTACATGGTGCTGACAAGTCCTCTATGATAGGAACAAGAAAATATCTTATTATTTAAAATGATTCCCTTTAAGGACAGTAGGGGGCGCATGTGAGCGTTCATTGCTGATAAAGCTGTTTATATACCAAAGGAGATGGGACTTGTACGTCGCTCTTAGGCACATTCCTGGGAAGTTTCGCTTTTGTTGACTGTAAATGATACTGAGGACTTTATAAATCACATACACTTATGGCACAGTTACGTCTTTTACTTATTACAATGTCCGCCCCCCGCCCCCCCATATAAATAGTGCGCGCTCACTGAGGTCACATTAGGGACAGGTCCCCATCAATCCGCAGGGCCAGGTGGAAGGAATTTGTTTTGGTTTTTTAAAGTTACTGTCTGCGAAAACATGTAGCACAGAACGTGACGCCATCCGGCCGGAATGACAGGGGGCAACTGAAGCGTAGCGATTATTTCAGGTGAAAATGAAGAGTTGCACACAAGTTGGTCGGAATGACACTTGCGCTGCGTGCACGGAACTAAGGGAAATATATATCACCAACCAATCAGCTCCAAACTATCATTTCTTAAACACAGCCTGCAAAATGTAAGTGAGAAGCTGATTGGTTGGTGATGTATATCTCACAATTTTATCTCATATCAAGCTTCGATACATATGCCTCTAAATTCGATTTTGTGCCTGTATGCGACCGTGCCGCCTCCATTCCAACACTTGGAAATCAATATCAGTGAACAACTGAACCAGCCTTGTACCTGGTGCAAGAGATTTGCCCCACATCAGAGGGATCTTTGCGCACGCCCTCGCCGCGCCTCTGCTAAACGCAGCCTTCATGCAAACGTCCCATGGCTGCAGAGTAACGCCAATTTAGCTTCAAGTGCCAAAGCGACTGAGATGCGCAGAACTCTGAATGGCTTGTAGATGTGTACGCTGAGCTGACAACAGCTGCGGACGGTAAAGAAGTGGGCGCCATGGACGTCCATATGCAGATGCGCAGATCTTCGCCATACACGGGCAGGTTCTTAGCATAAGGAAGTAACAGAGAAGCAGCCGCAGAATCAGCGCCTATAGCAGTGTTCTGGGAAGGAGCTACAGGATGAGCAGAGAATAAAGAGTAATAAGAATTATACAGTAACAATGTATATAAAACGTTCCTTTCTCTGTATATGGGACGATACAATGTAGCTACAGCTTCTCCTGTACTGAAGAGTAAGTGATAGCAATTTAATGTTGCAATTGTTTATATGTGAGCATAGGTTAATAGACTAAACGCTGCACGCTTCCTTTCTCCGGTGACTATGTGGCACAGTCTCTTTAAAGTGACACAGCCGCCATTCCTAACCCATTCCTTCCTCCTCCATGCAGCCATTTTCACAGGGCTCCGTGATTTGCACCAACACCCTGGGCTACAACCAGTGGCTTTCTGATTTTGCAAGGTGGTGCAAATCCACACTAAGGGGTCTATTTACTAAGCAGTGTTAGGAGTGAAAAGTGATAAGAAAGTGATATGGTGCCAGCCAATCAGCTCCCATCCGTCATTTTTCAAACACTGCCTGTGAGATGACAGTTGGGAGCTGATTGGCTGGCACCTTATCACTTTCTTATCACTTTTCACTCTGTATCCTAACACTGCTTAGTAAATAGACCCCTGAAAGTGATGACAGCTACTTCTACAAGTGGTTGGACAGAGGCCGTGCGACCGCATAAATGCCGGCGAGTCTAAATACACTCCATAAAAGTAACGTTGGGCCTGATTCAGCAGGGAACACAGTTTATACGCACGCAATCGGTTCATTGATGCGTACTGCATATGCGTATGCATTGCAGTGCGCAAACTAGCCACTGCGCTAGGGAAAACGGTGTTTAAACGGTCTGACGCGCCTGCGTTTTTCTAACCAACCCCCTGTTACCTCCCCCAAACGCTGACTACCTATCACTCACTTTGTGAGTGGATCCTCTGAACGAGCGTAATCACAGACCAATCGCTGCGTGTGTCTTACAACCATGTGCAATGGAGAACAATCGCTCATTCTGCGTAAATATCGGCATTGTGATTACTGACCCTGCTCCTGTGTATGGATGCACCAATCCACACTCTACACAGCAAGTCCGCCAATCTGTCAGCCACTCCCTGCACGCTCAGCCTGAAGAGTCAGACAGCATGCTGGGTTATGTATATTATTAAGCACGGTCATAGTCAGATATATTGGTGTAAACTATTTGGCTTTACTTCCTCTTTAAATGTTATAAACAGCAGAGGTGCTAACATTATTCTCTTCCTCCAAACTCTTTATAATAAGTTTGCCTTAACAATCATGATTTGCATAAGAGCAGGACGTTTCCATCACCACCTTGAGATAATTCTTGCAGGAAGACACATTGTCACCAGGAAGATACCGGGAATTTATGTAAAAATAATGCAAACGCTGATGCATCATTTATTTATCTCAAATCGTGCGCAGCATGAAATAAATGTGTCACATATAGTACAGGCTCGGGGCCTGAGACAGAATTAGGAGCAAACACAACAGTGGCTTACATCTAGGAGACACTGGTCCTTGGGTAGCAGTGACGGGAGTGTCACACATTCTGTCATAGTCCGAGAGTCTCCTCCCGGCCATCTCTGCAGTGTTCATTCCGGGAAGCAGACTTCCACAGCCGTCACAACGTGCATTCCGGGGACTGGTCTCTTCTCCTAGAGAGGTTTCAACTCCTAGTGAGCAGAGGTGGCCTCCCAGAGGGGGTCCTCATGGCCTTCTGACTCTATCACACACTACCGGTGTTACAGTCCAGCACTAGGGGTACTGAAGCAACCTTCAGTGACTCTTTGTCAGTGAAGTGGTTCTTCCACTTTGTGTACCTGTTTCCTCCAGTCTCCCTTCTTCCTCGAGGTCTTCGGAAGTTTTCCAATCGAAACGGAGATGCTTTCCTGCTGGTGGCTCCTGATTGCCCCAGACGTCAGGGGTACTTAGATTTTCGGAGTCTCCCCATCGATACTCCATTCCTGCTGCTTCACTATCCGGACCTGTTGTCTCAGGGTCCTTGTTTTGCCCTGGACCTGGATCGTTTGTCTTTGACTGCGTCCCTACTGTGGTCCTATGGCTTCCCTGGCTCTGTCATCATTGAGATGATTGGAGCACATAGATCAGCTTTTGCTGGGATCTACCACAGACTGTGGCATACATAATTCTTATGGTATTGTACCTGTCGCTACGATCCTCCAGTGTTCAGGATTTCCAGAAATTCTGGCATTCCTGCCGGCTGGCTTGGGTCTCACCCTCCGCCTGGCCTTCCTCACAGTGCGGATCTCTACACTGTCAGTATGGTTCGGATGTGGAATTGCTCAACTCTTTGGTATCCGGTTCATCCTTCAGGGTGTTTTCTGGATTATGCCTCCCTTTGTCCCCCCTAGGGACTCCTTGGGATTTAGTAGTGGTTCTTCGTTCCCTCCGGGGACATTCATTTGAACCACTAGCTGTGATAGCCATTACATGGTCCATTGCTTAGGCTCTCCCTCTCTCTCTCCCTCTTATGGCGTTTGCATCCGCCAGGAGAGTGTCGGAATTGGGAGCGTTGTCATGTGGCTCCCTCTTCTGGATGGTTCATCATGTCAGGGTGTGAGTTGAACTCGACCTGTGGGCCTGATTCTGACCCGCTCGCGAGAGCTGGACACTCGCAAGCGGGTGGATGGTGCCGAAGTGCGCATGCGCACGACGGAGGGAGCTCCGTCGTGCTCATGCGCGAGACCCGGCGAGCGATGGGGAATCCGTCGCTCCGGGTCTCGATATAAAGGGGGCGTGCTGTCGATGGTGAGTGACAGCACGCCCCCTTTGGTGGGCGTGCTGGGGGCGTGGCTGCCAGATGGAGGCGTTCCCACGGGAATGCCTACCGTCTGAGTCCGGCCCCACTGACATCAGTAGTGATATCAGTGGGAGTGATTTTGGCTCTGATAGAGCCAAAATCACTCCTGGGCTTGCGGCAGTGAGACCCTACTGCAGGGTCTCATCGTAAGCCCGATGGTAGCGATGGTCGTGACCATCGCAACCATCATCATGGACGCTCGCTATAGCTGTGGGTGGTAACCCACAGCTATGCGAGCTTGCATGAGGCCGCTCCAAAATGAGGTAGGAGGGCCCTGATTCAGAGCGAGTACTCTGGTCAGAGTGTCCGGCACTGAATCAGGCCCTGTGTCTCTTCCTAAAGTGGTTTTTAGGTTCCATATTATTTTGGAACTGATGGTACTGCCATTCAATCTCCAGTCCTCTCGGCTGGTGTGGCCTCATTGACTGTGGTCCGGCCTCTCCGGATTTATGTGATCCGTTCAAGTTCCTTAGGGAAATTAGACTCCTTATTTGTGGTCTGGGATTTCTGGTTTTCACAGGAAAGGATGGCCGGCCTATAACCAGATGTTGGCTGGATGGCTTTGTATGTCTTTCTCAGCGGCCTACACATAGAAAGGCCTTTCTGTTGATGCTTGTTTTTCTCGGGCTGTGGGCCCCTCGTGGGTGGCTCGCTGTGGCGCCTCGGCTGTTCTGCCTTGCTAGGTGGCCACATGATCTTCGGTCCACACCTTTTTAAGGTTCTATGCATTGGTTTCCTTTGCCTCTCAGGATGCTTCCTTTAGGCGACGGATTCTCCTCTTAGCACAGGAGCGTCCCCACCCTTATAAGGACTGCTTTGGGACATCCCCAAGGTCAACCCTGTGGACCCCCTATGGACCCTGAAGTAGAAAACAAGAGATATGGTAAGAACTTACCTTTGTTATCTCTGTTTCTATGAAGTCCATAGGGTCCACAGGGCGTCCGCCCTGACGCATTTGGCTTCATATGGGCTGTGTTACTGGTCACCGGTTTCCCGTCTCCTTCTCTGTGAGTATGGTTATTGAGTGTTCCAGTCTTCTCTCTCTCTCTCTCTCTCTCTTTCTTTCCTCTTCCAGCCTTTGGCTACTTACAAACTGAGGTGCCTCTGGCTTGAGGGCGGGGTTATAGGGAGAGTGGACCCAGTGCATCCTGGGAGCTGAAAGCTTTAACTGCGTAATGCCCGGATTTGGTTCCCAACCTATACCCCAAGGTCAACCCTGTGGACCCTATGGACTAGGTAGAAACAGAGATAACAAAGGTAAGTTCTTACCATATCTCTTGTTATATGAGGCAGAACCACCCTGCCCCCCCCCCACTCGCACAACGCAGGTTATATGTGAGGCAGAACCCCCCCCTCTCACCACATTACACAGCTTATCTATGAGGCAGGACCATCCCCCACATACCTGTGCAGCTTATACATATGATGCCAATCTCTTGAGCTGCTGTCATGCGGTCAGTTTGGGTAACCGCGAATATTGTACTGTGTTGCAGACAGGTGCGTCCAGGATCACTATCACCTCCCGTATCGCTGGCAGGTCTGTGTCCATGGAACCTGGAAGGACTTCTCTAATGTGGAGACCATCGAGGAGGTATACTGTGACCCCAACTCCAGGTACCATTATTCAGCAAGCCTTGTACAGCACAGATAACCAGATGTAGCGTCTATATCACGGTCCTCGCAAGGGACAATCACCCGACAGCTGTCTCTGGATTCCGAGCACTTTAAACACTTTATTTGCACAGTGACTGAATTCCCTATTTTATGTTATGTGCATGAAATAAGTCACAGATAATGTCAGTATAACTTTATAATCAGGAAAAAAATGTGTCCTGGTTGGGTGCAGTTTCTTGTGACAGCCTGTAGAGTGCTCTGTGGTGTGACCATGATCTGTCCCCACTTACAGTATACTAGTGACGCATGTGAACTATGACACCATGACGTACAAGACCAGTAAGATACAGCGCCTCCAAGCCGCCCCACTTCATCCTCACCGCCGACTGGCGCTGGTTCTGGAAGGACGAATACAAAAAGAGGATCGAGTAAAGCCAGGAGGTAAATAACAACCATACCCTTTGGCCTCGCAATCATTCACTTATTACTCAGTATTATCCAAATAGAATGCAAATATATTTGTTTTTATACAGTCAGGTGCATAAATATTGGGACATTGACAGAATTGTCATATTTTGGCCTCTATTCACCACCACAATGGCTTTGAAATGAAACAAACAAGATGTGCTTTACCTGCAGACTTTCAGATTTAATTTGAGGGTAATTACATCCAAATCAGGTGAACGGTGTAGGAATTACAACGGTTTCTATATGTGCCTCCCACTTTTTAAGGGGCCAAAAGTAATGGAACAAACTAAACAATCCTAAATCTAACTTTCACTTTTTAATACTTTGTTGCAAATCCTTTGCAGGCAATTACAGCCTGAAGTCTGGAACGCATAGACATCACCAGACGCTGGGTTTCATCCCTGGTGATGCTCTGCCAGGCCTCTACTGCAAATGTCTTCAGCTCCTGCTTGTTCTTGGGGCATTTTCCCTTCAGTTTTGTCTTCATCAAGTGAAATGCATGCTCAATCGGATTCAGGTCAGGGGATTGACTTGGCCATTGCATAACATTCCACTTTTTAGCCTTAAAAAACTCTTTGGTTGCTTTTGCAGTATGCTTCGGGTCATTGTCCATCTGCACTGTGAAGCACCGTCCAATGAGTTCTGAAGCATTTGACTGAATATGAGCATATAATATTGCCCGAAACACTTCAGAATTCATTCTACTGCTTTTGTCAGCAGTCATATCATCAATAAATACAAGGTGACCAGTTCCATTGGCAACAATACATGCCCACGCCATGACACTACCACCACCATGCTTCACTGATGAGGTGGTATGTTTTGGATCATGAGCAGACGCTATGGAGCCAACAGCCCAGCCTGTCACAGGCCCAATACTTGGCGTAGTATGAAATGCGCTGTGTAAGCTGCGAGGGCTGTAATGTTTGTCCAGCGTCTTAGTTACTAGACCGCAGATCTAAGCTCAGTTGTTTTGCAACAGACGGACGCTCACAAAACTTCCACCATTACGAGCCGGGACCTGGAGAACGTTTTCCTGTCTGATAAGACGACCAACATACAGTTCAAGGCCGGGAAACAGAATTACGTGCTGAGCTTTAAAGGTACAGTATGGCTTACCGGTTTCTGCCAGCGTTCTCCTATATACGCGCTCTCTAAGGAAAATACACATTCACTCCACCCAACATAAATTGTGTATAATCTATAGTCACATACTTATTATGATGTTATATTTTTCGGCCCTGATGTTTCTGGTATTATTGTGATACCTCGTCGCCCGGCCTGACGGACTCCATCTTTGTCTCCCCCAGAAATGGTACAGAGGCACACCCGCTACGGTACCGAGAGAGAAGTGTGTCGGAGACCCAAGTTTGTGTCTGCGGGGGATGTAAAGAAGATGAAACTTAGGTAAATATTCCAAGGGTTTATCTGATTTCCCTCTCCTGACCCACACTGAGGTACCGAAAATATATAGTAAACAAAAGAAATAATTATATATATATATTTTTTTTAATGTTTGGTAGACCTATATATTAGAAGACCTGTAATCGGGATGCTGTCAATATCCCTACGGTTGAGATTCTGTCGGTCAGAATGCTGACACCGGAATCCCGACACTAGTCGGAATACCGACGCTGACATTCAACCGCCGGGATCTCTAAGGCTAGCAGCGGGGTTAGACACCAGAGGGAGGGTTAGGTTTGGGGAGGGGGAGGTTAGAATACCGACCAACGGGTGTGGTTATCCTAACCGTGACGGAATTGCGCATGTATCCCCTATAATCATTGTCTGCCGTCTTATATTACTAGAATGCTGCTGAGTCTGCCCCGCTGCTTTGCATAAAGCACCGCTGGCGCTAGGGGGTGGGCTTATGGGAGCGGGCATGAATGAATTACTAGTTTCTGTACAATGAGCCAGCAGCCTCCTCATTGGTCTAAGAAAAGCAGGTGAGGCGCATTTGATATTGAATATTGTAGAGCACTTGAGAAATAACAGACTCCTCTTGTGTTCCAGGAAGTCTGACTCCTCTAAAGCAAATGATGACAAGTCCACGCCCGAACACTGGGACAAAGGGCAGGTCCCAGAAGTTGGGTACAAGGTGAATACGTAGGGTTGCCTCCTTTTACTGAGCCGAGAACTGTGACTAATTGTAATGCAGCTAATGGTCACTAGAGGGCCCTGTTCCATTACAGTCTACAGCTGAGATCGCCTTGCATCAGTTCTTTAAATAATATAGAGAAATAAGGTTTTACATCATACATGAGGAATAATACGGGTCATAATACTTTTATATGCTTAATTATACTCCTGTGTACATCAATAAATAGTGTGTTAAAAAAAAATTACAACATCACATTTACCTATAAGGGGGTTACATATATTTTTAAACAAGAAGTTTAATCGTTTTTGACACATTTATTGTGAAATATGAAGAAGTGTGGCGGATTCAGCATCATCGCTGGGCTCGGTACTCTTGCTTTTTGGCCTCTCATCATTCCTTTTCTAGGATTGGTCTTGCTCTGATATCCAGGAACCTGGTCCCGCAGGTTGTGGAGGTGGAGTACCGGTCCCGTGGTGTGTGTCGGATCACGCCCCTTTACTTCTGACTATTGATGTTGCTGCTCCACGAGGTCACTCTTTTTGGAAGTTTAATCCTTTCTGGCTTACATTAATGGGCGCTGGCTCGGAATTGGAATCCCAATGGAATGATTTCTTCACTGAGAACACTGGTTCTGCTTCTTATGACATTTTGTGGGATGCCTTTAAGGCTGTCCTTCATGGTTCTTTAACGGTAGGGTGATAAATATTAAAACTTTCCGTAAGAAAAAGAAGGGGAGTTGGAAAATCATTGTACTATGCTTGAACAGCAATATCTGTCCTCTGGTTCTATTACTGCTAGATCCTCATATATGGAGGCCGCTAAACTTTTATCTGATTTCTTCTTAGATAAGTCCAGAAGACGTCTGCTTTTTGTTAAGCATAGTCATTATTTAGATTCGGATAAATCTGGGGCTTTCCTGGCTTATCTGTCTAGGGAGGTCCGACCCGTCACGGTCGTAGCTCAAATTCGGGACTCCTTAGGTAATTTGCACTCCTCTACACCTGCTATTACTAATGTGTTCTATGAGTATTTTGGTAGTCTTTATTGTTCCCAGGCCCACTATCCTTTAGATGAATTATTTGAATCTTTGGGACATATATCCCTTCCATGTATTTCCCAGGACAGTAGAGAATTCCTTGATTCCCCATTTACTGTAGAGGAAATTGGGGTGGCTGTTTCTTCATTTCCAGGGGGTAAGGCCCCAGGGGTGGATGGGGTTCCTATTGAGATTTACAAAAACATGCCCTTTTCTTTTTCCCCAGACTTCTTGACCTTTTTAATGAACTGTGTGACCTGGGTGCTCTTCCCCCTGCTATGTCAGAGGCCATTATTGTTATGATCCCCAAATCTGGCAAAGATCCCCTTGATCCTGGCTCTTATCGCCCGATCTCCCTCCTTTCCACGGATATTAAAATATTGGCTAAAATGCTTGCACTTAGGCTTAGTAAGGTAATTGGGGAGGTGGTGCATCCTGACCAGACTGGTTTTATGCCAGGAAAGTCTACTTCCCAAAATCTTAGGAGATTATATTCGATTTTGCAGCTGGCAGACTCTGTGGACGACTGACCTGAGAATAACCCAGATCGATGGTGCTGTGTAAACGGTGCCCGACCTGGTTTGGAACCATGTCTTAAAACCCAGGTTGGACCCAGGTTTTTGGTGGAAAGAGGTATAAATAAATAAATTGGTCTCAAAAAGACTCTGTATCCTTCTGTCAGCAGTGACCTGAAGCCTGAAGAATAAATAATATGTGTATGTTGTTTAATAACCTGGGATTGTAGCACTTTATTTCCTGAGCCTTATTCCTATATCTCAGATTAATAATAAATCGGATCTAGTGAACAAAATCTGTCCTCTACAATCAATGCAGGTTTAATTTTCATTGACCCATTAAGAACAAGACACATAGAAAAACATTTATTGATAATTACGATTGCTAATAACGTATTCTCTCTTATCCCTCAGACTGTATAATCACATCACTGCAATTAGCAGCAGTGTAGTATAGTGTGATACTGGTAGTGTCAGGTGTATAGCCAGCACTAAGCGTTATTGTGTGATGTATAGTGTGATACTGGTAGTGTCAGGTGTATAGCCAGCACTAAGCGTTATTGTGTGATGTATAGTGTGATACTGGTAGTGTCAGGTGTATAGATAGCACTAAGCGTTATTGTGTTATGTATAGTGTGATACTGGTAGTGTCAGGTGTATAGCCAGCACTAAGTGTTATTGTGTGATGTATAGTGTGATACTGGTAGTGTCAGGTGTATAGCCAGCACTAAGCGTTATTGTGTGATGTATAGTGTGATACTGGTAGTGTCAGGTGTATAGATAGCACTAAGCGTTATTGTGTTATGTATAGTGTGATACTGGTAGTGTCAGGTGTATAGCCAGCACTAAGCGTTATTGTGTGATGTATAGTGTGATACTGGTAGTGTCAGGTGTATAGCCAGCACTAAGCGTTATTGTGTGATGTATAGTGTGATACTGGTAGTGTCAGGTGTATAGCCAGCACTAAGCGTTATTGTGTGATGTATAGTGTGATACTGGTAGTGTCAGGTGTATAGCCAGCACTAAGTGTTATTGTGTGATGTATAGTGTGATACTGGTAGTGTCAGGTGTATAGCCAGCACTAAGTGTTATTGTGTGATGTATAGTGTGATACTGGTAGTGTCAGGTGTATAGCCAGCACTAAGCGTTATTGTGTGATGTATAGTGTGATACTGGTAGTGTCAGGTGTATAGCCAGCACTAAGCGTTATTGTGTGATGTATAGTGTGATACTGGTAGTGTCAGGTGTATAGCCAGCACTAAGCGTTATTGTGTGATGTATAGTGTGATACTGGTAGTGTCAGGTGTATAGATAGCACTAAGCGTTATTGTGTGATGTATAGTGTGATACTGGCAGTGTCAGGTGTATAGCCAGCACTAAGTGTTATTGTGTGATGTATAGTGTGATACTGGTAGTGTCAGGTGTATAGCCAGCACTAAGTGTTATTGTGTGATGTATAGTGTGATACTGGTAGTGTCAGGTGTATAGCCAGCACTAAGCGTTATTGTGTACTGTATAGTGTGATACTGGTAGTGTCAGGTGTATAGCCAGCACTAAGCGTTATTGTGTGATGTATAGTGTGATACTGGTAGTGTCAGGTGTATAGATAGCACTAAGCGTTATTGTGTGATGTATAGTGTGATACTGGTAGTGTCAGGTGTTTAGCCAGCACTAAGCGTTATTGTGTGATGTATAGTGTGATACTGGTAGTGTCAGGTGTATAGCCAGCACTAAGCGTTATTGTGTGATGTATAGTGTGATACTGGTAGTGTCAGGTGTATAGCCAGCACTAAGCGTTATTGTGTGATGTATAGTGTGATACTGGTAGTGTCAGGTGTATAGATAGCACTAAGCGTTATTGTGTGATGTATAGTGTGATACTGGTAGTGTCAGGTGTATAGCCAGCACTAAGCGTTATTGTGTGATGTATAGTGTGATACTGGTAGTGTCAGGTGTATAGATAGCACTAAGTGTTATTGTGTGATGTATAGTGTGATACTGGTAGTGTCAGGTGTATAGCCAGCACTAAGTGTTATTGTGTGATGTATAGTGTGATACTGGTAGTGTCAGGTGTATAGCCAGCACTAAGCGTTATTGTGTACTGTATAGTGTGATACTGGTAGTGTCAGGTGTATAGCCAGCACTAAGCGTTATTGTGTGATGTATAGTATGATATTGGTAGTGTCAGGTGTATAGCCAGCACTAAGCGTTATTGTGTGATGTATAGTGTGATACTGGTAGTGTCAGGTGTATAGATAGCACTAAGCGTTATTGTGTGATGTATAGTGTGATACTGGTAGTGTCAGGTGTATAGCCAGCACTAAGCGTTATTGTGTGATGTATAGTGTGATACTGGTAGTGTCAGGTGTATAGCCAGCACTAAGCGTTATTGTGGGATGTATAGTGTGATACTGGTAGTGTCAGGTGTATAGCCAGCACTAAGCGTTATTGTGTGATGTATAGTGTGATACTGGTAGTGTCAGGTGTATAGATAGCACTAAGCGTTATTGTGTGATGTATAGTGTGATACTGGTAGTGTCAGGTGTAAAGCCAGCACTAAGCGTTATTGTGTGATGTATAGTGTGATACTGGTAGTGTCAGGTGTATAGCCAGCACTAAGTGTTATTGTGTGATGTATAGTGTGATACTGGTAGTGTCAGGTGTATAGATAGCACTAAGCGTTATTGTGTGATGTATAGTGTGATATTGGTAGTGTCAGGTGTATAGATAGCACTAAGTGTTATTGTGTGATGTATAGTGTGATACTGGTAGTGTCAGGTGTATAGCCAGCACTAAGCGTTATTGTGTGATGTATAGTGTGATACTGGTAGTGTCAGGTGTATAGATAGCACTAAGCGTTATTGTGTGATGTATAGTGTGATACTGGTAGTGTCAGGTGTATAGCCAGCACTAAGCGTTATTGTGTGATGTATAGTGTGATACTGGTAGTGTCAGGTGTATAGATAGCACTAAGTGTTATTGTGTGATGTATAGTGTGATACTGGTAGTGTCAGGTGTATAGCCAGCACTAAGTGTTATTGTGTGATGTATAGTGTGATACTGGTAGTGTCAGGTGTATAGCCAGCACTAAGCGTTATTGTGTACTGTATAGTGTGATACTGGTAGTGTCAGGTGTATAGCCAGCACTAAGCGTTATTGTGTGATGTATATTGTGATATTGGTAGTGTCAGGTGTATAGCCAGCACTAAGCGTTATTGTGTGATGTATAGTGTGATACTGGTAGTGTCAGGTGTATAGATAGCACTAAGCGTTATTGTGTGATGTATAGTGTGATACTGGTAGTGTCAGGTGTATAGCCAGCACTAAGCGTTATTGTGTGATGTATAGTGTGATACTGGTAGTGTCAGGTGTATATCCAGCACTAAGCGTTATTGTGTGATGTATAGTGTGATACTGGTAGTGTCAGGTGTATAGCCAGCACTAAGCGTTATTGTGTGATGTATAGTGTGATACTGGTAGTGTCAGGTGTATAGATAGCACTAAGCGTTATTGTGTGATGTATAGTGTGATACTGGTAGTGTCAGGTGTATAGATAGCACTAAGCGTTATTGTGTGATGTATAGTGTGATACTGGTAGTGTCAGGTGTATAGCCAGCACTAAGCGTTATTGTGTGATGTATAGTGTGATACTGGTAGTGTCAGGTGTATAGCCAGCACTAAGCGTTATTGTGTGATGTATAGTGTGATACTGGTAGTGTCAGGTGTATAGCCAGCACTAAGTGTTATTGTGTGATGTATAGTGTGATACTGGTAGTGTCAGGTGTAAAGCCAGCACTAAGTGTTATTGTGTGATGTATAGTGTGATACTGGTAGTGTCAGGTGTATAGCCAGCACTAAGTGTTATTGTGTGATGTATAGTGTGATACTTGTAGTGTCAGGTGTATAGCCAGCACTAAGTGTTATTGTGTGATGTATAGTGTGATACTGGTAGTGTCAGGTGTATAGCCAGCACTAAGCGTTATTGTGTGATGTATAGTGTGATACTGGTAGTGTCAGGTGTATAGATAGCACTAAGCGTTATTGTGTGATGTATAGTGTGATATTGGTAGTGTCAGGTGTATAGATAGCACTAAGTGTTATTGTGTTATGTATAGTGTGATACTGGTAGTGTCAGGTGTATAGATAGCACTAAGCGTTATTGTGTGATGTATAGTGTGATACTGGTAGTGTCAGGTGTATAGCCAGCACTAAGCGTTATTGTGTGATATATAGTGTGATACTGGTAGTGTCAGGTGTATAGCCAGCACTAAGCGTTATTGTGTGATGTATAGTGTGATACTGGTAGTGTCAGGTGTATAGATAGCACTAAGCGTTATTGTGTGATGTATAGTGTGATACTGGTAGTGTCAGGTGTATAGATAGCACTAAGCGTTATTGTGTGATGTATAGTGTGATACTGGTAGTGTCAGGTGTATAGCCAGCACTAAGCGTTATTGTGTGATGTATAGTGTGATACTGGTAGTGTCAGGTGTATAGCCAGCACTAAGCGTTATTGTGTGATGTATAGTGTGATACTGGTAGTGTCAGGTGTATAGCCAGCACTAAGCGTTATTGTGTGATGTATAGTGTGATACTGGTAGTGTCAGGTGTATAGCCAGCTCTAAGCGTTATTGTGTGATGTATAGTGTGATACTGGTAGTGTCAGGTGTATAGCCAGCACTAAGCGTTATTGTGTGATGTATAGTGTGATATTGGTAGTGTCAGGTGTATAGATAGCACTAAGTGTTATTGTGTTATGTATAGTGTGATACTGGTAGTGTCAGGTGTATAGATAGCACTAAGTGTTATTGTGTTATGTATAGTGTGATACTGGTAGTGTCAGGTATATAGCCATCACTAAGCGTTATTGTGTGATGTATAGTGTGATACTGGTAGTGTCAGGTGTATAGCCAGCACTAAGCGTTATTGTGTACTGTATAGTGTGATACTGGTAGTGTCAGGTGTATAGCCAGCACTAAGTGTTATTGTGTGATGTATAGTGTGATACTGGTAGTGTCAGGTGTATAGCCAGCACTAAGCGTTATTGTGTGATGTATAGTGTGATACTGGTAGTGTCAGGTGTATAGCCAGCACTAAGCGTTATTGTGTGATGTATAGTGTGATACTGGTAGTGTCAGGTGTATAGCCAGCACTAAGCGTTATTGTGTGATGTATACTGGGCACATCCTGCTAGGATCACTATTTTCTTCTGTGGCTAAATAGTCACAGACTGATACTAATCACTAAATAAACAGAATAATAATTGCTGGGTATTTTTATACCCGAAGGAATAGAGTAATGACAAAGAAGTTTCAGTTATCCTCAGTAACTGCCACACACCGACGTACGTTTCGCACTAAAGCTTAATCATGTATTGAACGAGATATTTTTAGTGTAAGCTCTTTCAAGCAGGGCCCTCTACCCTCTTGTGCTTCTCCCTACGGTATTTTCAATTATCTCTTACTCCCCACTAGGGCAACTAACACTTGGCTGCTTATGTGGGTGTAAAGGTCGCTAATATAGCAATGTTTATTATCCATGTCCGTGTCCTGCATTGTATTGTATGTCGCTGGTTACATATTTGTTTATGTACTGTGTAAAGCGCTGCGGAACACTTGTGGCGCCATATAAATAAATGATGATGATGATAATAATACTCCAATGGGTGATTTGGGACCAAAACGCTTGGACAGCTGAGCATTCCCAGAGGAGGTGCCAAAACAGAGCATCATGGAATAGAACATTTAGGGCACCTATCAGAGGTACCAGACCCAAATCTAGTCCATAGCAAGGGGACAAGATATACACTGTGAAATATGAGCAACTGATGTAACCCCCCTATTACCGCTGTAAAGGGTCACCAAGTTACCCACTCCCATCTAGTCTACTGTAACCTCCCTCCCTCTAAATGGTGTACCTTTATTTTATCAGTGCCTCCACCCAAGTATTGGTTGTCGGTATGGGCCTACTTGGGAAATCCCATAGTACATATATATAGGACTTGCCTGTGTAAGCCCAAGGATACACTCAGGTATTAATATTACTCCCTATAGTGTAGTGTGTATGTGTTACGATCCTCTAGCAATTGCTAGGACCGAGATGGAGGTGTTGGAGATACGTGGCACATCGAAGAACAAACACAAGTAGTATAGTTTCAATCATGGCAGTTTACTAAATAAATGATATGATGGACCAGTGAAAACACAACATGTCAATGGTGCAATAAGGAGCTGAAACCATAGGACAGTCAATAGAATATACTGTAGGTTTACAGTCCAAACTAAAGTTGTTAAATGGCCAGGAGGCCTAGTAGACAGCAATGCTAGAAACGTGGTGAAGAAGCAGGGTTGCTGGATGGCCTAGCAGACAGCGATGCTTGAAACCTGGTATCGAAGCAGGATTGCAGTATGGCCAGGAGGGCCTAGTAGACAGTGGTGCTTGAAACATGGTGTTGAAGCAGGATTGCTGTATGGCCTGGAGGGCCTAGTAGACAGCGGTGCTTGAAACATGGTGTTGAAGCAGGATTGATGTTTGGCCTGGAAGGCCTAGTAGACAGCGATGCTTGAAACGTGGTGTTGAAGCAGGATTGCTGTATGGCCTGGAGGGCCTAGTAGACAGCGGTGCTTGAAACGTGGTGTTGAAGCAGGATTGATGTTTGGCCTGGAAGGCCTAGTAGACAGCGATGCTTGAAACATGGTGTTGAAGCAGGATTGCTGTATGGCCTGGAGGTCCTAGTAGACAGCGGTGCTTGAAACGTGGTGTTGAAGCAGGATTGATGTTTGGCCTGGAAGGCCTAGTAGACAGCGGTTCTTGAGACGTGGTGTTGAAGCAGGATTGCTGTATGGCCTGAAGGGCCTAGTAGACAGCGTAGCTAGAAACGTGGTTTAGAAGCAGGATAGCTGTATGGCCTAGAGGGCTCAGTAGACAGCGATGCTTGAACCGTGGTATAGAAGCAGGATAGCTGTATGGCCTGGAGGCTCTGTAGACAGCGATGCTTGAACCGTGGTATAGAAGCAGGATAGCTGTATGGCCTGGAGGGCCCTGGAGACAGCGTTGCTTGGACCAGGGTACTTGGGTCACTTAAAAGCCGGTGAGCAGAATACACGCAGCCTGTAGAAAATATAGCTGGAAGTCTGGATGCACAGAGAGCAGGTGCATAACCAGAAGTTCCACATGAAAACTCTATAGCCGACAGGGCGGCGACAGTCCAGGAAGTTCAAATAGGATCAGCTGCCAATCAGGCAACACTAGGAGGAAACATGTGACATCCTCTGACGTCTGGGTCTCCTAGCAACCGGCAACCTAGAAGCATGGTCAGGAGCAGGAGGAATACCGGCAGGAGACAAGTCCTGGACTGGACTTGTAACAGTATGTAGACCAGGGGCATGTTAGTTGAAAACAATATTATAACACAAATACATCTGTTCCCTATTCTATTTGGATGCTTACATCACTCCTCCAGGTAAGTAAACACAATCACATATAGATATAACTTTCTTTATATTGACGAAATTCCAAGTATAAGAACCTACATTCACCTCATTATATGACATAACCGTGTACTGTGTTGTACATTGACATACATGTGTTTATCTGAACAATGCAGTAACATCATGCATAAATAATAATATATTAATGTAGATATCCTCCTAATACTAAGTTCCTTAGTAAGGTAAGTAGTATTTCATGTGAATATAACTCTTCCCTCCTGAGTGTTCATTTTTTTGTTTTGTTTTTTTAGAGGTAACAACCTAAGATGCAGAAATAGTTGCTGTGGATCTCTGCTATCAGAAGCCAAAACTGAATAGGACACAGGGGGGTGAGCCCTCCAGCGCCCTCTCAGTCATGGCAGCTCCTCCTATCTCTCTCTCAGGGGCCCATTTATCAAAGATCATTTGAGGTAAATTCCCCGAAAACACCTGTTTTCGGGGGTTTACCTCAAATACTTAGTATCCCCCGAATGTATGAAGGAGGGACCGCAGCAGGTATCTCTGATAACTGCTGCGATCCCTCCATTGCCGCCGTCTGCCGCCTCCCCCATAGGTTTCTATGGGGGATGCGATGCTGCCAAATGTATCAATATCGGGAATGCTTCGCATTCCTGATATTGACCCCAGCAGCTAACGCCATCTGCAGATAGCGTAAGCCGCTGTGTCCTATGGGCACTTACCGCTTTTGAGCCGGCGGAGGGATCTTCCAGATCCCTCCGCCGGCAATGGGCGCCGCTCATGTGCAGTCCGCGGGCAGCAGCCCGCAATGCGCTCCGGCCACATCGCAGGGACGGGCTCTTTTCGGAGCCAGTCTCCATGCATGTGCCGGTTCATACATTCGCCCGGTATGATCGCATTTTGCAATGCGATCATGGGCCATACTGCATGCCCTGATCGCATTGCAAAATGCGATCCTTAATAAATGGGCCCCTGCCCTTCTTTTTCTGACAGGAACCTAACCACTCCCAGCTAGATCACTCCGCCTCTTCTAGTGTGTGTGTGTGTATCCCATACAAGGAGGCACATCCCCACCAAAGAAAGTAGTACCATATACACTTCCTGGAATGGAAATACATGAAATAGATAGCCCTTAGTACATTTATAAATTACAATCATTTATGAGTACAGTACTTATTTTAACCCTTAACCAGGGTTACACTGAATTTGTTGAAATCACACTGCAGAGGTGGCAGACAGAGGTCTACTCGACAGTAAAGACCACTCCTCGTCCTCTAATGGGTGGAGGGTTTGGGCCCATTAAAGTCTAAATTCAGTCAATTCTCCAAGAGTTGAAGAATGCCATAAGGACAAGTCAGGGTCCACCACCCCCCACAAAGCACAGGCCCGCTTCCAAAACGTATGAGCCTGTGTGACCAGCGGAGCTCCCCCTCTGGGGCAACAGTCGTCGGTAAAAGCTGTAAAGGGGGAACATCCTTTAGAAACAGTGTGCACCAATAACGTAGGTAGATCCCGTCTCTCCTCACCCAAAACCCACCCCCGTAGATGTACCAATTGGCAAAATAATAAAGGCGGAAAGTGCCAGGCCACCTAAAGGTGAGTATCCGCTAGATGAGGGAGGAACGACTGTACGATTACACCATTGTATTCATATAATCGTTCATCTTCCTGTACAGTGGATAATGTTCCCATACTGAACCATATGTCGTTCAGTACAGGCACCCTCCCTCATCCCCGAACATGCACAACCTGACTATATCGGCAGATTGACCGGCATGTTCAGGCGATGATAGATGTTGAAAACGACCAGCGGGAGTGCGCATTGGTGGTTGTTTTCGACATTTAACTGCACAATTACTGAGTGAATGAACGATTACGATGTCGTTCAATCGCTCATTTTAATAGTCTAGTGCAGGGGTTCCCAACCACGGTCCTCAAGGCACACTAACAGTCCAGGTTTTAGGGATAGCCCTACTTGAGCACAAGTGACTTAATTAGTACCTCTAATTATTTTGATTTAACCATCCGTGCACAATCATGGATATCACTAAAACAGGACTGTTAGTGTGCCTTGAAGACCGAGGTTGGGAATCACTGGTCTAGTGGATACGCACCTTAACACTCTCTGGGCCTGATTCAGAGCCGCTCGTAAGCGGCCGCTCGTTCGCTCTGAGCGATGTTTGCCCAACTGCGCATGCGTACGGATCGTTATATGCATGCGCAAACCAGTCAGTGCGGTCGAAATTCATGTGCTCGCAAAATAGCGAATGCCTGATAATTTGAGTGACAGGAGTAGGCGTATGTGGGTGGTAACGGGGGAAGGTGCTTGAAAACGGGGAGTGGAGATCCGTACGCAGGCGTGCTTAAAGTTCAAAACGGGCGTTTTATGGGTGTGCATAATTAATACAGCAGCGTCATTGACCACGTCACTGGGTTATTTTATAGCCAGAACTGCTCGCAAAATTGTGGTAGCAAAGTCCAACCCCAAGAATAGCGAGCAGTTCATACCCTGGTCGATGTACTCGATTAATCTAATAAATAGCGGACATGACGTAGGATGCGAGCGGCCTGGGGGCGTATTTTTTCAAAAAACGACCGCAAGTTTTGTTCGCTCGTTCAGACCTAGATGCGTGAACAGACCGCAAAGAGCGAACGGTTGATTTGAATAGCCACCCCTATTTTCTGGACGAGCGAACGCTATTTGCGTCCGGCTCTGAATCAGGCCCTCTGTCTACATAGAATCTTAAGCTTAACTCGAGACCATCTACCCGCCCAGACTAAGGAGGAAAGATGGCCGTCTATCAGTCGAAAAATACGAGGAGAAAAATATAAAATGGGTTAGAGAAGAAGCCCTGTCTTGTACCCCTAGAGAGGTGAAAGGAAGGAGAGACATACCCATTAATACAGACCCGGCTTAAAAAGAGAAGTATATAGCAATTTATCCCAGGCTATATATCTAGGTCCCATCCCAAAAGGGAACAGAATCCCCAAATAATAAGAGATATGGTAAGAACTTACCCTTGTTATCTCTATTTCTACGAAGGTCATAGGGTTCGACAGGATACCTTGGGTATAGGCGATGGCGGCAGACATCCGGGCACCACAGAGTTAAATTTTCAAACCTCTCCTATACCCCGCCCCCGAGCTTCAGGCCTTCAGTTTCGTCACAAGCCATAGGCCGGAGGAGGAGAAAAAAGACAGAGAGAAGAAAGTCTGGAACACACAAGAAATCACATTCTCACCAGAAGGAGACGGAAAAAACGGTGCCCAGAGCAACGCCCAACTGCAGTACAGGTGCGACAGGGCGGGAGTCCTGTGGAACCCTATGGACTTCGTAGAAATAGAGATAACAAGGGTAAGTTCTTACCACATCTCTTATTTTGTACTTCAGGGTCCATAGGGTTTCCACAGGATACCTTGGGGATGTCCCAAAGCAGTATCCTTCAAGGGTGGGGACGCTCCTTTGCTGTAAGGAGAATCCGCCACCTGAAGGAAGCATCCTGAGAGGCGAAGGTATCAAATGCATAATACCTCACAAAGGTATGTACATAAGACCACGTGGCTGCCTTGCACAGCTGAACTGCAGAGGCACCATGGTGAGCTGCCCATGAAGGACCCACAGACCGAGTAGAGTGAGCTTTAAGAGAGGATGGTACAGACAGGCCCTCATGAATGTAAGCCTCAGAAATCGCCATGCAAATCCATCCTGCCAAAGTCTGCTTAGTGGCAGGCCAACCCTTCTTATGGAAACTATAGGAGGACAAACAGAGTCCGATTTCCTAAATGAACTGGTACGAACAACATAAATCCTTAAGGCCCGCACCACCTCCAAGGAGGCCTCACCAGCAGATAAGTCTGGGGAATTGAAGGCGGAACTATAATTTCCTCATTGATGTGGAATCTACATACCACCTTTGGTAGGACCCCAGGACGAGTGTGCAGCACTGCCCTGTCCCTATGAAAAATTAGAAATGGAGGGCGACATGAGAGAGCCCCCAAATCTGACACTCTTCTGGCCGTAGCAATGGCCAAAAGGAACACAGTCTTAGCTGTGAGCCATTTTCGATCCACTGTGCCCAGTGGTTCAAATGGCGGTCCTTGGAGAGCCCTAAGGACCACTGCCAAGTCCCAAGGAGCCACAGGTGGAACAAAGGGAGGCTGTAAGCAAAGGACACCTTGTGTGAAGGTGTGGACATCAGGAAGTGTAGCAATCCTACGCTGAAACCACACTGAGAGGGCGGAAATCTGCACCTTCAGTGAAGCAAGGTGAAGACCATGATCTAAGCCTGCCTGTAGGAAAGCCAAGATCCTGGATATCCTAAGAACCTGAGGATCATATCCTTTAGGTTGACACCATTCAAAGAAAGTATGCCACACTCGCTGGTAAATTCCTGCAGAAGATGGCTTCCGAGCTCTGAGCATAGTGTTAACCGCAGAGCTGGAAAAAAACCCTGGACCTCAAGAGGGCAGTCTCAACAGCCACGCCGTCAAAGACAGACGACCCTAGTCCGGGTGATGACAAGGACCGTGAGACAACAGGTCCGGGGGTAACGGCAACAGCATCGGTGCATCTACGGATAGGCTCCTGAGATCTGAGTGCCAGTGCCTTCTGGGCCACATCCGGAGCTATCAGCAGGAGCCTGCCGCCTTCTTGCTTGAATTTGTGAATCACTGGAGGAAGAAGGGAGAACGGAGGGAAGAGATACGCAAACTGGAAGGTCCACCTGACCGACAGAGCATCCACTAGAAATGCCTTTGCATCTCTTGTTCTTGACCCGTACACAGGCAGTTTGTTGTTGTGGTGGAATGCCATGAAATCTATCTCTGGTAGGCCCCACTTGTTCACCAGCAGCTGAAACACCTCCTGGTGAAGAGACCACTCTCCTGGATGCACGTCTTGACTGCTGAGAAAGTCTGCTTCCCAGTTTAGGACTCCTGGTATGAACACTGCCGGTATTGCAGTGAGATGCCTTTCCGCCCAGGCTAGAATGTGGGACACCTCTGTCAGAGCCGCCTGACTGCGGGTCCCTCCTTGGCGATTTATATAAGCCACCACGGTGGCGTTGTCTGACTGTACCTGCACGGGTCTTGCCTGCTGGAGAGCTTTGAACACTGCTCGAAGCTCCAAAATGTCCATTGGAAGAGCAGCTTCTGCTGGTGTCCACCTTCTCTGGAAGAAGCGAGGACCCGAGACTGCTCCCCAACCTCGCAGACTGGCATCCGCCGTCAGAAGGACCCAGTCCGCAATCCAAAAGGGGCCCCCCTTGTTCAGGTGAGTAGTCTGCAGCCACCAGGCTAATGACAGACGTACCTCCGGGGACAGCACCATCATCTGTTCCCGGTGGGGCAACCCATTCCATCTGGAGAGGATCAACTTCTCCAGAGATCTGGAGTGGAACTGGGCAAACTCCACCATGTCGAACATTGACACCAGTGAACCCAGTAACCTCATCGCCGAGTGAATAGAAACCTGGCGACTCCGCTGGCAAGTGCGAACCTTTGCCTGTAATGCAGAGATCTTTTCCTCCGTCCCAAAAATCCTCTGATGTTGGGAATCCAACAAAGCTCCTAGGTGGAGCATCATCTGTGATGGTATCAGGGAGGACTTTTTCCAATTTATCAGCCAGTCGTGAGTCTGCAATACAGAGACTGTCAATTGCAGATGGCGCTGAAGTCTCTCTGGAGACTCCGCCAACAACATGAGGTCGTCCAGATAGGGCAACAAGCGCACTCCCTGCATCCGCATGTGAGCTGCCATAACTTTGGTAAACACTCAAGGCGCAGTGGCCAGACCAAAGGGCAGTGCTTGAAATTGAAAGTGGTCCTGGGCCACTGCAAACCTTAGGAAACTCTGGTGCGCTGAGACAATAGGGATATGCAGGTAAGCATCCTGAATGTCCAGCGACACCATGAAATCCCCATGTTCCATTGCTAAAATGATGGTACGCAGAGTCTCCATCCTGAACCGCGGGACCCGCAAAAATTTGTTGAGGGATTTGAGGTTGAGTATTGGCCGGTAGGACTCATCGGGTTTCTGTACCAGAAAAAGATTGGAGTAATACCCCAATCCCCTCAGAGACAAAGGGAACGGCACTATGACCCCATCTTGGAGCATAGAGCTCAATACCTTGTTGAACTCCAGGGCCTAGTTCTGATTGGACTGAAGGCCCATGGTGAAAAACTTACTGAGATTCCTCCTGAGGAAGGAGAGGGCGTACCCCTGAGAAGCCACTTCTCTTACCCATGTGTCTGAGGTTGTCAGACACCAATTCTGGGCGAATAGCAGAAGTCGGCCTCTCACTTTGGGGTCCCCCAAAAGGAAGCCCGTCCCGTCAAGACCGAAGGCTTGTCGTCGGACTTGGGAGTAGGACGTCTGTTGCTCCAGGCCTGCTTCTGTGGCTTTGTAGGTTTCTTGGCAGCTGGCCGCCTTGGAAAAGACTGCACCCTGGGCTTACTCTGGGTTCTATAGGGCCGAAAGGATGAAGAACCCGACCCTGATGGTACTGTAGCCGATGGCAGGCACGCAGATTTAGCAGCTGCCAGAGTAGCCACAATTTTGTCCAGATCAGGGCCAAAAAGGACTTCTCCATTAAAGGGTAAACCCTCCAAACCCTTCTTGGAATCAGCATCCGCCTTCCAAGAATGCAACCACAGAGTGCGCCTAGCTGCCGAGTATAGCCAAGAAGCCATAATGCCTATATCTAAGGCCACCTTATTAATGTAAGTGGCTGAGTCCCTGAGATTACCTACCAGCTCCACCTGTTCAGGTGAAGCATCCGGGTCCAGAGAGGCCTTCAAAGTATCAGCCCAATGTTCCATGGTTCTGGCAACCCATTACACGGCCATAGCCGGTCTGGACACCCCTCCTGCAAGGGAATACATGGATTGAGACATATTTCAACCTTGCAATCCGTAGGATCCTTTAAGGAGTACATGGAAGGCATAGGCAATGTAGCACTCTTCACGAGACGTGTGACGTGAAAATCCACTTGTGGTGGGGTTTCCAATTTGGAAAAATAATTTTTCGCAAAGGGATATGTCACTGCCAAACGCCTCTGAGGCTGAAAAAGTTTAGCTGGAGTTTTCCACGCTTCCTCTAAATGATCCACCAGCTGACCAGATAGGGGAAATACTGTAGCGTCACCTTTAATACCCTTGAAAAAGACATATTTGGATTTGGCAACAGGAGGTTCGTCATCCTCAATAACCAAAGCCGTGCGGACCGCACGTATAAGGCCCGGTATATATACCTTGGATTTAGCGTCCATCTCTTTAGTACGGACAGCCTCCTGGTCAGAGAGGTCAAGCATCTCTCCGTCATCAGATGACACATCTTCCTGATCACGTTGATCAGCCTGAGAGTGCAAATGCCGCTTCTGTGGCCTCAATGATGACTCCCCGTTTTAAAACGTCCGACAGGT
Source organism: Taudactylus pleione (assembly GCA_031769625.1). Classification (NCBI taxonomy): domain Eukaryota; kingdom Metazoa; phylum Chordata; class Amphibia; order Anura; family Myobatrachidae; genus Taudactylus; species Taudactylus pleione. Next base: position 1,220,973 of record JAUIMM010001326.1, on the reverse strand, counting down.
GTTGCACCGAAGTGGACAATGTATTAACCCACGCAGGTTCCTGTGTGTCCTGAGGGGGCGAGGGCGGAAGACTCTGGAGTACCACTAACTGTCTGGGGAACCCCTGTAGGGGAGACGACACCATAGACTGCTGTGACAACCCCATTTGGGGAAACGCAGGGGGCGTCGCTAGCTGGCCCACTAGGGTTGTAAGTGCCCTAGCAAAACAAGTCCAGGGCGGCTCCTGCACAGGTGCAGAGACAGAAATCGGGCGTGCCAATTGAAAGCACGCCTTACATAACCCCTCAGAGTTTTCATCCCCCTCCACCAGTTATACCACATAGTACACTTTGGTGGGAGAGGGTAATCGCGTTCACTGTCAGACATGATGAGTGACCCGAAGCTGTATGTGACACACCACACTGACAAATATTTGTATAGTGAGGCAATAACACCCTGCAGCACCGCAAGGGCTTGAGCAGAGAAAACAGGGACAGCTAAAATGGCTGACAGTAGAAAGTGAAAGTAACAGTTACTAGCATTGCAGTCACATACAATGCAGATTAATCCCTGCACTGTGTGATCAACTACCCAGACATCAGTCTGATAGGAAACAGCGCTGCATACACTGACCTTGCACCGGAGGAGAGGTATGCAGGGGGGACCCAGACCACGATGCCGCCGTTATCAGCGTCCAGCAGCGCTTGCCAGATTTTAGAAAATGGCCGCCGAGGAGCAGAAAGGAGGCTGGGCTGGGGGAGGAGCGCTTGCAGATGCCAGACCGCAGTGGAAAGGCCGTGTGCAGCGGGGGAGACGCCGCCTGCTGTGCAGGGAAAGCGCGCTCCCCTGGTATGCATTTAACCCCCAGTACGCTGGACGTTTATCGTATCGCCGCGGCCCGCTGTCCCAGGGGCTAGTGGAAGCGCAGGTTTTATGGCCTGGCTCCACGCTGCAGCCAGTCCCCAGGGAGCCCCCTGCCTGGGGACTAAGGACTGTGTCAATCAGTGGGGACCCGCTGCGGGACCCCGCCGCTTACCTTTATCCCCCGTAAATCCGGCCACAGTCCGGATAACCGGGGTCACTGCTAGTGATGACCCTCCGTTATCCACCAGGATCCCCGGATCAGTACCGGCGTTCTGGTACCAGCGGGGTGTAGGAGTGACGGTATGGACGTCAGTACTGACTGTCCATGCTGTACACTCATCTTTGTGCAGCCACAGCTGCTTCAGAAGAACTTCAGGGGCCTTCCTGGCCCCCTCTGTGTAGGTGCATCCGACTTCGGCCGGGCACCGCCGAAAACTGAGGGCCTGAGGCTCGGGGGAGGGGTATAGGAGAGGGACCCCAGTGCATCCTGGGAGGCTGAAAATGTAACTCTGTGGTGCCCGGATGTCTGCCGCCATCGCCTATACCCAAGGTATCCTGTGGATACCCTATGGACCCTGAAGTAGAAATAGTGACACGCCACAGAATTAGAGGCCTTGGCGGTGTCCCGTAGCAAACACCCACCCACTCTATTTCACTTCCTGTTACTAATAGCCGGAAGGGAAGAGGCTTAAAACTTTAATATTTAAAAATATAGATTTACATGAAATGGCTGAAGAAGCTGCTGTGACAATCGCGACGAAAACAAAACACAGATTTCACTGGACATTTTACGTTTCAGAAGCAAGTTGTTTATTAAGGTCACAGTTACCGCTACATAGTATAGATGTGATACGATATACAGTATTTCTGTACGTTATAACGAGGCACCAGTCACAGTTACCGCTACATAGTATAGATGTGATACGCTATACAGTATTTCTGTACGTTATAACGAGGCACTAGTCACAGTTACCGCTACACAGTATAGATGTGATACGCTATACAGTATTTCTGTACGTTATAACGAGGCACCAGTCACAGTTACCGCTACACAGTATAGATGTGAAAAGCTATACATTATAACGAGGCACCAGTCACAGTTACCGCTACACAGTATAGATGTGAAAAGCTATACATTATAACGAGGCACCAGTCACAGTTACCGCTAGACAGTGTAGATGTGATACGCTATACAGTATTTCTGTACGGTATAACGAGGCACCGGTCACAGTTACCGCTACACAGTATAGATGTGATACGCTATACAGTATTTCTGTACGTTATAACGAGGCACTAGTCACAGTTACCGCTACACAGTATAGATGTGATACGCTATACAGTATTTCTGTACGTTATAACGAGGCACTAGTCACAGTTACCGCTACACAGTATAGATGTGATACGCTATACAGTATTTCTGTACGTTATAACGAGACACCAGTCACAGTTACCGCTACACAGTATAGATGTGATACGCTATACATTATAACGAGGCACCAGTCACAGTTACTGCTACACAGTATAGATGTGATACTCTATACAGTATTTCTGTACGTTATAACGAGGCACCAGTCACAGTTACCGCTACACAGTGTAGATGTGATAAGCTATACATTATAATGAGGCACCAGTCACAGTTACCGCTAGACAGTGAAGAAGTGATACGCTATACAGTATTTCTGTACGGTATAACGAGGCACCGGTCACAGTTACCGCTACACAGTATAGATGTGATACGCTATACAGTATTTCTGTACGTTATAACGAGGCACCAGTCACAGTTACCACTACACAGTATAGATGTGATAAGCTATACATTATAACGAGGCACCAGTCACAGTTACCGCTACACAATGTAGATGTGATACGCTATACAGTATTTCTGTACGTTATAACGAGGCACCAGTCACAGTTACCGCTACACAGTATAGATGTGATACGCTATACAGTATTTCTGTACGTTATAACGAGGCACCAGTCACAGTTACCGCTACACAGTATAGATGTGATACGCTATACATTATAACGAGGCACTAGTCACAGTTACCGCTACACAGTGTAAATGTGATACGCTATACAGTATTTCTGTACATTATAACGAGGCACCAGTCACAGTTACCGCTACACAGTATAGATGTGATACGCTATACATTATAACGAGGCACTAGTCACAGTTACCGCTACACAGTGTAAATGTGATACACTATACAGTATTTCTGTACGTTATAACGAGGCACCAGTCACAGTTACCGCTACACAGTATAGATGTGATAAGCTATACATTATAACGAGGCACCAGTCACAGTTACCGCTACACAGTGTAGAAGTGATACGCTATACAGTATTTCTGTACATTATAAAGAGGCACCAGTCACAGTTACCGCTACACAGTATAGATGTGATACGCTATACAGTATTTCTGTACGTTATAACGAGGCACTAGTCACAGTTACTGCTACACAGTATAGATGTGATACGCTATACAGTATTTCTGTACGTTATAACGAGGCACCAGTCACAGTTACCGCTACACAGTATAGATGTGATACGCTATACAGTATTTCTGTACGTTATAACGAGGCACCAGTCACAGTTACCACTACACAGTATAGATGTGATAAGCTATACATTATAACGAGGCACCAGTCACAGTTACTGCTACACAGTATAGATGTGATACGCTATACAGTATTTCTGTACGTTATAACGAGGCACCAGTCACAGTTACCGCTACACAGTATAGATGTGATACGCTATACAGTATTTCTGTACGTTATAACGAGGCACCAGTCACAGTTACCACTACACAGTATAGATGTGATACGCTATACATTATAACGAGGCACCAGTCACAGTTACCGCTACACAGTATAGATGTGATACGCTATACAGTATTTCTGTACGTTATAACGAGGCACCAGTCACAGTTACCACTACACAGTATAGATGTGATACGCTATACATTATAACGAGGCACTAGTCACAGTTACCGCTACACAGTGTAAATGTGATACACTATACAGTATTTCTGTACGTTATAACGAGGCACCAGTCGCAGCTACCGCTACACAGCATAGATGTGATACGCTATACATTATAACGAGGCACTAGTCACAGTTACCGTTACACAGTGTAGATGTGATACGCTATACATTATAACGAGGCACCAGTCACAGTTACCGCTACACAATGTAGATGTGATACGCTATACAGTATTTCTGTACGTTATAACGAGGCACTAGTCACAGTTACCGCTACACAGTATAGATGTGATACGCTATACAGTATTTCTGTACGTTATAACGAGGCACCAGTCACAGTTACCGCTACACAGTATAGATGCGATAAGCTATACATTATAACGAGGCACCAGTCACAGTTACCGCTACACAGTATAGATGTGATACGCTATACAGTATTTCTGTACATTATAACGAGGCACCAGTCACAGTTACCGCTACACAGTATAGATGTGATACGCTATACATTATAACGAGGCACCAGTCACAGTTACCGCTACACAGTGTAAATGTGATACGCTATACAGTATTACTGTACATTATAACGAGGCACCAGTCACAGTTACCGCTACACATTATAGATGTGATACGCTATACATTATAACGAGGCACTAGTCACAGTTACCGCTACACAGTGTAAATGTGATACACTATACAGTATTTCTGTACGTTATAACGAGGCACCAGTCACAGCTACCGCTACACAGTTTACATGTGATACGCTATACATTATAACGAGGCACTACTCACAGTTACCGCTACACAGTGTAGATGTGATACGATATACAGTATTTCTGTACATTATAACGAGGCACGAGTCACAGTTAACGCTACATAGTATAGAAGTGATACGCTATACAGTATTTCTGTACGTTATAACGAGGCACCAGTCACAGTTACCGCTACACAGTATAGATGTGATACGCTATACAGTATTTCTGTACGTTATAATGAGGCACCAGTCACAGTTACCGCTACACAGTATAGATGTGATAAGCTATACAGTATTTCTGTACGTTATAACGAGGCACTAGTCACAGTTACCGCTACACAGTGTAAATGTGATACGCTATACAGTATTTCTGTACATTATAACGAGGCACCAGTCACAGTTACCGCTACACAGTATAGATGTGATACGCTATACATTATAACGAGGCACTAGTCACAGTTACCGCTACGCAGTGTAAATATGATAGACTATACAATATTTCTGTACGTTATAACGAGGCACCAGTCACAGCTACCGCTACACAGTATAGATGTGATACGCTATACATTATAACGAGGCACTAGTCACAGTTACCGCTACACAGTGTAGATGTGATACGCTATACATTATAACGAGGCACCAGTCACAGTTACCGCTACACAGTGTAGATGTGATACGCTATACAGTATTTCTGTACGTTATAACGAGGCACCAGTCACAGTTACCGCTACACAGTGTAGATGTGATACGCTATACAGTATTTCTGTATGTTATAACGAGACACCAGTCACAGTTACCGCTACACAGTATAGATGTGATAAGCTATACATTATAACGAAGCACCAGTCACAGTTACCGCTACACAGTGTAGATGTGATACTCTATACAGTATTTCTGTACATTATAACGAGGCACCAGTCACAGTTACTGCTACACAGTATAGATGTGATACGCTATACAGTATTTCTGTACATTATAACGAGGCACCAGTCACAGTTTCCGCTACACAGTGTAGATGTGATACGCTATACAGTATTTCTGTACGTTATAACGAGGCACCAGTCAGTTACCGCTACACAGTATAGATGTGATAAGCTATACATTATAACGAGGCACCAGTCACAGTTACCGCTACACAGTGTAGATGTGATACGCTATACATTATAACGAGGCACCAGTCACAGTTACCGCTACACAGGGTAAATGTGATACGCTATACAGTATTTCTGTACATTATAACGAGGCACCAGTCACAGTTACCGCTACACAGTGTAGATGTGATACGATATACAGTACATCTGTACATTATAACGAGGCACCAGTCACAGTTACCGCTACACAGTGTAGATGTGATACGCTATACAGTATTTCTGTATGCTATAACGAGGCACCAGTCACAGTTACCGCTACACAGTGTAGATGTGGTACGCTATACATTATAAAGAGGCACCAGTCACAGTTACCGCTACACAGTATAGATGTGATACGCTATACATTATAAAGAGGCACCAGTCACAGTTACCGCTACACAGTATAGATGTGATACGCTATACATTATAACGAGGCACCAGTCACAGTTACCGCTACACAGTATAGATGTGATACGCTATACATTATAACGAGGCACCAGTCACAGTTACCGCTACACAGTATAGATGTGATACGCTATACATTATAACGAGGCACCAGTCACAGTTACCGCTACACAGTATAGATGTGATACGCTACACATTATAACGAGGCACCAGTCACAGTTACCGCTACACAGTGTAGATGTGATATGCTATACAGTATTTCTGTACATTATAACGAGGCACCGGTCACAGTTACCGCTACACAGTGTAGATGTGATACGCTATACAGTATTTCTGTACATTATAAAGAGGCACCAGTCACAGTTACCGCTACACAGTATAGATGTGATAAGCTATACATTATAACGAGGCACCAGTCACAGTTACCGCTACACAGTGTAGATGTGATACTCTATACAGTATTTCTGTACATTATAACGAGGCACCAGTCACAGTTACCGCTACACAGTATAGATGTGATACGCTATACAGTATTTCTGTACATTATAACGAGGCACCAGTCACAGTTTCCGCTACACAGTGTAGATGTGATATGCTATACAGTATTTCTGTACGTTATAACGAGGCACCAGTCAGTTACCGCTACACAGTATAGATGTGATAAGCTATACATTATAACGAGGCACCAGTCACAGTTACCGCTACACAGTGTAGATGTGATACGCTATACATTATAACGAGGCACCAGTCACACTTACCGCTACACAGGGTAAATGTGATACGCTATACAGTATTTCTGTACATTATAACGAGGCACCAGTCACAGTTACCGCTACACAGTGTAGATGTGATACGATATACAGTACATCTGTACATTATAACGAGGCACCAGTCACAGTTACCGCTACACAGTGTAGATGTGATACGCTATACAGTATTTCTGTATGCTATAACGAGGCACCAGTCACAGTTACCGCTACACAGTGTAGATGTGATACGCTATACATTATAAAGAGGCACCAGTCACAGTTACCGCTACACAGTATAGATGTGATACGCTATACATTATAAAGAGGCACCAGTCACAGTTACCGCTACACAGTATAGATGTGATACGCTATACATTATAACGAGGCACCAGTCACAGTTACCGCTACACAGTATAGATGTGATACGCTATACATTATAACGAGGCACCAGTCACAGTTACCGCTACACAGTATAGATGTGATACGCTATACATTATAAGGAGGCACCAGTCACAGTTACCGCTACACAGTATAGATGTGATACGCTATACATTATAACGAGGCACCAGTCACAGTTAAAGCTACACAGTGTAGATGTGATATGCTATACAGTATTTCTGTACATTATAACGAGGCACCAGTCACAGTTACCGCTACACAGTATAGATGTGATACGCTATACATTATAACGAGGCACCAGTCACAGTTACCGCTACACAGTATAGATGTGATACGCTACACATTATAACGAGGCACCAGTCACAGTTACCGCTACACAGTGTAGATGTGATATGCTATACAGTATTTCTGTACATTATAACGAGGCACCGGTCACAGTTACCGCTACACAGTGTAGATGTGATACGCTATACAGTATTTCTGTACATTATAACGAGGCACCAGTCACAGTTACCGCTACACAGTATAGATGTGATACGCTATACATTATAAAGAGGCACCAGTCACAGTTACCGCTACACAGTATAGATGTGATACGCTATACATTATAACGAGGCACCAGTCACAGTTACCGCTACACAGTATAGATGTGATACGCTATACATTATAACGAGGCACCAGTCACAGTTACCGCTACACAGTATAGATGTGATACGCTATACATTATAACGAGGCACCAGTCACAGTTACCGCTACACAGTGTAGATGTGATATGCTATACAGTATTTCTGTGCATTATAACGAGGCATCGGTCACAGTTACCGCTACACAGTGTAGATGTGATACGCTATACAGTATTTCTGTACATTATAACGAGGCACTGGTCCATCCGCATTATTGCTCAATTGCCAGAAGGATGTTTAATAACATGGTGCAGAGAGCTACGTGCAGTAACACATAGCAACCAATCCTATAACAGCTTTCGTAGACAGTTGCAGGCAGCCTAATGAACGCCAACATCCTATTGGTTGTTCTTGTAATGGCTGCTATGGCTACAGCTCTTTGGGCCTGATTCAGAGCCGTTCGCTATTTGTGGTAGTTCGTTCAAAAACAAGGGGTGGCTATTCAAATGATCCGTTCGCAAATTGCAGTCTGTTCCCACCTCTAAGTCTGAACGAGCGAGCAAAACATACGCTCGTTTATTTGATAAAAACGCCCCCTGGCCGCACGCACCATACGTCATGTCCGCTATTTATTAGATTAATCGAGTACATCGTACAGCGTATGAACTGCTCGCTATTCTTGTGGTTGGTGTTTTCAACCGCTATTTTGCGAGCAGTTCTGAGTTAAAAAAAAACAAGTGACGTGGTCAATGACGCTGCTGTATTAATTATGCACTCCCTTAAAACGCCCGTTTTGACCTTTAAGCACGCCTGCGAACGGATCTCCACTCCCCCGTTTTCAAGCACCTTCCCCTGTTACCACCCACATACGCCTCATTCTGTCACTCAAAATAGCAGGCCCTCGCTATATTGCGTACCAACGATTTTCGGCCGCACTGACTGGTTCGCGCATGCGTACTAAAAACCGTACGCATGCGCAGATGTGCGAACATCGCTCGGAACGAGCGTACTGCCGCTAGCGAGTGGCTCTGAATGAGGGCCTTTGTTTGCTGCAGTGGCGTAACTAGGGTATTTGGAGCCCAGGGCAAATTTGAAAATGGAGATCCCTCCCCCCCACCCCTCCCTCTATGTGCGCGCGCCGAAAAATGGGCATGGCCACTGAAGAATGGGGCGTATCAATATGACACACACCCCTTTCTTGTCACTGGGAACATTACTTCCATTTACACCTTAATGCAGTGCCCCTACACAGTGCCCCCTGTAGTAGTCCCCCTTATGCAGCCCCCCATTAGTTCCCCTTATACAGTGCCCCAATATGCAGGCCCCCACTAGTGATCCCCCATATACAGTGCCCCCAGTAGTGATCCCCCATATACAGTGCCCCCAGTAGTGATCCCCCATATACAGTGCCCTCAGTAGTGATCCCCCATATACAGTGCCCTCAGTAGTGATCCCCCATATACAGTGCCCCCAGTAGTGATCCCCCATATACAGTGCCCTCAGTAGTGATCCCCCATATACAGTGCCCTCAGTAGTGATCCCCCATATACAGTGCCCCCTGTAGTAGTCCCCCTTATGCAGTGCCCCCTGTAGTAGTCCCCCTTATGCAGCCCCCCATTAGTTCCCCTTATACAGTGCCCCCATATGCAGGCCCCCAGTAGTGATCCCCCATATACAGTGCCCCCAGTAGTGATCCCCCTTATGCAGTGCCCCCTGTAGTGGTTCTCCCTTTTCAGTGCCCCCTGTAGTGGTCCCCCCTGTGCAGTGCCCCCAGTAGTAGTCCCTCCTATACAGGGGCGGATTGGGACGGAAAACCAGCCCGGGAAATTTATAGAAGCAGCCTTAATAGAGGTGGGGTCTGTCTAGGGGGGCGGGATCCCTTCTCATAGGGCCTGATTCTGAGATGGACACAATTGCAGCTGTCCTTGTGTCTTTTTCTGCAGTTGCGTCTGTGACTTTAGGCTAATTACACTACAACGCCTGGTGTAAACTACCGTGGCTAAACTCCGAAAATATTTGCTTTTTGGAGTTTAGTACTGTACATAGGGGTCAGTACGTATTCCCAATTGATAATGATGGGGACTGCGATCTGCTGCGCTACTTAGCACTTTGCTGGAGATTTCTGTGAAATATCGTGCATTGTGATTTTAGTACATAGGAGCAATACATAAAATTATACAGAAACTGATGTTTCTGTATAATTATATGTATCAAACAGCTTGATACATAGGGCCTTAAGTCTTTAGATGCCACCATCGGTCGCACCATTGGAACTTTCACCGGCCCTATGCTAGATGCAGATCATCCATCTAGGTATGGCCTCCAATGTGAGCAATTCAGCGTCTCTAAAGCCAACCACCTAGGAACACCCAACACATTTCTAATACACTTCTTGGTGCATGATTCTAAATCTGTACTGCAACTCACACACATGCGCAGATGTAAAACAATGCACAGAAAAAAAATAACACACTTTGGCCCCCACAGGAACAAAATACACACACTGACACCTGACAGAAAACAAAACACATTGGCCTCCACAGGAAAAATTAAAACACATTGGCCCTCATAAGAAAAACATAAAAACACATTAGCCTCTACAAGAAAAACATAAAAACACATTAGCCTCTACAAGAAAAGCATAAAAACACATTAGCCTCTACAAGAAAAACATAAAACACACACTGGCCTCCACAGAATAAAACAAACACATTGGCCCCCATAGGAAAAAAAATACAAACACATTGGCCCCCACAAGAAAAAAAGAATACACATTGGCCCACACAAACAAAAATAAAACACATTGGTCCTCCACTGGCAAAACAAACACACTGACCCCTACAGGGGAAAAAAACACACTGACCCCAGAAAAGGTTTAAAAAAAATAAATAATAATTGTTCCCCACAGGAAAAAAATAAAAACACACATCAGGTGCAAGCTTGGAGTAGTAGTAGCGTGGGGCAGGCAGGGAGTAGTAGTGTGGTGTAAGGGGCAGGATGAGAGTAGTAGTGTGGTGTAAGGGGCAGGATGGGAGTAGTAGTGTGGTGTAGGGGGCAGAATGGGAGCACTAGTGTGGTGTAGGGGGCAGGATGGGAGTAGTAGTGTGGTGTAGGGGGCAGAATGGGAGTAGTAGTGTGGTGTAAGGGGCAGGATGAGAGTAGTAGTGTGGTGCAGGATGGGACTTGTAGTGCAGTGTAGGGGGCAGGATGTGAGTAGTAGTGCGGTGTAGGGGGCAGGATGGGAGTAGTAGTGTGGTGTAGGATGGGAGTTGTAGTGCAGTGTAAGGGCAGTATGGAAGTAGTAGTGTGGTGTAAGGGGCAGGATGGGAGTAGTAGTGTGGTGTAGGGGGCAGGATGGGAGTAGTAGTGTGTTGTAGGGGGCAGGATGGGAGTAGTAGTGTGGCGTAGGATGGGAGTTGTAGTGCAGTGTAGGGGCAGTATGGAAGTAGTAGTGTGGTGTAAGGGGCAGGATGGGAGTAGTGGTGTAGTGCGGTGTAGGGGCAGTATGGAAGTAGTAGTGTGGTGTAAGGGGCAGGATGAGAGTAGTAGTGTGGTGTAAGGGGCAGGATGGGAGTAGTAGTGTGGTGTAGGGGGCAGAATGGGAGTACTAGTGTGGTGTAGGGGACAGGATGGGAGTAGTAGTGTGGTGTAGGGGGCAGAATGGGAGTAGTAGTGTGGTGTAAGGGGCAGGATGAGAGTAGTAGTGTGGTGCAGGATGGGAGTTGTAGTGCAGTGTAGGGGGCAGGATGTGAGTAGTAGTGCGGTGTAGGGGGCAGGATGGGAGTAGTAGTGTGGTGTAGGGGGCAGGATGGGAGTAGTACTGTGGTGTAGGGGGCAGGATGGGAGTAGTAGTGTGGTGTAGGATGGGAGTTGTAGTGCAGTGTAGGGGCGGGATGGGAGTAGTAGTGTGGTGTAGGGGGCAGGATGGGAGTAGTAGTGTGGTGTAGGATGGGAGTTGTAGTGCAGTGTAGGGGCAGGATGGGAGTAGTAGTGTGGTGCAGGATGGGAGTTGTAGTGCAGTGTAGGGGGCAGGATGTGAGTAGTAGTGCGGTGTAGGGGGCAGGATGGGAGTAGTAGTGCGGTGTAGGGGGCAGGATGGGAGTAGTAGTGTGGTGTAGGGAGCAGGATGGGAGTAGTGGTGTGGTGGGAATAAGCGGGCAGGATAGGAGTTGGTCACCTCAGCTCACCGCATCTCATGGGTCTCGGCCGCTGTCCATTTCTCTGCACTCCACTGACAGCAGCCTCACAGCCAGCGTAAGCCCCTGCCATCTGTGTCCCGCTACTCCGTCCCAGCTGCACAGCTTCACACAGCCCGCCACACTGGCTCATCGCCCGCAGCAGCCAGGCCTGGCTCCAACCATCCCACAGAGAAAAGGGAGCTGACGGCGGGCGGCGCAGGCTGAGGGAGGGACGGAACACCGCACATTCATCTTGGAGCCCGGAGCTTCCGGTTTGTGTTCCATAGCGGAACGCAAATCCTGAAACACGCCACCAATCAGGCAATGTCAGCCCTGCCAGGCCGGCACTGTCGGCCAGCCCACCAAAGGGGTTTATGGGGCCGGCCCAGCGGGAACTCTCCCGCTGACTCGGCAGACCAATCCGCCCCTGCTCCTATACAGTGCCCTTTATATAGTTCCTCCAGTAGGAGTCCCCCACGATGCAGTGCCCCAGTAGTATCCCCCCCAGTAGTATCCCCCCCGAAGCAGTGCCCCCAGTGGTAGTCCCCTCCTTAGTGATAGAGCGCCCCCCCAAAAGCCCCAAACACACACTGAAATGACAAACTAAATAAAAGAAAAATACTTACCTGTATCCACGCTCCTGCTCCTGCCGCCGTCCTCCCGGGCCGGGACGCTCTGCATTATGGGAGAGACGTCATGACGTCTCTCCCATTACTCACTGCAGGAGCCGGACGGAAGCCCGGCTCTTGCAGTGGGCGCGCAGCAGTCAATAAGAGTCTATCTGACTCTCATTGGCTGCCGAGTCACACACACATCGCCGCCACTCGCCCCCCCCTTCCCGCGCCCACGGCGCCCAGGCACTAGTTACGCCACTGGTTTACTGCACCTATGAAGACAGTGAGTCTATATCGTACACAGTGCTTTGAATGACCATGGGCACATTTAACAGGCTGAATCAGCATCTCCGTCACCTGGATCCTCCCAATTACACCCTGCCCCCCCCTTCCCCAAATGAGTTCCTTACCCCTGGCCATTGTGAGAAGATCATGTTTCCTCTATAGTGATAGGTGAGCTCTAGGGGGGTAAGGAAGGAAAACAATGGCACCTCTACTCTATATAAAGCTAAAATTCCTATAACAGCATTTTTTTTATTCATTCATCTATTATATTATACAAAAGAGGAATAAAAACAGGACTATAGTCCCTGTAATTAATATTAATATTCTTATCCCATTACTTTTTCTGTTAAAATTAGGGATGAGCCCCCCCGATCCGAGTCGTATCCGAGTCAGGCTCGACTTTTCCCGCCTGACTCGGATCTGAAATCGAGGCAAAACGTCATCATCCCGCCTTCCCGATCTCGCGGGTTTTGGATTCTATAAAAGGTCCCCACGTCGGCGCCATTTCTCACTCCGGCTGTGGACAGTGAAGAGGGAGGGTGGGAGCTAGGGCTGGCTGGGCTGTGTTGTGCTGCTGTTGTCCATAGGGGCTGTGACCACTCAGTCCATAGGGGCTGGCTGGGCTGTGTTGTGCTGCTGTTGTCCATAGGGGCTGGCTGGGCTGTGTTGTGCAGTCAGTTGTCCATAGGGGCTGTGTCCACTCCAACGTCTATAGGGGCTGGCTGGACTGTGTTGTGCAGTGTCCCATAAAGGCTGTAGTCCTAGAGGGGTGCTGTAGTGCTGTCCAGGGGGTGATCTGTGCATCAGGGGTGCTCCCCAAAAGTGCACTCCAAAAAATTTTTTTTTTGTTTTGTGTTTGTGAATTGTGGGCCTCATTCAGACCCGCTCGCGAGCGATAAGCACTCGCAAGCGGGTCGATGTTGCCCAAGTGCGCATGCGCACGACGGTGGCGGCTCCGTCGTGCGCATGCACGAGACCCGAATACCGATGGCCAAACCGTCGTTATGGGTCTCGCACCAAAGGGGGCGTGCTGTCGAAGGTGATTGACAGCACGCCCCCTTTGGTGGGCGTGCCGGGGGCGTGGCTGCCCAGACGGAAGTGTTCCCATGGGAACGCCTACCGTCTGGGGCCGGCCCCACTGACATCACTAGTGATGTCAGTGGGAGTGCTTTTGGCTCTGATAGAGCCAAAAGCACTCCAGGGCTTGCGGCAGTGAGACCCTACCGCAAGGGTCTCATCGCAAGCGCGATGGTCTTGACCATCGCGACCATCATTTTGGCCGCTCGCTACTGCTGTGGATGGTCACCCACAGCTATGCGAGCGGCCAGGAGGCCGCTCCAAAAAGGAGGAGAGACGGCCCTGATTCAGAGCGAGCGCTCTGTCAGAGCGTCCGGCTCTGAATCAGGGCCTGTGTGCGCAGTATCCGCACGTGCATCAACAAAGTAGCGTCAAGCGTGCCCCTGTGTCATGTGAAGGGCCGGCTGGCTTGACCGTTAAAGGGTGCTGTAACCCCCAAAATGCACTCCAAAAAAAATTAAAAAATATTTTTTGTGTTTGTGAATTGTGTGCGCAGTAGCCGCACGTGCATCAACAAAGTAGTGCCAAGCGTGCGCCTGTGTCATACGTAAAGGGCCTTCTGGCTCAGTAAGAGGCACACCGCCGACAACCTCTTAGAGAAACTGAGGGAAATCATCGCCCAGTGGCTTACCCCACTTAGACTCTCCTGGGGATTTGTGATATCTGACAACGCCACCAATATTGTGTGGGCATTACATCTGGGCAAATTCCAGCACGTCCCATGTTTTGCTCACACAATAAACTTGGTGGTGCAGAATTTTCTGAAAAGCGACAGGGGCGTGCAGGAGACGCTTTGGGTGGCCCGAAAAATTTCTGGCCACTTTCGCCATTCAGCGACTGCGTGCCGAAGACTGGAGCGCCAGCAAACACTCTTGAACCTGCCCCGCCATCACCTGAAGCAAGAGGTTGTGACGCGGTGGAACTCAACCCTCTATATGATTCAGAGGATGGAGGAGCAGCAAAAGGCCATTCAAGCCTATACATCCACCTATAACATAGGCAAAGGAGGGGGTATCCACCTGACTCAAGTGCAGTGGAGAATGATTTCCGTGTTGTGCAAGGTTCTCCAGCCCTTCGAACTTGCCACACGTGAAATCAGTTCAGACACTGCCAGCTTGAGTCAGGTCTTTCCCCTCATCAGGCTTTTGCAGAAGCAGCTGGAGAAAGTGAAGGAGGAGCTAAGATGGAGCGATTCCGCTCGGCATGTGGGATTTGTGGATGAAGCCCTTCAATCGCTTTGCCAGGATTCCAGGGTGGTCAATCTGTTGAAATCAGACCACTACATTTTGGCCACCGTGCTCGATCCTAGGTTTAAAGCCTATGTGTTGTCTCTCTTTCTGGCCGACACAAGCCTGCAGAGGTGCAAAGATCTGCTGGTGAGAACACTGTCAGCTGAAGCGGAACGTGACACTTCAACAGCTCCTTCTTCATTTTCTCCCGCGACTGGGGCTGCAAGGAAAAAACTTAGGTATCCTAAGCAACCTGCTGGCGGTTATGCAGGGCAGGCAGGACCAAGTTTGGACATCTGGTCCGGACTGAAGGACCTGGCAACAATTTCTGACATGTCTACTGTCACTGCATATGATACTGTCACCATTGACAGAATGGTGGAGGATTACATCGGTGACAGCATCCAAGTAGGCATGTCAGACAGTTCGTACCTGTACTGGCAGGAAAAAGAGGCAATTTGGAGGTCCCTGTACAAACTGGCTCTATTTTACCTGAGTTGCCCCCCCCCCCCCCCTCCAGTGTGTACTCCGAAAGAGTGTTTAGTACAGCCGGGAACCTTGTCAGCGAAAGGCGTACGAGGTTGCTTCCACAAAAAGTGGAGAAGATGATGTTCATAAAAATGAATTATCAACTCTTCCAGGGAGACCAGCCTCCAGAACGTACAGAGGGACCTGTGGTGGTGGATTCCAGCAGGGACGAATTAATACTCTGTGAGGATGAAGATGTACACAACACTGAAGAGGGTGAGGAATCGGTGAATGAGGAGGATGAGGACGACATCTTGCCTCCGGTGAGTCAGTTTGTGCAGGGACAGATTAATTGCCAGCTTGTTTTGTGGGGGCCCAAACGAACCAATCATTTCAGCCACAGTCGTGTGGCAGACCATGGCACTGAAATGATTGGTTTGTTAAAGTGTGCATGTCCTGTTTATACAACATAACGGTGGGTGGGAGGGCCCAAGGACAATTCCATCTTGCACCTCTTTTTTTTCTTTGCATTATGTACTGTTTGAGGCCTAGTTTTTCCAACTGCCATCCTGTCTGCCACTGCAGTGTCACTCCTAGATGGGCCACGTGTTTGTGCCGCCCACTTGTGTCGCATAGCATAGTCATCCAGCTACCTCGATGCAACCTTTTGGACATAAAAACACTATTGTGAGGTGTGAGGTTTTCAGAATAGACTGGAAATGAGTGGAAATTAAGGTTATTGAGGTTAATAATAGCATAGGAGCAGAAAAACCCACAAATTCTGTGATTTTAGCTGTTTTTATGCTATTTTTAAAAAAAATACAGATCCACAACACAAAACCCGGAACCCAAAACACCGAAGGGTGGTTTTGACAAAACCAATCCAGATCCAAAACACGAAGAAAGATCCAGATCCAAAACACGAAAAGTGGCCGGTGCACACCCCTAGTTAAAATGTGCTGAAAATTACTTTACACACCTTCCAGTTTTAATAACGTATATACAGTTGGCCCCAATTTAGAAATGGACGCTAATACTGTGATTTCACACGGACCGCAGCTGCGAAAATATGCTTAGTTCCAAAGCTTACCCAAGTACAGGGACGCCCTCCGCTGCCTTCTCATCAGTGTCAAACGTCACATACCAGCGTAAATGCCTGTAACATCGACGCACATTGACCAGCCATGCAGCAAGTCTGACCTACCTCCAAAACAGCGTCTCTCCTGACACGCAGAGAGCTCTCGTGTTGCGTAGGAGATGGCGATGGCTAATTTATGCACGCCCATGTAACGGCGTTTAAACGGTCAGACACGCTGCGTTTTTCTGACCTCCCCCAAAACGCTGGCTACCTGTCACTCACTTTGTGAATGGGTCCTGTAAGAATCGCTGTGCGTGCGCAGTAGCCAAAAAATTGATCTGTGTAAAAAAAAAAATCGACATTGGGCACATCCCTGAATCAGTGTCCTAATTACTATGCTGTATTGATAATACAGTGAATGGGACACCGATTATCTACTGTCTCCTGCATGCGATGCGCACCCTTCCCCCAACAGCTCCCACCGCAGCGACAGAGATGGAACAGCCCACCCGGAGAGGAGGACCAGTATGGTTAGGGGGGAGGCAGTAGGAGAGTGATGCCAGGTCCAGGCTTATGTAATAATGATGTATTATATTTGGTTATAGACACGTTGGTTGCTAAGAGGATCACTGAGGCGCCCTAATTAGCCTGGGGCGGCTGTTTTTGACTCACAGGGAAAGATTTTTGGCTAATAGAATTACAGTGAACTACGTGAATGCTGCAGAAAAGCCGATGTCTCCATGTTTGGCGAGAGTCCTGAGAAAGGGCCGATTATCACCCTTCCTGCAGGTTAGACCCGCAGATCCAATTATAGGTGATCACATAATTTGTGGTGTTGCCGGGAGGGGTTGGTCTTGATGTAGAGCCACGGTTGGCGTGATCGGTAGGGGAGGTGTTAGCGAGCCACGACTTTTACGTGCACTCCATCTTTAGGCCTCAGCATGGACACGGCGGTGACCTGGAGTGGGATCTGCAGAGGGGACAGGCAGATTTGTTTTTGTTTATAGATTATTTACAGTTCTTATCTGTTGGAGCAGCCCTGTAAGATTTATACTAACCAAGCGGTTTATACATTGCGCTAGAGAAAAACATCCCACATTATATAAATATACCTATAAATACATATAGATGTCTGGACTTTTCAGCTTTATTTAAAAGTTATGTGCAGGCCTGTGGCACTTTGTGTAATACTTTTGCACAGCCACCAGATGGCGCTATTGCCTGTAATGGATGGTTGTAGTCCCAGTGGTGGGCAAATAAGCGTCCCTCCAGCTGTTGTTGAACTACAAATCCCAGCTTATTGCCCACCCCTATTGTAGAGAGACCAGACACAGCGGGTTATAGAGAAGTGTTACCTGAGTTTGGGGACAATTTTCAAAACGAAACCTCTGCAGGACCCGGAACAAGGTGATTTTAGCTTCCAAGATGGCGAGTCTTATCCCGATACAGCTGCGGGGTCCTGCCCCAAATGGGAGATAGGAGAACGGGTGACGCTTCTGCTTCTCTTCAGCGGTGAATCTGTAAAAAAACCAAATGAATGTAACTTGAACCCAATATTTCCCCCTTTGCATTTGTCTACTGTGAACATTAAGCATTAAATGTATAAAAATATTTTTCTATATTTACTAATTATATTATTAGTAAGTCTGCTTCATTGAGTACAATTCCATTATTTACCGTCTTCCTTTCATCTCCCCCCAAAGCCCCGTTTTCCTTTAAAGATGCGCGATAACCGGGGGGGAACCATTCGCTAAATGCAGCTGATAATCACCTTCATAATGTGTCGCAAGCTTTAGTTACTGGTATTTATTTAGACCCGGGTACAACATATTTGGGACACGTTACCAGCCATCATTACAAGCCATAAATATCATACAGAACAAGGGCGACAGGCTCAGACAGAAGAAGGACGTGCAGATGCTCTAGTGGTTACGTTACCTCTCGGGTCGGAATTTCTCTGGCTCCGGCCAGTACTGGGGGTCATTCTGTATACACCCAACGGGTATCTCCACCAACGTACCAGCCTGTATCTTGCACCCCATAACTGTGTAATCGTGATTAGCTTCACGGGCAAATCTAGACATCAAGAGACGACAAAAACAGACTTTGTGTATCGGTCGACATTAGTCCAAAAATATAAAAAATAAAAAATAAATAAAAAGCAAAATCCTGAACGACTGCAGAAGCTTGAGACATACCACCGAATGGGAACATACCTGAACACAGGGGGGTACATGCGCAGAGCCTCTGAGATCACCATGCCCAAGTACGGAAGATTGTGTACCGTATTGTAGTCCACGCTTTCCTGCAGGAATAGCAACCGGGATCTCTTTATTGAGTTAGTTTTACATTTGAAAACATCAGTTTTCCGATATACATGGCTGTTAAAATTAAAGTATCCATACTTAGAGCACTCTGGGGCGAGTTTGAAAGCTCGTAAAGAGGAGAAATGTGGACATCAGGTACTTTCGAGGACGCCCTAGACATTTATTGAAAGAAAATATTAATTCTAAATGGTCACCAGGTGTAGATGTAAATCACGTGTAAAGCGCTACCATTGCTAAGGAAACCTTTTATCCAAAAAATAGGTTATCGGCTTCTACTTTCAGACATCTAGGCCACTCCTATCACCGGACCTCACTCCATGCGACCTTTTGGTCGTGTTTTTTTTATGTTTAAAGAACCAGGTGTAACGGGAAGGACGAAATACTCTGTCAGATCTGAAATGACAAGTTTGGACGTGGTGTAACAGCTATTCCAGCTGACATGTTAAGAATGTTGTTCTTCGAATGGAAACTGTTGTTGACCACAATGGAGGACACACTCGGCAAATGTAATGCTATTCAAATGATTTGTTTTGCAACAGTGCCACAATATGAAAATTATATATATATATATATATACACACACACACACACACACACACACACACACATATATACACAGTGGGGCAAAAAAGTATTTGGACAGCCACCGATTGTGCAGGTTGTTGCACTTTAAAAGATGAGAAAGTCTGTAATTTCCATCATAGGTACAGTTCAACTGTGAGAGACAGAATCAGAACAAAGAATTCCGGAAATCACATTGTATGATTTTTAAACAATTTATTTGTATATTTTTGCGGAAAATAAATATTTGGACACCTACCAACCAGCAAGAATTCTGGCTTTCACAGACCTGTTACTTCTTCTTTAGGAAGCTCATCTATCCTCCACTCGTTACCTGTATTAATGGCACCTGTTTGAATTGGTTAACTGTATAAAAGACACCTGTCCACACCCTCAAACAGTCAGACTGCAACCTCTCCACCATGGCCAAGACCAGAGAGCTGTCTAAGGACACCAGGGACAAAATTGTAGACCTGCACAAGGCTGGGATGAGCTACTCGACAATAGGCAAGCAGCTTGGTGAGAAGAGATCAACTTTTGGCGCAATTATTAAAAAATGGAGGAAATACAAGATCACTGACATTCTCCCTCGATCAAGGGCTCCATGCAAGATCTCACCTCGTGGGGTATCAATGATCTTGAGAACGGTGAGGGATCAGCCCAGAACTACACGAGGGGACCTAGTCAATGAGCTCAAGAGAGCTGGGACCACAGTCACAAAGGTTACCATTAGTAACACACTACGTTGTCATGGATTCAAATCCTGCAGCGCCCGAAAGGTCCCCCTGCTTAAGCCAGCACATGTCCAGGCCCGTCTAAAGTTTGCCCGTGACCATCTGGATGATCCAGAGGAGGATTGGGAGAATGTCATGTGGTCAGATGAGACCAAAATATAAGTTTTTGGTATAAACTCCACACGCTGTGTTCGCAGGGAGAAGTATGATGAGTGGCATCCCAAAAACACCATACCCACTGTGAAGTATGGGGGTGCTTAGGGGATGCTTTTCTGCAAAGGGGACAGGATGACTGATCCGTATTACGGAGAGGATGAATGGGGCCATGCATCGTGACATTTTGGAGAAACAACTCCTTCCCTTGGTAAGAGCATTGAAGATGCAACGTGGCTGAGTCTTCCAACATGACAATGACCCCAAACACACCGCCCGGGTAACTGGGTAACTAAAAGAAGCATTTCAAGGTAAAAGAAGCATTTCAAGGTCCTGGATTGGCCTAGCCAGTCTCTAGACCTCAACCCAATAGAAAATCTGTGGAGGGAGTTGAAAGTCCGTGTTGCCCGGCGACAGACCCAAAACATGACACATCTAGAGAAGATCTGCATTGAAGAGTGGGCGAAAATACCTGCTGCAGTGTGTGCAAACCTGGTCAAGAACTACAGGAAACGTTTGACCTCTGTAATTGCCAACCGAGATTACTTTACAAAGTATTGAGTTAAACTTTTTGATTGTCCAAATATTTATTTTCCGCAAGAATATACAAATAAATTGTTTAAAAATCATACAATGTGATTTCCGGATTTTTTTTTTCTGATCCTGTCTCTCACAGTTGAAGTGTAACCTATGATGGAAATTACAGATCTCTCTCATCTTTTAAAGTGCAACAACCTGCACAATCGGTGGCTCTCCAAATACTTTTTTGCCCCACTGTGTGTGTATGTGTGTATATATATATTATATATAATATATATAATATATATTTAAAAAAAAACACAGAAAACTCCGCACTCACCATTGTTAAATCACTCACAAAAATACATAAATAATGGGGTTTTGGTTCATGGATTGATCAATGCATTTAAGCCTGCAGCCCACATCACGGGACCCCATTTCTCTGCAGGTCCTACACTATCAGGGGTATTCAATATGGGAGCGAAAAGTCTGTGCTGGACTTTTCGCTCCACATCGGAGATTTTCCTGGGATAAAGTATCGGGCGCGCGCCCGCTTTATCCCCGTATTCAATATAAAACCTACGAAAACGGGAACCTGCGAAGTGGGATCTGCAAAAAAAAATGAAATTTATCTGGAATAAATTGTAGGACCCCCTAAAACTGTAAAAACATGGGGGAATCACTATGGGTACCCCCGTTTTAGCCTGCAAATGAAAGTCGGGGATTTAAATAGCCACAGCAGGTGTTTTTTTTCCCAACATTGAAGAAGTGTTGCAGAAGAGCACTTATGTTATTTTTCTCGTTTTTTTAAGTGGTCCCATCAAATTTGGGGTACATGAAAATGGGTACTAGCATATTTGTATGTCCTTAAAGTAAGTTTTTAAAAATTCTGCAACTATGCACCTGCCGCTAATAATCTATTGTAGAAAACACCTGCTGCTAATAGCCTATTCTATAAAACACTTGCCGCTTACTTGCAGAATTGCCCTGAACCTATTTCCCTATTGTTAAACACTTTTTTCCTTTTTTGTTTTTCACCCCAATTTTTTAATTAATTTTTTGGGGTGTCCCTATTTTTTTTTTTTTACTTTTTTTGACACAGTTATTTTTAAAATGTCATTCCCTGGGGTGCAGGCTATTTTTTTTAAGCCCGCACCCCTAAGCCCCAATTCTGCACTTTTTTTCACCACCTATTCAGTGGTGAAAAGTTATCCCCATTTTTTTTCAAAGACTTTTCGAACCTGCGAAAAGTCTTTGAAATTGAATACGGTGTAAAACCAAAACCTGCGAAAATGACGTCATCGGTGCAAAAACATCGCAAAAACAGAGTTTTCGCTCCATATTGAATACCCCTATATCTGTCATACTTATGGAAACCTGGTAGCTGCTATCACAGAGATTAAACTGAAAAAATGTTAACTGGTTTAAAGCTCACCTGCCAACTAACTTATGGCTTTTAAAGGCAAGACAGGTGCAGGTTTGCACCCCAAGTCTGGGATGGGAGTGGCAAGTGCAGTGGATTCCTGACTTTGTAATATATATATATATAAATTATTTTCAATAAATTGCGCTGAAGTCCTTGTTGTCCAAATTTCACTTACGAGCCATAGAACTCACTCCAGAGTGCTCCAGGTGGGGGTACTTTAATACTGTATATCAGGCTGCTGGACATGTTCCCATGGATTGAGGTTTAGAGACGACAGGTCCCTTTGTTTAAGAAGCACGGAGGGACAGATTGCGTAGGAGGACATGGCTACTAACTCCCTCTGGTGGTATGATGAGATTTTACACCTGTGGGGATGGTGAGGTTTTTAAAATTACAGACTGAAAACTAAAACCATTTAAATAGAAATGTAATTTTTTTTTTCTGTGGGATCAGTCTCAAATAATCGCTCATAGCTACCAGTGCAGGAGATGGCGCTGAACCATCCATTTTCCTACTAATCCTAAAATATTCCATTTACATAAAATTGCGAGACATTGAAGTTTTTAACTAGATAATTTCAGGGCAAACAAAACTTCCAGATAGTAGAATCAGTCCATAACCCTAGGATCCAACCCACTGAAACAAACAGAAATGTTTTGTAGATACAGTTTATAGGATAGACCTATGAAAAAAAAGTAGGTGAGAATCTCCTAACCAAAGCCCCCTTTACTACAGTATTCATGCCCAAAATCACCAAGTCGCCCTCCGTTCCATCCCAGCTGTAGTCACCAAGCCGTCCTCCATTCTATCCCAGCTCTAGTCACCAAGTCACTCACCGTTCTATCCCAACTCTAGTCACCAAGTCGGCCTCAGCTCTACCCCTGCTCTAGTCACCAAGACGGCCTCCATTCATTACCAGCTCTAGACTCCAGTCTCAAACACCCAACACCCCGGTCACACTTACGTGTTTTTCTGAAAACTCATCCACTTCTCTAAGAAGAGTCTCCTGACACTCTGGGTTGGTGGCCAGAAGGTAAGTGACAAATGACAGCAGGCTGCAGGTGGTCTCATAGCCAGCAATAAGGAAAATGAAGGCCTGGCCTAATATCTCATCCTCGTTGAGCCTTTTGGTTTTCTTAGACTCGTCAGTGTTCCCTTTCTGCGGAGCCGCCAGGTCCGCCTGGTTCACTATGTCAAAATGATCCACGGACATATGGGCAACAGAGGAGTCTCGGGCGTCCAACATGAGCTGCAGAAAATCACGGCGTCTCTGGGCAGAGGAAACAAACCAGGGACATTTGATTTAAAAACAAGCCGAGTGGTTGTCGATGACCCTCCCACCATGAACTGTAGATTCATCTGAATTAGGGTGCATTGGGGGATGAGCACTGATAAACAATTGCCCGGTTTGAAAAACGAGGGAGGCACGGGGACCATCCGACCCAGAATACTGTAAATAGATCAGTTTGTATCTTCAATAAAGCTTTACTTTTTTTTATAGAACGGTAAAAGTTTTTTGTAAAGTCTACAGAAGTGTTTTACACTAAGTAAATTAACTTTTTAGCTTATTTTATAAAATAACCAGCTTCCTTCTAACTGGCATTACGAGAGGACTCTAATGTCTAACACACAGGTTTTTGTAATCTGTCCTTAATCCAATTATCAATTAGTGAGAAAATCTTCCTAGAATTTCTTTAGAGCAAATCTCGGGTGCAAACAAAAATAATTCTTTCTAAAAACTAGGAATATTTCATATAGAACTGATTCAATCCCAGCTCTGGAAATGTTGAGACCAACGGGGGCGCCGATAGATTAAAACTATTCAGGTGTTTCGATTGTTCTGGAAGACTGTTTTTAAAAAAATCTAAACGCTGGTAGCAGATGTTATACAATTCGTTTCAGATTTCTGAACCAACCAATAAACCAGTCAGGAGTAACAGGAAATGTATATCTGAAATGGTGGATATAAGGAGCTGGTTTGTTATAATCACTCAACAAAACTAGCGGTGTTTTAAAGCGTGAAGCGATTGTTCATTTTTCATCGGATCGATATATTTTAAAGAAAGAGATTTGAGTATTTGAAAAAAATTTGATTGCTGCTTGCAGGCTGTGATTGAAAATTTAATATAAAAACAGGATTTTGGTACTTACCGATAAATCACTTTCTCCGATTCCACAGGGGACACTGGAGGACTTCAAGACAGTGGGGTATAGACGGTGCTGAGTGGAGCTAGGCACTTTAAATTTAAATGAAGTGTGACTAGCTCCTCCCCTCTATACCCTCCTATAGGCCAGTATTAGAACCGTGCCCGAGGGGAGTAGAGAAAAAAGATTGACAGAAGAGGAGGAGGCGAAAGTACACATAACAACTGAAAGGTGAAAAGAAAGTAACATAGAATTAAACAAGAGACGACAAACATGTCTCTAACATTCATAACATCACCCTAGACAAACATGTCGCCAACAGGCATAACAGGTGTGGCAGGAAGAACAGCGCAGGGTGGGCGTCCAGTGTCCCCTGTGGAATCAGAGAAAGGGATTTATCGGTAAGTACCAAAATCCTGTTTTCTCCTTCATCCACTAGGGGACACTGGAGGACTTCAAGACAGTGGGGACGTCCCAGAGCTCCCATCACGGGTGGGAAAGCGCTGAGAACCCTGCAAAACAGACCGACCATATTGCGCTGCAGAAGTCGCAAAGGTGTCAAATCTGTAAAACCGAACAAAAGTATGCCGTCCTGACCAAGTAGCTGCCCGGCATAGAGATTCCATAGAAACGCCTCGAGCAGCCGCCCACGAGGCACCCACTGAGCGAGTGGAATGTGCGGTAATGGAAGATGGAGGTTCCCTAGACGAGGCCATATACGCCTGTCATATGGTCAGACGAATCCATCTAGCCAGTGTCTGTTTGGAAGCTGGCCAACCCGGACAAGCAGCATCATACAAAACAAAGAGAGTATCTGTCTTGCGAACGGCTGCCGTCCTGTCTACATATATGCGAAGAGCTCTAACCACATCCAAGGATCTACAAGAAGGATAATCCTGTGGAAGAACCGGAACCACAATAGGTTGATTGATGTGGAAGGCCGAAAACCACCTTAGGCAGAAAATCCATTCTGGTGCGTAGCAGCTCTATCCTCATGAAATATCAAATATGGTGGATGACATGATAAAGCTCCCAGCTCCGACATCCTCCTGGCGGAAGCTAGAGCCAACAGAAGTATCACCTTCCATGAAAGATACTTCAATTCCACCGACTCCAAAGGCTCGAACAGCGAAGACTGCAAGAAAGACAGGACGAAGTCCAAGTCCCATGGAGCTGTAGGAGGAACAAAGGGTGGTTGTAATCTAACCACACCCTGCAGAAAAGTCTGCACGTCCGGTAATGGCCAATTTCTTTTGGAAGAAAACCGAGAGTGCTGAAATTTGTACCTTCAGAGATCCCAACCGAAGGCCTGCTGAGAGACCTGCTTGCAGAAAAAGCAGAAATCTGGGAAGACTGAACTCCATAGAAGGCAGAACTCTACGTTCGCACCAGGTTACATATGCCTTCCAAATACGATGGTAATGCTTGGAAGTAACTTCCTTCCTGGCTCTAAGCATCGTAGGAATCACCTTTGAAGGTATCCCTTAACGTCTTAAGATGGCCCTTTCAACAACCACGCCGTCAAACGTAGCTGCTTTAAGTTTGGATAGAGTAAAGGACCCTGAAGGAGCAGATCCTCTCTGAGTGGTAAGGGCCACGGATTGTCTACCAACAGGAGCTGAATGTTGGAGTACCAAGCTCTGCGGTGCCAGTCCGGAGCTATCAGCAGGACCTTGGCCTGTTCCCTCTTGATGTGTTGAAGGATTCGAGGGAGAAGGGGAAATGGAGGAAATAGATAAATGAATTGGAAACGCCATGGTGTTGACAGTGCATCCACAGCCACCGCAACCTTGTTCGAGAGCAGTAAAGGGGCAGTTGATGGTTCTGCCTGGATGCCATGAGGTTGACCTGCGGAAGACCCCACTGTTGGACCAGCTGTTGAAACACCGTGGATGTAGAGCCCATTCTCCTGGATGTACATCCTAACGACTGAGGTAATCTGCCTCCCAATTTTCGATGCCCGGAATGAAGATTGCCGAAATCGACCTTGCGTAGCTTTCCGCCCAGATCAGAATCCTGCTGACTTCCTTCATGGCCACACGACTTCTGGTGCCTCCTTGTTTGTTTATGTATGCCACTGCTGTGGCATTGTCGGACTGGACCCTGACTGCTCGGCCCCTCAGAAAGTGAGCTGCTATCCGTAATGCATAGAAAACTGCTCTTAATTCCAATATGTTGATTGGAAGACTCGTTTCCTGTGCTGTCCAGCGTCCCTGGAAGTGATGCTCTAGAATTACATCCCCCCAGCCTCTTAGACTCACAACCGTGGTAAGAAGTGTCCAATCCCACTCCCCGAATCTCTTTCCCTCCGTAAGGTGAACTAGCCACCACAGTAGGGAAATCTGAGTCTTGGGTTGTAACCGGACTCTCTTGTGAAGAAACAGGTGGGATCCCGACCATTGTGATAGTAGATCTAGCTGAAAAGGTCTGGAGTGAAAACGACCGTACTGGACAGCCTCGAAGGCTGCCACCATCTTCGCCAGAAGTCGGATACATGCATGAACCGAAACCTGCCGACGTCGAAGGACCAGGTGAGAGGGAAGCCCATCATGCACTGGGTTTAGAAGTGGACTTAACTTCCTGTAGACTCGAGCCTCTGGTGGCTGCGGTTCTACCCCGACCTCTGGTACCACGGGACGTTGATGATCCTCTGAAACGACCACGTGAACGACCCGGGGCCCGAAAGGACCGAAACGAAGGTCCTGAGTAAGATCGTCTAGGTGGAGGAGCTGCAGACGGTAGAAAAGTGGATTTACCTCCAGTAGCCTGAGATATCCATTTATCTAGTTCTGCCCCGAATAGTACATGTCCAGTGAAAGGAAGTGCTTCCACAGCCTTTTTGGATTCCGCGTCAGCCTGCCAAGTTTTGAGCCACAGCGCCCGCCGTGCTGAAATTGCCAGAGCTGAAGTTCTGGAAGCAATAGAACAAACATCCTTAGAAGCTTCCCCAAGGTAAGCTGCCGCTTCACCTATTTGTTCTGCTAGCGGAATGAGTTCCTCCATAGGTAGTTGATCCTTCATTCCGTCCGCCAATTGCTTAGCCCAAATTTCGATAGCCTTGTTAGTCCAGCAGCTAACTATCGCTGGACGAAGAGTCACCCCTGCCGCGGTGTAAATGGACTTAAGAGTGCTCTCCAGTCTCCGATCGGACATGTCCTTTAAAGACGTGACTCCAGGAACAGGGAGCGTAGTCTTTTTTGACAATCGCGATACAGATGAATCTACCGTAGGGGGAGTTTCACAAGCCTTTCTATTATCTGCTGGAAAAGGGTAAAAAGATAATAAACGCCGGGACATCTGAAACTTTTTATCTGGATGTTCCCAGGCTGTCGTTAGAAGGGAATCCATCTCTTCCGATATAGGGAAAGCCGTAGCTTGTCTTTGTTTCTTAAGAAAGACTGTTTTGCAGGACCTGAGTCCTCTTCCTGTATTTGCAACACATGTCGTATTGCAGCAATCAAGGGTTCTATTCCCTCTGATACCTGTTCAGGATCAGACTCCAGAGGCTCTTTAGGCGAATCTGGGGCATATTCACCCTCTTCTAATTCGGGCATATCCTCCTCCTCTGGGTCATCCCAATGAAGGACTGAGGGTAACAATCTCTTTTTAGAGACCTGCGGAGCGGACGCCATTGTCATGGCTTTGGAAATCCCCTCCATAGAAACAGCTAGGGATCTCGCCCATGCTGGTTCCTCTGTAGCAGCTGATCTATAAGCCTCTCTTTCTCTGCGAGAAGCCTCCAGTTCAGCCGAGAGAGAGGACATAACAGATGTAACCTGCGTCCAAGACGGTGGTTCTGACATCTCTGCAGATTGCTGATCCGTATAACAACCGTCACACAATCTGGAGGTAGATGGCTGTCCCTGTGTGAATTTTACTCCACACTTTTTGCAGCTAAATAACTTTTGCGAAGCCTTAGACCTGCCAGTCATGCTATATACAGACCCCACACAAAACACAAAGAGGTTAAGTGACAGGGTAAGAAAAACAGTATACTGGGGTACAGAGAGATTGGAGACAGTCACACTTGCCCACCACAGCGCTCCTAGCAGTGCCAGAGCGCCAGGCAAAGATTAATTATTATTATGCTCTCTGTCTACATCAGCCTAAACCCCTGCTGTGATACATACAGGTCCGTGTAGGCTGTCCAGCGCTGCCGCTCCCTGTAAAGGCCGCCAGCAAACTGCATGCAGTGACACGCTGGGGCTGATGGGAGGCAGGAGGAGGAAGTCGGAGCTAAGCTCCGCCCCCCGCATTCTAGCGCCGTTACTATAAACTGGCGCGTGTACCCAGTATAACTGTTGTATATATATGTATATACTGCCTTTGTGCATTATTGCTGAGCCGCCTAATGCCGGGAAAACACCGGCTACCGTGCTTGTCAGGGAGCCGGTGCATACAGGAAGCCGCCTCTGTGGTGCTAAGCCAGCTTCCCTGCTAATCAGGGATCCAGTTGTACTGATAGAGATGCGCTGAGGCTGTACCGCAATCAGCGCGCTCTGTGGGGGGGTCTGTGAGGCCACCTCTGATAGCGCTAAGCCAGCTCCCTGCAAATCAAGGAGCCAGCTGTACTGACACAGAGACGTGCTGGTGGCTGCGCAGCTGTCGGCGCGTCTCTGTGGAATGTGAAGCCGCCTCTGATCACGCTAAACTGGCTTCCCTGCTAATCAGGGAGCCAGCTGTACTAACATCGCGCCGGTGGCTGAGCCGTGTGGGGCCACCTATTGAAGCGCTGAGCTGGCTGCCCTGCTAATCAGGGAGCCAGCTGAACTAAGACCTCGCGTCCTAGCCCTAGCAGGAGAGATCCTTTTTTTGTGACCTGCTCCCACTCGGGCACAAACTAATACTGGCCTATAGGGGGGTATAGAGGGGAGGAGCTAGTCACACTTCATTTAAATTTAAAGTGCCTAGCTCCACTCAGCACCGTCTATACCCCACTGTCTTGAAGTCCTCCAGTGTCCCCTAGTGGATAAAGGAGAAATATATATATCATCAACGCTCAGCCCAAGCCCCTGGACCTAGAAACATGAAAATCGGGCAGTATATTCCTTCCATAACATAGGTGCCCACTAAGATGGGATCAAAATTTGACTCCAAAGGGGGTGAAAAGGGCTAAAATGTTTCCTCCCCCTGTGCAATGTCCTGCCTGACTGTCTCATCATGGCTGCAGCACAGTTCAGTAAACACCAACTGTCACCCCAAGTGCTGTCAAACATCAGTTGGTGTGGCTCCCGTATTTGTATAGTGAGGGAGGGGAACGTGTTACTTAGAGGTGAGGGAGGAAATGTGTTACTACACAGGTGAGGGAGGGGAATGTCAAATGTGTTACTATGAGGTGAAGGAAGGGAATGTGTTACTACAGGGGTGAGCGGGGGTAATATATTACTTTACTACAGAGGTGAGGGAGGGGAATAAGTTACTACAGGTGTGAGGGAAGGATTGTATTTTCTAGGCAGGTGAAGGAGGGCAATGTCAAATGTGTTACTACACAGGCGAAGGAGGTAAATGTGTTACTACGGAGGTGAGGGAGTGGAATGTGTTACTACAGCAGGTGAGGAAAGGTAATGTCTTACTATAGCAGTGATGTATTACTATAGAGGTGAAGGAATAATGTGTTACTGGATTGGCGAGATGGAAATGAAAACAGTAAATATCTAAGGTCTACCCGGATCTACCATCAGCTAGTTGCATATAAAGCCAAATGTTCCAAAGCAGGGATAACCATCCTCTATCCACGAGAGCTACCAACAGTTCACGTTTTCCAGATCACCTAGCTGGTGCACAGGTGTATTGATTACTCACTAACACATTTGAAAAGATCCACAGGTGAAGCCAATTATTTCACTTGTGATTCTGTGAGGAGACCTGGAAAATATGCACTGTTGGTAGCTCGCGAGGACCAGGGTTGGCTACCCCTGTTCTAAAGTGTGGTTACTTCTATGGTGCACTTAAACTCAATCTCTTTAATCTCCCTGCATTCTGTTTTTTTTTATCTTAAGTCACTGCAAGATTTTAATACGCTTCTCCAATCGCAACTATTAGAATTATGTAAAATTCCCCTCTTCATACCCAGCAATGCGTCATGTCAGTAAATATATATATTTTTCTCTATTTCTGATATTGCTTATATTCTGTGCTCAGGATTCTTCATAATAAGCAAAATCGCAGAGCCTCTAATAAAGGTAAAATACTTCAGAGCGCAACGCGTTCTGCTCTCTAACTTATCACAGTGGGAATATAGCCAATCCGTACCTCGTTAGCTGGCTGCTGGTCTCGCCGAGCAATCATTTCCCTAATGAATTTGCTGAAGAAGCTGTTGATCCGATCACGCTTGTTATTGGGTAGACGGCGGGCGAAGGGGATCATAATGGCCGGAAATGACACTGTGGAGATAAGGAAAGAAGGGGAGCAATGAGGATATTCATTACAAATGAGACTTGATATATAACTGCCTAATCTCTTGGAATTTCTGGGAGACTCTTGAATTTGGGGGGAGTTCTCCTGAAATCCTTGGCGAGTATACAGCCCTCCCGCATCACGTTCATTTCTCAGGTGAAATGGGCGGAGCAGGGCAATTCAATTGCTGTCAATGGGGTCATCATGACCCCACTTTCCACACCATAGTGCCACGAATGGAGCAATTTGCTGTAGAACGCCCCCATCCCTCCCACCCGGATTACTGAAAGGAAAACTTTATATAACGGCCCGGGGGCCGTATAAGGCTCGCAGAATCATTTGGTCTGGCCCTCTGAGCTTTTCTCTGCTTACCTCATCTGGTTAGCAGGGTGTCTAGAATGGCACCCTGCAGCCAGAATCTATGCAGTAGAGCCACCTGGAGCATCATAGGACACGTCCGACGGCCACATCGCTGCCATTACAGCTCCACATAGCATCCTCAGGATGCTCCGGGCATTGCAGTAATCACTTGCGATTGTGTCCCCGCCCCACTGTGATGTCACAATGAGGGGTGTGGCCTGCACCGGTCCCGCGAATAATGTTATATATATCAAAATGGCCCTCAGCAGAAAAAAGGTTCCGCACCCCTGCTTTATACCATGAATCCACAGCCGTGACACTCCGTACTATAAGTTTCTGAGGTAAAATTTCCTCAAAAAAAATGTAAATTCCACAACAATTGGAGCATAATGTAGTGGAAAGATAGAACTTTGACAAAAACAATTTAGTAATGTTTGTTGAAAAAAAATTAATTACCTCAGAAACACAGTGAGAGAAAAAAATAAATTATTTTATTGCAACAAATTCCTTCAATCAAAACTTGCCCCCCAACCCCCAATAGTCATATTGGTTTAAAAAATTGGTTCCAAAATATGGTTATGGCAGGTGAATAATGAATTGTACTTGATTAACCCTTTCATTACTGTGGCTCGCAGTGGATGGTCCTTTTTATTTTAAATGAGATTGTGTTCTTGACACAGCGGTTTTATGTAGGAGGTAATACGGTCATACAACTCGCATGGAGGGCACCTTCGGATGACACCCTAGTCCCCGCCAAATCACTCACATCTTAGCAGGACCAGCGGCCTAAAGGGGGTGAACGACTCTAGAAACTTTTTGCTGTTCTGCACCAGGGGGTGGTCAGGGTCCCCCTGGGAATCCACGCTGGTGCCGAATGCTACACTGGCCACGATGTCCATAGTGTAACAGGCGTAACACCTGGAGAGGGAAAAGGAGATAGACAATAACCGTTACAGGTGACAGGACCTCTACGTTTTATATTTAGGTCTAAAATACAAGTTGCCTTATAAAGAAGCACTACGAATTACATCCACAAATACATACGGGACACATTTCCATACCTTGACAGAACTTGAGACGATTCTAAATAGCAAATGTAAATATCATATCAGTGTACAAGCTATTGTTCTCTGCGCAGACTTCCTGCCACTAATACCAATGAAAGACACTACATAGAGTCATAGGCTTTCTTTCCCTCTATGTAGTGTCTTTCATTGGTATTAGTGGCAGGAGGTCTGCGTTGTGCAGAATAAAATATGAAATATTCCCCCATGATCAAACAAACTGAAATACTGGGGTAGAGGGTGCGGAGGGTGCGCTCGCCCTATGGGTGTAATGCTGGAGTAATAGTGTTGTGGTCTTATGTGTTCAATGTTGTGTGTGGAGTGATGGGGTGTAGGGAGGGAAGGGGGTCTAATGGACTGGAGGTGGTGGGTGACCAGAGCGCAGTTCTAACCCATCATTTGCAGTTAAACTCAAATACTGACAGCTTTTTTTTCTGGCGGGGCATGCTATTATTTTGTGATTTTGCATCGTAGAAAAAGTGAGATCCCAGAGTTTCTTCCGTGATCTGGACTCCAATATTTTGAACCCTTAACGAGGGAAGTATCGCACGACTTACTCATTGAGACGTGCAATTTGCTCTTCCTTGCTAATCAGAACAAGGCAGCCATCCATCTTGTACCTCACTTTACTATCCCGCTACCTGGAGCACGTTGCATACTGCACTGTATAGGCCAGATTGTGGGAACAGCGAGGATTCTAAACATAGGTCACTCGGCCAGCACGAGGGAACACCGCTCTCCAAATAAACAAAACCATTGGCCGCCCCGGCCTTCTAAACGCTGCTCGATGGATAGGAATTCAGATATAACATGCAGGGAAGATTTGTCGACACATAACATGGATGTAGGCGGAGGTTTGTCAGGCGGCAGTTTTACCTTTGGACGTTGCAGGATTCCCCAGAGTCGGCGTATTGCTGCAAGCTACTGACCAGCACGTCACAGCCCTGGTTTATCAGGGGGCACATCTAGGAGAGAGAAGAGTCTGTAATTACAGCAAGAGAGGAAGACAGACAGACAGATAGATATGAGATAAACAGGATTTCTGAAAGATAGCGCACTGCAAAAATCAGACATAGACTACCCTGTAGCTGCAAGAAACAGCATCTAACGTTGCCCTAAGAGACCCCCCCCCTTTTATTCGAATGCTGCACTACATAACCTCAGCACCACAGATGAGATGAAGTCCCCTAATAAAGGTCATTATTCGGGATCTTAAGTCCATTTTAAATCATTTAAAAAGGAGATGCAGAACACGCCACCCCCCCCCCCCAACTCTTCTTCTCCACCTACAGATGGATTCACCTCTTTCATGCGTGCCGCACTGAAGGACGGAGTCAGGACGCTGCGAACGCGCTTCCACCGTTCGTCCCGGAGGCACAGCAGGCTGTCTCTCATGGGCTTGGTGAGGAGGTTCATCTTCTGTGGGGGGAGAGTATCAAAGATGGCGGGTAAGTGAGACACACGGAAGGTGGCGGAAAGAAGCAGACACTCACAGGAGCACAAGTGTCTGTGTATAGGCACAAAGCAGCAGCTCCCGTGTCATACAGGCGGCCTGTCTGCTTGTGTACCCGGCACTGTACTATCCAGGTGCATTTACCCTTCTGTTGGTGAAGTTTGCAAAGTCTCTCTGCAGGACCTGTTTGATGGCCTCGGGATCTGATAAAAGCACCACCGGACGCCTCCCCATGTAATATCTACAAGATGCATGAAACAAAACAGTGAATCATATTTTCCCAGCAGAGGATCTGGGCTTTCGGTGAAATGTTCCTGGTGCACTTGCCAGGTAGATCTCATTTGTATCAATCCAGTGGCATAACTTCATCTCAGGTGCCCGGAGGCAAGATAAATGTTGGTGCC
Organism: Taudactylus pleione; assembly: GCA_031769625.1. NCBI lineage: Eukaryota > Metazoa > Chordata > Amphibia > Anura > Myobatrachidae > Taudactylus > Taudactylus pleione. The sequence continues at coordinate 1,186,621 of JAUIMM010001326.1, read as the reverse complement.
ACCCCCCCAAATTAAAATGTACCAACCCCCCAGCACCTATGCCAGCCCCAGCTGCCGCCGCCAACCCATGCAGTTACTTTTATACAATGCACTCGGTAGTGGACCCCCTATGCAGTGCCTGCCTATGTAGTGCCCCCCAGTAATCATCCCCCTATGCAGTACCCCCCCTGTAGTGAGCCCCCTGTAGTGAGCCCCCCCGCGCGTGCGCACACACACACAAAAAAACCACTTACCTTTATCCCCGCTCCAGTGCTGCTGCCGGCATCCGCTCCTCGGCACTATGGGAGTGATGTCATGATGTTACTCCCATAGTGCACTGCGGGACCCGGAAGACGGAGGAAGCTCCGTCCTCCGGCTGCCGCCAGGGGTTTGAATAGGAGCCGGGCGCCCGCTGGTAACACAGCGAGCGCCCGGCAAATGGAGGGTGCAGGGGGTGCGACCGCACCCCCTGCACCCTCCGTAGTTACGGCAATGGAGGTGGAGCGCCGATCAGCGGCGCTCCTTCTCCATGCAGCTCCCGGGGACAATGGAGCCAGGTGCCCCCTTCAGGCAAATTACTCCATTGTATCCGGGAGTTCCGCCACTGTATCAATCAGTGTTTCATAAACATTTGCACATTCTAGACACGTTACTCACTTTTTAAAGGTCATGGTAGTATTCATGGGCCTACTTGGGAAAACACTAGTGTATTGTATTGATGTAGGTTATTTTCTGGCCCTTATCACCTTTGCTTCCGTGTCACTCCGCCAAGAGAGTACACTCCATCAGTTACAGGAAATAACAGCTTTATCATGGATAAATGACATCTATTAACAGTAAAGTCTTTTGCAATTATAAATCAGGTTCACCAACATAACATTTGCATGCATATACACAATCAGTTACTGGTGCAATACATTGGTACACAAATAAATGTCATTACACTATTTTAACACTGAACATATCTTTGCAACATATTAAGGCGAACGGTTACAATATTTGGCTCATTTTCCTAAATAACCTTGTATAATATGTGTCCAGTTCTCACTTATCTCCAGAAGTGGCTATAACGTACATCCCTGCATGTCCCTGTTAGAAAGTTACTTAAACCAATTTATCACGGTTAATATTTATATAAAGGCTAATCCACTGGCATGGTTATTATAGCGGACTGTTTTCCACACATAAGATGCAAAGGCCCTCATTCAGAGCCGTACGCTCTGAGCAGAGCGCACGCTCTGCATGAGGGCCGGGCTCCATTTTCATGGAGCGTCCTCCTGGACGCTCGTATAGCTGTGGGTCACCACCCACAGGCTATACGAGCGTGCATTTTGATGGCCGCGATGGTCGTGACCATCGCGACCATCGAAATTGCGAGCCGGAGCCTGCGGTTGAGGTTTTCAACCGTAAGCTCCGGAGTGATTTTGGCTCTATCAGAGCCAAAATCACTCCCACTGACATCACTAGTGATGTCAGTGGGCCGGCTTCTGACGGGAGGCGTTCCCGTGGGAACGCCCCCGTCAGGGAGGCACGCCCCCGGCACGCCCACCAAAGGGGGCGTGCTGTCAATCAACATTGACAGCACGCCCCCTTTGATCGGACACAACGAGCGAAGGAAAGTCCTTCGCTCGTCGTGTCTGGCGCATGCGCACGACGGAGCTCCCTCCGTCGTGCGCATGCTCAGTGCAGACCATCGACCCACCTGCGAGCGGACAGCCGCTCGCGAGTGGGTCTGAATCAGGCCCAAGGTCTGGTATATACTGTATATATAGCGGATTTGGAGGGGTCCACTATACAAGAAACCAAAATATGGATTTATGTAGATTAGTATAGTCTCTGGACTAGCAGTGACTGGAGTGAGACCTTTCTTTCAAGTCCGGAGAGTGACACTGCTTTGCATGACTATATATATATATATATATATATATATAAAATCTCCCCTTTTATGGAGATTCTTTCAATGCCTGCTGTGTGGTGGGTTCTTGGTAAGGTGCGTACACACTGGGCGATTAAAGTGGACGACTGAACGGTAACGATAATGATATCGTGCAGTCGTTCACTTTATCGTCCATTTTTTTTACCTAAATGATGAACGATAACGATGAACGACGAGCGATGCGCGTTCCCACAGGTCATTCGACTTTATCGTTCATCATCGGGTAAACATGCAGGCCAACCTGACGACGTCGTCAGGTTGCTGCATGTTGGGGAATGGGGGAGAGAGCCCGGCGCTGAACGATATCGTTAATGATATCGTTCAGCGTGTGTGCTCAGTGTCATGAACGACATTGAGCACAGCCTGCCGGGGACACACTAGACAATATCGCTCAGGGAGCATATCGTGTAGTGTGTATGCTCCTGTATGCTGCAGTCCGTCTAACCCCTTTATTTAGCGCTACTCAATGAACTCCCAGTCACCAGCTCTGGCATACAGCAGCCCCATCAGCCGCCTCTTCTGATGGGTGTCGAGCTGCTGCCACTTAGGGGGGGGCCCCGGGGGGGTGGTTTTGAGCACTCTAGGAAGGGAACTCCTAATGGTGCATACACACTAGACGATATGCTCCCTGAGCGATATCGTCTAGTGTGTCCCCGGCAGGCTGTGCTCAATGTCGTTCATGACATTGAGCACAGCCGCTGAACGATATCATTAGCGATATCGTTCAGCGCCGGGCTCTCTCACCCATTCCCTGACATGCAGCAACCTGACGAGGTCGTCAGGTTGGTCTGCATGTCAGCCCGATGAACGAGGATGACGAACGACCCGCGGGAACGCGCGTCGTCGTCATCATTCATCTTTTTTGTGTTAAACATGGACGATAAAGTGGACGACTGAACGATAACGATATCGTTATCGTTCAGTCGTCCACTTTAATCGCCCAGTGTGTACGCACCATAACTCTCAACTGCTGCTGACAGCTGTTATATACCTCACTATAACCGGATCACCTTTTCCTGACAGGAACCAAACCACTCCCAGCCATATCACTCCGCCCCTTCTTCTACAGTGCATGTGTATCTCATACACTGGGAAATATTTTTACCTCAAAAGGGTACATATACACAAGTTATATAAATGTACATTAATTTATACCCAAATCACCTCAAAAAAACAATATAGTTAAATAAATTAACATAAATCTGTATACATAGTTTTACCTTACAACTTATACATACATAAAATTATATAAATATTTTACCTCAGAATATTGTCATTAATACAATATTTCTTTTAACCAGGGTTACAACAATGTTTTCATCTACCACTATGGCGCAGCAAGCACTGTGGCATAGTGGTTAGCATTACCACCACACCGCACTGTGGGCCTGATTCAGACCCGGTCGCAAGCGCTATGCGCTCGCAACTGGGTCGATGGTGGCCCACAGCGCATGCTCACGACGGAGCCGGCTCCGTCGTGCGTATGCGTGAGACCCGGCGAGCGACGGGCACTCCGTCGCTCCGGGTCTCGAACCAAAGGGGCCGAGCTGTCGATGTTGAGTGACAGCTCGGCCCGTTTGGTGGGTGGAGTGGCTGCCCAAACGGAGGCATTCCCATGACAACGCATGCAGTTTGGGGGGCGGCCCCACCAACATCACAAGTGAGCTTCCGACCATCATCCTGGCCGCTCGCTATAGCTGTGGTTGGCAACCCACAGCTATGCGGCCCTGATTCAGAGCTCTGACAGAGCGCTCGCTCTGAAACAGGGCCAGGCTATTTTTTTTTTGAGCGGCCTCGTGGCCTCTCGCATAGCTGTCGGTGGCCACCCACAGCTATAGCGAGCGGCCAGGATGATGGTCGCGATGGCCAGGACCATCGCAACCATTGGGCTTGCGCCGAGACCCTTGTGGTAGGATCTCGTGTATCGCAAGCCCCAGAGAGCTCCCGGCTCTAACAGAGCCGGAAGCTCTCCACTGACATCACTTGTGATGTCAGTGGGGCCGCCCCCAAACGGCAGGCGTTCTCATGGGAACGCCTCCGTTTGGGCAGCCACCCCCCCGGCCCGCCCACCAAACGGGCCGAGCTGTCATTCAACATCGACAGCTCGGCCCCTTTGGTGCGAGACCCGGGTCTCACGCATGCGCACGACGGAGCCGGCTCCGTCGTGCGCATGCGCTGTGGGGCACCATCGACCCGGTTGCGAGCGCATAGCGCTTGCGATCGGGTCTGAATCAGACCCTGAGGTCATAAGTTTAATTCCAGCGCCTGTTTGTGTGGAGCTTGTGTGCTCTCCCCACATTTGGATTTCCTGGTATACGATTTCCTCCCACATTCCATAAACATACTGGTGGATGTGTCCATGTGATAAGGAATATAGAATTTTAAGCTTCACTAGGCAGGGACAGAGGTGACCGATAAATTCTCTGTACATCGCTGCCTAATAGGTGTGCGTTATACAAATAATTTAATATTTGATATAATATTGTATATTATTTTGTTCCAATGCAAATACTACTAATAAGCTCTTCCTAAGATATCCTATTCTGTGGTCAGGGGTGGGCTGGGCCCGCGGGGCAGGAGAAAATGTGGGGGTCAGAACTGGGGGGGTAAATATAATAGACTGCAGACATCGGCGAGTTCTGTGCGAGACTGCACAATTTTTTAAAGTAACAGTCATTTAAAATGCAAAATCAACCTGGTTTTGCCTTTTAAATGACCGCTACTTCAAAACATTGGGCATTCTCGGACTAGAATAGTGTACAGCGGTGGCCAAAATTGCGGACACTTTTTGAAATTTGAATGTTTTTCAACTTTGAATGCTTATAAAAACTGTTACACTTCATGCAGTGCAATGATTCATATATCAAATGAAAGGAAATGTAATGCTGAATTCAACACAATAAATAGAGATCAAATATTTGCATTACAAGGGAAGTTATGCAGTGAAAACAACGCTCAGGGTGAAAATCCCTGTATACTTATAATGTTACTGTCCTATCAGTATTTTGTTGCATATCACTTGTTTCCACTGACCTTCTGTCCATGCAATGTGATCTTTTGCCCACTGTATTCGTTTCTGCCGCTGCTTTTTATTCATTTATTTATGACATCCATCTGTGCCTGACGCAAATTAATTTTATTCTCCTATCATCAACAGCTGTTGTTCATTTGATATATGAATCATTGCACTGCGTGAAGTGTAACAGTTTTTATAAGCATTCGAAGTTGAAAAACATTAAAATTTCAAAAAGTATCCGTAATTTTGGCCACCACTGTATATTGGTTACTAGAATGCCCCTGCATTGTATACCTCCTGCATTGTATATCGGCCGCTAAAATGCTCCCTGTATTGTATTTCGGCCACTAGACTGGCCTCTGTATTGTATATTAGTATCAGTCCCTAGAATGGTCCCTGTATTGTATAACGGCCACTAGAATGGTCCCTGTATTGTATCTCTGTCACTAGAATGGTCCCTGTATTGTATAACGGCCACTAGAATGGTCCCTGTATTGTATAACCGCCACTAGAATGGTCCCTGTATTGTATAACAGCCACTAGAGTGCTCTCTGTATTTTGTAGGGGGTCACGGCTTTCTCAGATGGGGCTGGAAGGTGTTGTATTAGTTTAACATGTTTACATATATTTCATTGCCTATTTAGACCATACTGCCCATTTTTCCATTTCAATGCGCTAGTAGAATAGTCGGTGCCGCATCCTTGCGTCTATCCCCCTGCCTGGACCCTGACAGCAGTTTTACTGCACTTGGCATCCAAACTAAACGTACATTGTATACCAGGCCGAATCTGGGTCCCGAATTTCTGGTCAAAATTTATGGAGAGCCTGATAACATATCAAAGCCTCAAACTATTCTAATGAACCTATTGTATATTATTATGCACATTTTGTCATTAGAGTATTGCCTAGAGATAGAGGGAAGCGGCATATGATAATTGGTTCTCACCCACTGATTGGTCCATACGTCCGCATAATCTCACTTGCACCTTCCCAGAATCCCTGGGGAATTAAAAGCACAATTTACCATCGTCACTTGGCAGACTGGCAGAAGGAGAACCCAGGCTTCAGACTCCCGCCCCGGCCAAAATTCTGACTAATGGGGGGAATCCACTAGACGATTTTATCCCTGTCCAACCTCTTAACGATTTTCCCTTGAAGTTTCCCTTGAAATATGATCTTCCACTCTGAACAATTTGCAAAAGATTTGCAAAAGATTTGCAAACGATTTGCAAAAGATCTAACAATAAACTATGTTGTTTTAATCTGTGATTGAGAGCTTTCAGCTATAGTGGGCAGACAGTGGTTCATCGTTTGATCGTTCAACGTGAACGATGTGTAAACGATGTGTAAACGATTTGTAAGCAATCAAGTGAAATTGACCTGCATGCTCAGTCGATGGAGGAGACGATCAAACAACCAGCGGGAGCGCGCATCGTACATCGTTAGAAACAATTGCTGCACGATTTGCAAACGATGTTCAAACGATGTTTGAATGATTATCGAACGATTATCGAACGATTTTATCATTATCGTTCAATCGTTCAACTTTATCGTCTAGTGGATACCCCCCTTAAAACTATGTAACACACAAACTGGCAGCGTTTGAGGGGCCATAAAACATGAAAAGGACACAGGGAGGGTGGAAAATATTCTGCAGATAATTAAGTTACCTGAAAAACTGGTAGACTAGTGTAAATTCATTAAACTTCTCTTGTAAATGTAGGAAAAATGTACAAAAAGAGACAAAAAAACCCTAAAAACTCTCACCTTCTGGAAGAGCAGAACGTTCCCGATAAGCGGAACAGGCTTAGGATGTCTTATCCCCATTTTCTGCAGCTGGGAGAAAGCGGATACAGCGTACCTGCAGGGATAAATGTTAGGGTAATAGGGGGCGCAGAAAGGAACAAGTGGCCTCATTGGCCCTAAGACCGACTTCTCAGCAGTCACAGATGTAAGAAACCTGGAAGGGCTGGTGTAACAACTTCCAAAAACGAGGATTACTTTATATTATATTAAAAAAAAGAAAAAAAAATGGTCTTAAATTTATTTCACACCACTGTCAGGAGATGTACATTCATGATAATTTGTCCGCAAGGTGGCGCTGTTCCATTGCAGTCTCATTGTCTCTTACCTCCCAGAAACGCAGACTTGCAGGGAAACAAGGGCCATTGTGTAAAGTAATCGTTCCCTACGCGTTTCACTGACCATCAATATATAAACCTGGCTTATGGGGCACCACAGACTAATGCAGATGTGGGACGAAGTCATTCTGACCCCTAATAAGAAGTAGAAAGAAAAAACACACACAACAGCCACCAAATGCTCTAGGCCTGAAATGCCATTTCCAGAAGGTTTAAATGCATTTACAGCAACCATGGGAACAGTCCAGCTGGATAGCGAGAGAGATGCTTATGTGTCAATACACGAGACAGGTACCCAGAGGGGATGAGAGGACACCGCGAGTTCACATCGCAGCTATACGAGGAAGGGGCAGGGGGAAGCGAGGGGCAGAGACAGAGATATACCACAAGCAGCAGGATCCTGGGGAGCAGAGGAAACTTGTAACTCTGCTCCCAACGCAGACATGGTGGGCTGCTGCTCACGCCTGTCTTCATGTGTTACCATCATCCTGCAGCAATGCCGGTGTGAGGTCAGGCGTAAGACTTAACCCCCCGTCTGCTGGAGAATTCCACTGGCAGGTGTCTTGTCTCATCCAACAACTGCAAGGGTTCATGGTTTATGGAACAGGGAGAGTAATGGCACTGTCAGTATCACAATACACCTGTGTATGTATGAGGGTCGTCAGAGGGGTCTACTGACTCTCTCTCCAAAATCTGGGGTGCGGGTGACAAGACAATGCCGTACGGTAAAATAAGAGTTATCCATCACAAATCTGATTGCACATTTGTTCTTAAAGGAAGCGATTTAAGATGGGCGCTCCGTAATTGTACAATTCAATGACAACTGCCCCCATGCCCTTGCTCCGTAAAGGGCAAATAACCGGATTGTTAAATAGATCTGTTTTCCGTATGATCATGACTGAGAATGTCCAGCAATAAAATCGTCTGGAAGCTGGAAAACAAGATGCATTGGCAGAGGCAGACGTTTTGTGGGCTGACCCTAATATTGAACAGAAAGAACCAATAGGGGGACTCTATACACTTGGACAGGTAACTTATCTGTGAAAGGTGTCAAACTGACAATTTTGTTTATAGAATATGGAGTTAATTTACCTCCACTTTCTGCCTCCTCCCAACCTGTATAGAATTCCCGTCATTAGAAGCTTCGGCCGCAGTGATGTCACTAGCTTCTAGCAAACTGTTAGCGTGAATACGCTACTGGCATTACGGCTGCCACCGCTGTGATGCGCTTTCGATTTCAGTTATTCTTGCTACAATGTGTCAAGTTTGAATTCTTTCGGCTCAGATTAGTACTGCAGGCTGTCAGAGCGGCACAGGACTGGAACATTCCGCTAACTATACTTATACTGAAGCTCTATGGAAGAGGATTTTAGGTTCCTACATGAAAGCGCCAGATATTCAGGTGGATTTAAACCCAGGTGTCTTAGGATGTCTTAGGATAGGGGTAGAAAGTGGGGGTGCAAGAGTATTTCAGCTGTAATATTTGTTTCAAAGAAAAAAAAAAAAACACTTTCGGTAAATGTCTGCAAGTGTTTTATACAACTGGTTTATACAACTGGATCAGTGAAGACGTCCCGTAAACAGACGCCCCACCTCTTCCAGGGTTTTACATTTCACCTGTAAATCATGTAACCCAGTAACACAACTCTGTAATTTGCCATAAGTAACCCCAGTATACAATGGGGACCACCATGGGGTTTCTGGGAAAGAACCATAAAAAGTCTGTGTCTCCAAAAAATAATAATATATCCATTATGAAGCTTAGCATGGGGTACTCACCAGTACAGCAGACCCAGGAGCCCAACAATGAGCGCCCAGGTTACGTGACAGCCATCCAGACTCTCCGTCCGGGCTTCCTCCATATCTGTTCTGTCCCGTCAGACCCTGTGATAAAGGAGATATGGAGTCAGGGGACAGAGAGGGCAATTCGCAGCCCCCACAGCGACACAGGATGAAGCAGCATTTTTCCATAGGGACAGGTGCACAGCTCCCCTTATTATACTGTATGTAGGGACAGGTGCACAGCTCCCCTTATTATACTGTATGTAGGGACAGGTGCGCAGCACCCCTTATTATACTGTATGTAGGGACAGGTGCGCAGCTCCCCTTATTATACTGTATGTAGGGACAGGAGCACAGCTCCCCTTATTATACTGTATGTAGGGACAGGTGCACAGCTCCCCTTATAATACTGTATGTAGGGACAGGTGCACAGCTCCCCTTATTATACTGTATGTAGGGACAGGTGCGCAGCTCCCCTTATTATACCTTATGAAGGGACAGGAGCACAGCTCCCCTTATTATACTGTATGTAGGGACAGGTGCGCAGCTCCCCTTATTATACTGTATGTAGGGACAGGTGCACAGCTCCCCTTATTATACTGTATGTAGGGACAGGTGCTCAGCTCCCCTTATTATACTGTATGTAGGGACAGGTGCGCAGCACCCCTTATTATACTGTATGTAGGGACAGGTGCGCAGCTCCCCTTATTATACTGTATGTAGGGACAGGAGCACAGCTCCCGTTATTATACTGTATGTAGGGACAGGTGCGCAGCTCCCCTTATTATACTGTATGTAGGGACAGGTGCACAGCTCCCCTTATTATACTGTGTGTAGGGACAGGTGCGCAGCTCCCCTTATTACACTGTATGTAGGGACAGGTGCACAGCTCACCTTAATATACTGTATGTAGGGACAGGTGCGCAGCTCCCCTTATTATACTGAGGGTAGGGACAGGTGCGCAGCTCCCCTTATTATACTGTATGTAGGAACAGGTGCACAGCTCCCCTTATTATACTGTATGTAGGGACAGGAGCGCAGCTCCCCTTATTATACTGTATGTAGGGACAGGTGCGCAGCTCCCTTATTATACTGTATGTAGGGACAGGAGCGCAGCTCCCCTTATTATACTGTATGTAGGGACAGGAGCGCAGCTCCCCTTATTATACTGTATGTAGGGACAGGTGCGCAGCTCCCCTTATTATACTGTATGTAGGGACAGGTGCGCAGCACCCCTTATTATACTGTATGTAGGGACAGGTGCGCAGCTCCCCTTATTATACTGTATGTAGGGACAGGTGCGCAGCTCCCCTTATTATACTGTATGTAGGGACAGGAGCGCAGCTCCCCTTATTATACTGTATGTAGGGACAGGTGCGCAGCTCCCCTTATTATACTGTATGTAGGGACAGGTGCGCAGCTCTCCTTATTATACTATATGTAGGGACAGGTGCACAGCTCCCCTTATTATACTGTATGTAGGGACATGTCCGCAGCTCCCCTTATTATACTGTATGTAGGGACAGGTGCACAGCTCCCCTTATTATACTGTATGTAGGGACAGGTGCAAAGCTCCCCTTATTATACTGTATGTAGGGACAGGTGCGCAGCTCCCCTTATTATACTGTATGTAGGGACAGGAGCGCAGCTCCCGTTATTATACTGTATGTAGGGACAGGAGCGCAGCTCCCCTTATTATACTGTATGTAGGGACAGGTGCGCAGCTCCCCTTATTATACTGTATGTAGGGACAGGTGCGCAGCTCCCCTTATTATACTTTATGTAGGGACAGGTGCGCAGCTCCCCTTATTATACTGTATGTAGGGACAGGTGCGCAGCTCCTCTTATTATACTGTATGTAGGGACAGGTGCGCAGCTCCCCTTATTATACTGTATGTAGGGACAGGAGCGCAGCTCCCCTTATTATACTGTATGTAGGGACAGGTGCGCAGCTCCCCTTATTATACTGTATGTAGGGACAGGTGCGCAGCTCCCCTTATTATACTGTCTGTAGGGACAGGAGCGCAGCTCTCCTTATTATACAATATGTAGGGACAGGTGCGCAGCTCCCCTTATTATACTGTATGTAGGGACAGGTGCGCAGCTCCCCTTATTATACTGTATGTAGGGACAGGTGCGCAGCTCCCCTTATTATACTGTATGTAGGGACAGGTGCACAGCTCCCCTTATTATACTGTATGTAGGGACAGGTGCGCAGCTCCCCTTATTATACTGTATGTAGGGACAGGAGCGCAGCTCCCCTTATTATACTGTGTGTAGGGACAGGTGCACAGCTCCCCTTATTATACTGTATGTAGGGACAGGTGCGCAGCTCCCCTTATTATACTGTGTGTAGGGACAGGTGCGCAGCTCCCCTTATTATACTGTGTGTAGGGACAGGTGCGCAGCTCCCCTTATTATACTGTATGTAGTTACAGGTGCGCAGCTCCCCTTACTATACTGTATGTAGGGACAGGTGCACAGCTCCCCTTATTATACTGTATGTAGGGACAGGAGCACAGCTCCCCTTATTATAGTGTATGTAGGGACAGGTGCACAGCTCCCCTTATAATACTGTATGTAGGGACAGGTGCGCAGCTCCCCTTATTATACTGTATGTAGGGAACGGTGCACAGCTCCCCTTATTATACTGTACGTAGGAAACAGTGCGCAGCTCCCCTTATTATACTGTATGTAGGGACAGGTTCGCAGCTCCCCTTATTATACTGTGTGTAGGGACAGGTGCGCAGCTCCCCTTATTATACTGTGTGTAGGGACAGGTGCGCAGCTCCCCTTATTATACTGTATGTAGGGACAGGTGCGCAGCTCCCCTTATACTGTGTGTAGGGACAGGTGCGCAGCTCCCCTTATTATACTGTATGTAGGGACAGGTGCGCAGCTCCCCTTATACTGTTTGTAGGGACAGGTGCGCAGCTCCCCTTATTATACTGTATGTAGGGACAGGTGCGCAGCTCCCCTTATTATACTGTATGTACGGACAGGAGCACAACTCCCCTAATTATACTATATGTAGGGACAGGTGCACAGCTCCCCTTATTATACTATATGTAGGGACAGGAGCGTAGTGCCCCTTATTATACTGTGTGTAGGGACAGGTGCGCAGCTCCCCTTATTATACTGTGTGTAGGGACAGGTGCGCAGCTCCCCTTATTATACTGTATGTAGGGACAGGTGCGCAGCTCCCCTTATTATACTGTGTGTAGGGACAGGAGCGCAGCTCCCCTTATTATACTGTATGTAGGGAACGGTGCGCAGCTCCCCTTATGACTGCAGCTGCTCAGTGTTACATAGTATCAGGTGTGTGATGTCAGCTGCTCAGTGTTACATAGTATCAGGTGTGTTACATAGTATCAGGTGTGTGACTGCAGCTGCTCAGTGTTACACAGTATCAGGTGTGTGATGGCAGCTGCTCAGTGTTACATAGTATCAGGTGTGTGACGTCAGCTGCTCAGTGTTACATAGTATCAGGTGTGTGACTGCAGCTGCTCAGTGTTACACAGTATCAGGTGTGTGACGGCAGCTGCTCAGAGTTACATAGTATCAGGTGTGTGACGGCAGCTCCTCAGTGTTACATACTATCAGGTGTGTGACGGCAGCTGCTCAGTGTTACACAGTATCAGGTGCGTGACTGCAGCTCCTCAGTGTTACACAGTATCAGGTGTGTGACTGCACCTCCTCAGTGTTACACAGTATCAGGTGCGTGACTGCAGCTGCTCAGTGTTAAAGAGTATCAGGTGCGTGACGGCAGCTGCTCAGTGTTACACAGTATCAGGTGCGTGACGGCAGCTGCTCAGTGTTACACAGTATCAGGTGCGTGACGGCAGCTGCTCAGTGTTACACAGTATTAGGTGTGTGACTGCAGCTCCTCAGTGTTACAGAGTATCAGGTGTGTGACTGCAGATGCTCAGTGTTACACAGTATCAGGTGTGTGACTGCAGCTCCTCAGTGTTACATAGTATCAGGTGTGTGACTGCAGCTGCTCAGTGTTACATAGTATCAGGTGTGTGACTGCAGCTCCTCAGTGTTACAGAGTATCAGGTGTGTGACTACAGCTGCTCAGTGTTACACAGTATCAGGTGTGTGACGTCAGCTCCTCAGTGTTACACAGTATCAGGTGTGTGACTGCAGCTCCTCAGTGTTACACAGTATCAGGTGTGTGACTGCAGCTCCTCAGTGTTACACAGTATCAGGTGTGTGACTGCAGCTCCTCAGTGTTACACAGTATCAGGTGTGTGACTGCAGCTCCTCAGTGTTACACAGTATCAGGTGTGTGACTGCAGCTGCTCAGTGTTACACAGTATCAGGTGTGTGACGTCAGCTGCTCAGTGTTACACAGTATCAGGTGTGTGACTGCAGCTGCTCAGTGTTACACAGTATCAGGTGTGTGACTGCAGCTGCTCAGTGTTACAGAGTATCAGGTGTGTGACTGCAGCTGCTCAGTGTTACACAGTATCAGGTGTGTGACTGCAGCTGCTCAGTGTTACACAGTATAAGGTGTGTGACGGCAGCTCCTCAGTGTTACACAGTATCAGGTGTGTGACGGCAGCTCCTCAGTGTTACACAGTATCAGGTGTGTGACTGCAGCTGCTCAGTGTTACACAGTATCAGGTGTGTGACTGCAGCTGCTCAGTGTTACACAGTATCAGGTGTGTGACTGCAGCTGCTCAGTGTTACACAGTATCTGGTGTGTGACGGCAGCTCCTCAGTGTTACACAGTATCAGGTGTGTGACTGCAGCTCCTCAGTGTTACACAGTATCAGGTGTGTGACGGCAGCTGCTCAGTGTTACACAGTATCAGGTGTGTGACGGCAGCTGCTCAGTGTTACACAGTATCAGGTGTGTGACTGCAGCTGCTCAGTGTTACAGAGTATCAGGTGTGTGACTGCAGCTGCTCAGTGTTACACAGTATCAGGTGTGTGACTGCAGCTGCTCAGTGTTACACAGTATCAGGTGTGTGACGGCAGCTCCTCAGTGTTACACAGTATCAGGTGTGTGACTGCAGCTGCTCAGTGTTACACAGTATCAGGTGTGTGACTGCAGCTGCTCAATGTTACACAGTATCTGGTGTGTGACGGCAGCTCCTCAGTGTTACATAATATAAGGTGTGTGACTGCAGCTCCTCAGTGTTACACAGTATCAGGTGTGTGACGGCAGCTCCTCAGTGTTACACAGTATCAGGTGTGTGACTGCAGCTCCTCAGTGTTAGAGAGTATCAGGTGTGTGACTGCAGCTCCTCAGTGTTACACAGTATCAGGTGTGTGACTGCAGCTCCTCGGTGTTACATAGTATCAGCTCCTCAGTGTTATACAGTATCAGGTGCGTGACTGCAGCTGCTCAGTGTTACAGAGTATCAGGTGCGTGACGGCAGCTCCTCAGTGTTACATAGTATCAGGTGCGTGACTGCAGCTCCTCAGTGTTACACAGTATCAGGTGTGTGACTGCAGCTGCTCAGTGTTACACAGTATCGGGTGTGTGACTGCAGCTGCTCAGTGTTACACAGTATCAGGTGTGTGACTGCAGCTGCTCAGTGTTACACAGTATCGGGTGTGTGACTGCAGCTGCTCAGTGTTACATAGTATCGGGTGTGTGACTGCAGCTCCTCAGTGTTACAGAGTATCGGGTGTGTGACTGCAGCTGCTCAGTGTTACAGAATATCGGGTGTGTGACTGCAGCTGCTCAGTGTTACACAGTATCGGGTGTGTGACTGCAGCTCCTCAGTGTTACACAGTATCGGGTGTGTGACTGCAGCTCCTCAGTGTTACACAGTATCGGGTGTGTGACTGCAGCTCCTCAGTGTTACACAGTATCGGGTGTGTGACGGCAGCTGCTCAGTGTTACACAGTATCGGGTGTGTGACGGCAGCTGCTCAGCTGCTCAGTATTACAGAGCATCGGGTGTGTGACTGCAGCTGCTCAGTGTTACACAGCATCGGGTGTGTGACGGCAGCTGCTCAGTGTTACATAGTATCAGGTGTGTGACTGCAGCTGCTCAGTGTTACATAGTATCAGGTGTGTGACTGCAGCTGCTCAGTGTTACATAGTATCAGGTGTGTGACTGCAGCTCCTCAGTGTTACAGAGTATCAGGTGTGTGACTGCAGCTCCTCAGTGTTACACAGTATCAGGTGTGTGACTGCAGCTGCTCAGTGTTACAGAGTATCAGGTGTGTGACTGCACCTGCTCAGTGTTACAGAGTATCAGGTGTGTGACTGCAGCTGCTCAGTGTTACAGAGTATCAGGTGTGTGACTGCAGCTCCTCAGTGTTACACAGTATCAGGTGTGTGACTGCAGCTGCTCAGTGTTACAGAGTATCAGGTGTGTGACTGCACCTGCTCAGTGTTACAGAGTATCAGGTGTGTGACTGCAGCTGCTCAGTGTTACAGAGTATCAGGTGTGTGACTGCAGCTCCTCAGTGTTACACAGTATCAGGTGTGTGACTGCAGCTGCTCAGTGTTACACGGTATCAGGTGTGTGACGTCAGCTCCTCAGTGTTACACGGTATCAGGTGTGTGACTGCAGCTCCTCAGTGTTACACGGTATCAGGTGTGTGACTGCAGCTCCTCAGTGTTACACGGTATCAGGTGTGTGACTGCAGCTCCTCAGTGTTACATGGTATCAGGTGTGTGACTGCAGCTCCTCAGTGTTACATGGTATCAGGTGTGTGACGGCAGCTGCCCAGTGTTACATGGTATCAGGTGTGTGACGGCAGCTGCCCAGTGTTACACGGTATCAGGTGTGTGAAGTCAGCTGCTCAGTGTTACACGGTATCAGGTGTGTGACTGCAGCTGCTCAGTGTTACAGAGCATCAGGTGTGTGACGGCAGCTGCTCAGTGTTACACAGCATCAGGTGTGTGACTGCAGCTCCTCAGTGTTACACAGTATCAGGTGTGTGACTGCAGCTCCTCAGTGTTACAGAGTATCAGGTGTGTGATGGCAGCTGCTCAGTGTTACACAGTATCAGGTGTGTGACGGCAGCTGCTCAGTGTTACAGAGTATCAGGTGTGTGACGGCAGCTGCTCAGTGTTACACAGTATCAGGTGTGTGACTGCAGCTGCTCAGTGTTACACAGTATCAGGTGTGTGACGGCAGCTGCTCAGTGTTACAGAGTATCAGGTGTGTGACTGCAGCTGCTCAGTGTTACACAGTATCAGGTGTGTGACTGCAGCTCCCCTGTGTTACACAGTATCAGGTGTGTGACTGCAGCTCCTCAGTGTTACACAGTATCATGTGTGTGACGTCAGCTGCTCAGTGTTACACAGTATCAGGTGTGTGACTGCAGCTGCTCAGTGTTACACGGTATCAGGTGTGTGACGGCAGCTGCTCAGTGTTACACGGTATCAGGTGTGTGACGGCAGCTGCTCAGTGTTACACGGTATCAGGTGTGTGACGGCAGCTCCTCAGTGTTACACGGTATCAGGTGTGTGACGGCAGCTCCTCAGTGTTACACGGTATCAGGTGTGTGACGGCAGCTGCTCAGTGTTACACGGTATCAGGTGTGTGACTGCAGCTGCTCAGTGTTACACGGTATCAGGTGTGTGACGTCAGCTGCTCAGTGTTACACGGTATCAGGTGTGTGACTGCAGCTGCTCAGTGTTACACGGTATCAGGTGTGTGACTGCAGCTGCTCAGTGTTACAGAGTATCAGGTGTGTGACTGCAGCTGCTCAGTGTTACACAGTATCAGGTGTGTGACTGCAGCTGCTCAGTGTTACAGAGTATCAGGTGTGTGACTGCAGCTGCTCAGTGTTACAGAGTATCAGGTGTGTGACTGCAGCTGCTCAGTGTTACAGAGTATCAGGTGTGTGACGTCAGTCAGCTGCTCAGTGTTACAAAGTATCAGGTGTGTGACTGCAGCTCCTCAGTGTTACACAGTATCAGGTGTGTGACTGCAGCTGCTCAGTGTTACAGAGTATCAGGTGTGTGACTGCACCTGCTCAGTGTTACAGAGTATCAGGTGTGTGACTGCAGCTGCTCAGTGTTACACAGTATCAGGTGTGTGACTGCAGCTCCTCAGTGTTACATAGTATCAGGTGTGTGACTGCAGCTCCTCAGTGTTACACAGTATCAGGTGTGTGACTGCAGCTGCTCAGTGTTACACAGTATCAGGTGTGTGACTGCAACTGCTCAGTGTTACACAGTATCAGGTGTGTGACTGCAGCTGCTCAGTGTTACATAGTATCAGGTGTGTGACTGCAGCTGCTCAGTGTTACAGAGTATCAGGTGTGTGACTGCAGCTCCTCAGTGTTACACAGTATCAGGTGTGTGACGGCAGCTGCTCAGTGTTACACAGTATCAGGTGCGTGACGGCAGCTGCTCAGTGTTACACAGTATCAGGTGTGTGACTGCAGCTGCTCAGTGTTACACAGTATCAGGTGTGTGAGTGCAGCTGCTCAGTGTTACAGAGTATCAGGTGTGTGACTGCAGCTGCTCAGTGTTACATAGTATCAGGTGTGTGACTGCAGCTGCTCAGTGTTACACAGTATCTGGTGTGTGACTGCAGCTGCTCAGTGTTACATAGTATCAGGTGTGTGACGGCACCAGTGTTACATAGTATCAGGTGTGTGACGTCAGCTCCTCAGTGTTACATAGTATCAGGTGTGTGACTGCAGCTCCTCAGTGTTACACAGTATTAGGTGTGTGACGGCAGCTCCTCAGTGTTACATAGTATCAGGTGTGTGACTGCAGCTCCTCAGTGTTACATAGTATCAGGTGTGTGACGGCAGCTCCTCAGTGTTACACAGTATCAGGTGTGTGACTGCAGCTCCTCAGTGTTACACAGTATCAGGTGTGTGACGTCAGCTCCTCAGTGTTACACAGTATCAGGTGTGTGACTGCAGCTCCTCAGTGTTACACAGTATCAGGTGTGTGACTGCAGCTGCTCAGTGTTACACAGTATCAGGTGTGTGACGGCAGCTGCTCAGTGTTACATAGTATCAGGTGTGTGACGTCAGCTCCTCAGTGTTACATAGTATCAGGTGTGTGACTGCAGCTCCTCAGTGTTACACAGTATCAGGTGTGTGACTGCAGCTGCTCAGTGTTACATAGTATCAGGTGTGTGACGTCAGCTCCTCAGTGTTACACAGTATCAGGTGTGTGACTGCAGCTCCTCAGTGTTACATAGTATCAGGTGTGTGACGTCAGTACTATAAATCCAGTCTGCAGGCAGCATCATTACCTCCTCCTGCCAACATATACAGATTATGCAGGGAGAGCACTAGACCAGTGGTAGCCAACCCTGGTCCTCAAGAGCTACCAACGGTGCATGTTTTCCAGGTCTCCTCACAGAATCACAAGTGATATAATTAGCTCCACCTGTGGATCTTTTCAAATGTGTTAGTTAGTAATGAATACACCTGTGCACCTGCTGGGTGGTCTGGACAACGTGAACTGTTGGTAGCTCACGAGGACCGAGGTTGGCTACTCCTGCACTAGACCATATCATTGTAAATAAACCACTAGAACGTACTAGTTAGACAATCTGTCATATTCAATTCCACTCCGGTTTCGCATAGGCGAAAACCCCATAGGCAAAAAAGTATCTCCAACTAACGGCAGGCGAAATGAAGCGCAAAACTTGATTCAGGGACTTGATTCAGAACCCTTTGGAACCCCCTCCCCCCTCTAATGACTAATGAGGCAAAAAAACAGTAAGAGAAAAAGAAAAATTTTGAAAATGTGTAAAAAGTCGGTGGCTTGGTAATTTGGGGGGAAGGGGGGGCTGTATGGGTGAGACAGGCGTTCTTAGGATTGCAGGAGGCTGCAGTGTCGCTTTGCACTACATTCGCCTATCCGTGCTTTCACCTGTTTTACAATTGAATAGGACGATAAGTGGGGACGCATATGGCGAAAACATCGTGTCAAAACAGGTGAATGAGGCGAAAACATCCCCGTATCGCCGAGCGCTGCTTTTCGCCTCTAATTGAATCTGGCCCATGGTGGGAAATTACTGGTAGAAAGGGGGGGGGGCAATATAGATGAAGACCATAGAATACCAACACCTTAAACTCATCTAATCACAGGAGTCTCAGATTACAGTTCACATTCCCCAAGATAGAGTCAAAGTATCATAGTCAGACCAGCATAAATCATACACAGCCCTCTGTACAGTAACACCAGCACCACATAGAGCTCAGCAGGTAAAACAATATACCCACACACTAATTCACACGGAAGTGGGGAGGGGGGCAGGAGAGGAGGGGGTGTGGACCTTTTCCCTGATTAATATTTCATCTGTGAGGATGCACAATGCAAGAGCCTGTTCTGTCACATTCTGATACAAATGTATCACTGCTCAACCCAGAGAGCCCAATACACACCGGAGGTGCCGCGGCATGGGGAGCTCCGATATTATACGCCCTGCAATTATATATTACATACTGTACATACATAAACACGAGACAACATATATTCTTATTGCTTAAGCCACGCAGCAGTCACTTACAGGGGACGCCATACAGTCCATTTACAGAGGAAACACATTGGCCCGTATTTAATTCGATGCAAAAAGCAGTTTTCTGTGAAAAAGTATCGCGAGTGACATCATTTTGCCAGTAGGAAAGTTTCCTCCATATTCAATTCAAAATAGTTTTCGCGTACGCGAAAACGCAATACGATGTAATAGGCGAAAAAGTTTCGCCTATGAATAGGTGTCGAAAAAAAAGTACATAATTGGGGTTTTGGGGTGCAAATGTCCAGAAATCACCCAGCACCCTTGGGACAGCCCCCCAAAGGTAAACTGTGTAAAAAAAAAAAAAAGTTTAAAAAATACTTAACACCCCAAAAAAGTACTTTCATTTTGGTGGCGAAAGATACCAAAGTTTTGGGACAAAGTTAAAAACTAGCGAAATAGACTCCAGGGGGGTCCCCAAGTATGCCCCAGGTGTTTATAAGTTTGCAGGTACTTGCGGAAGGTGGATTTTTCACGTTTTTTAAAACTTCACTTTAGCAACTTTAAATTATGCTAACCCCCATTTTCATGTACCCCAAATTTTCTGGGACTACTTATTTTCACCAAAAAATCCTGCTAAATGCTATTCTTCACCACTTCTGCAAAGACGCTAATTAGCAGCTATTGAGAGCAATTAAGTACCTCAAATAGCTTCAGCAGGGATATTCGGGGGTATCTATAGTGATCCCCAATATCAGTGCATCTTTTGGGGGATGTCAGGCTGATTTCCCCAAATCTGACAGCACTTTTCACATGTTACAGTTTCACCGAGTCCCGTTTTCGATGATTTGTAATTGCACACGGGGAAATGCGGGGACGCGAGCTTGATACTTTTCCACATGGAAAACCAGCGATGGCAGCGAATAGCGCAGCATGCGAGAAGAACGGGAGTTTTCGCTCCGAATAAAATACGGTCCGTATGAATTGCTGACTGTGGGGGAATTATCCTGAGACGCAAGAAATGAAATGGAGGCGATTTAACTCCATATTATACATATGGGCTTTAGCCTACAGATAATGATATTGGTTCTATTTTTATGGAATATGGCAATCCACTTCTATAGACATGTTGCCATATTTCTGACAAACCACCCCCCCCTCGCCTCTCATGTCACCAGCTTGCGCTAAGCAAATGCAGTGCCCCGTATGTTATACACGCTGTGACATTGTATCCGATGTACAAAGCGCTGTGGTCATTGTGTTGATAAATGTGCCCAGGAGGCCGGATAAGAGGAGGTTACATTAGTCCAGTCTAGAGATGTCCAGATCCAGCCGGATCTTGTCCTACGCGCGCGGTTAAACGGGGCGTTAATCCCGTCAGGATCAATCCGCCTGTTTAGGACTTTGCCGCAGAATAGATGCAGCAGTTGTTGCAGCCTCAGTCCCAACTGCGGGACCTTAATGAGAGCTCCCGGCCAATATAGAGTGACAGCACCCATTAATCATGGTCATGTATGACCGGAGCCGTCCCAATATATCTTATCTGATCATACCCAACCCAGAGAAAACGCACTTACAGTACATAATACAGATTTTATTGTAAATAGAATAGGATTTGTATAGTGGTTCCGTCAAAGACCTTTTAAAGAGCCTTTTTAGACAGATTTATGTAAATACAAACAATATGCTTCTTCCATGTCAATAGTTTGAACCATGTCAGCATTCTAATGTCGACATTGTGACCGGAATGTCTCCTGTGTCCTTTATGTACAGTAATTTTGTGTTTTATTCTCCTCTTCTAATGCAGAACACAGGATCAGTCAGGAAAAGTCCATAAATATGACTACATAAGGTGCGTTCCATAAGAGACAATATGAAGAACACAGGGGGACATAACCCCTCCCCAATAAAATGAATAATGTTATTTTCTAAGCAATGAAGAAACCTTAGCAATATCAGAACAAGATGTGTTTGAAACTTCCAGCAAGATAGTACTTTGTAGAGTGCAAGCTCTTTGGAGCAGCCCCGATTCTACGCACTGCAAAAACCTCACTGCCGGGGAGCAGGAATTCTTGTAACGGAGTCATGCAACCACATGTAACTTACTGCTGTGTCAGAGGAGAAGGTCCTGTCCAGACCTGCAGCACATCGCACACATGATCCATCCTCATTGTCTCCCCCTTCTGTGTCACCCCTGTCTGTCTGTCACTTCCCTGTACAATGTAAGCTCTCACGAGCAGGGCCCTCTTCCCTCACTTATACTATAATCTACTAACTCCCCACAAGGGCACCTAACACTTGGTTGCTGATGCCCTGCTGCTTATATAAGTGGTATGATCGCTAATACAGCAATGTTTATAAACCATCTCCTTGTCCTGCATTGTTTAGTACTGTTACTTACCATTTTCTTGTGTGCTCATTTGCTTATGTACTTTGCAAGGCGCTGCGGGACCCTTGTGGCACCATATAAATAAAGGATAATAATGATACACGCTGGAACGAACATTGACTGTCTCAGTATCTGCACAAAAACCAGCTCTGTTCCAATCAGATAAAAATCCGGGTTAACAGCAATGCAAAGTAGGATTAATTTACATATAACATAATGGGCTTTGCATTCAGTCAGTGATTAAATGGACTTCTGAACCAGCCACCTGTCACTTGCAAACTACTGGTGTTATAGCCCACTGCCCTGGTTATATGGACCATCACCCTGCAAATGCCAACCGTTGCCCTGGTAATATGGCCCAATCACTTGGCATTACTGCCTGTTACCCTGGGGATGTGGTCCATGGTCCTGGCAATACCACTCATCGCCCTGATAATACCGCCCATCACCCTGGTAATACTGCCCATTGCCCTGGTAATACCGCCACCCATCACCCTGGTAATACTGCCCATCGCCCTGGCAATACCGCCCATCGCCCTGGTAATGTTGCAGAAAGTATCAATTTCAGCTGATTGAAAAAGTGTTTCAATAAAACAATGAAACTGCATCAGTTATCTTATCTAAATTATTCCATGTTTCACCTTCAGTTTTCCCTAAAGACAACACTTATCAATTTATCCGACCCAGATCTAAAGTTCATAAGGCTGGAAAACCAGCGCTCCCCATCTGTAACCCGTTCAGTGCCAGCGAGGCTCTCTGAGATAGGAGCTCAGCCATAAGCCTGGATCCTGTAACAGGAGGCACCAGGCCCCGGATCAGTTCGCGCCCCCCGGCAGATGACATTGTCATGTTCCTGCTGTCCATAGCCGAGCTCACCAGGTAATAACGGATGACTATACGCTGGCGAATTTGTAGATCACTGCTGGTAGCAATCACCAACACAATGACACTTTAGATTGTAAGCTCTTCCGATCGGGAACATCCATTTTGCCTTGGTTTTAGTGTGCAATCTTTGTGTGCCGCATGGGCTAACACTCTAACCTTCAAGAGGAATGTACATGGCCCTTAAGCTTAACAATATTTTAAAACTATAAATTCCATCAAAGAGGCACCACATGCTCATAGAATAGGCCCCAAGGGCCACTTAGTATCCGCATTTCAAAACTCCTTCATATGCTCTTTAGAACCACAATTACCCCAAACACTTTCCATCCCTTCCACGTTTCCTAAAACATTCCTCAGCCTCCCACCCACTTATTAAATAAGAGCTGGGGGACTGGTAAAACGCGTTGGGTATTACAGCTGAAATAAGAGCTGGGGGACTGGTAAAACGCGTTGGGTATTACAGCTGAAATAAGAGCTGGGGGACTGGTAAAATGCGTTGGGTATTACAGCTGAAATAAGAGCTGGGGGCGGCAGGACAGACAGCAGAGAAAAGATTAAAAGTCTCAAAGCATGGAGGAGCTGGGGGCCACAGGTAGAGTCTCTAGGGGCCACCCAGGACGCAACTCCAGGTGGACGGTACAGTCGCTGCTCCAACGCACCCCATTCCAGCTTGCATAGTGCTGAGAAAGGCACCCCGATACATAGAAAGGCGCAAAGCGCTACCTATGGATGCACCCAGCACCCGTTTTCCTGCTCAGCGCTTGTTCTGTTATGTCATGATGTGACGTGTCACCGGGGGTGGGGGCGGCACTGTACACCAATACCTCATCCTTAAAGAGCCACCAACACGTCAAACATTTATCTGATGTGAATGGGCGTTTTGTAACATTTATAATATATGGAAAATCCTATCGGCTCTGTGCCGCGTAGTCTCCTGAACGACAGCCTGGAAATCCCGGGTGTACGTGTGATATCTCACTGGCCCGAATCTGGGGGCAGTTACTAGATACTCCTGATGAGAAGCAGATACCTTGTAGGGAGGTCAGGCAGACAGAGCTGTGGAGGGTTACGTAATGGGGCTGTGTATTGGGAAGACATGGTGAGACTTGTTCCCTGCAGCCGACATCTGTGTTTCTCGATATAGTATATAAAGAATGCGACCTTCACCCTCTCACAGGCGCAACGTGAGTAACGTGCTCAGGGACAATACCAGAATTAGTTATTTAAAAATAAAAAGTCTCTAAAATATTTTTGACGAAAACCGGTCAGTGGCGTGTCTGTGCCGCTGCGGCAGGGAAGATTAGATTGCAAGCTCTTCTGCAGCTGGATAATGTTCTCTAAACGTACAACACTGAGGAGTAGATTGTGGATTTGCTGATAAAGGGAAATAATTCTGCAGGAGTATGTGATGGGTTCCGCAGTTTTCAGACACAAAGTCAATGCTCGGGGGTGGAAGGGGGGAGACATTTTTCATATGCACATCACACAGCCTGTCTGTAGATCTATTCAACATTGTTGTAGATTCAGAGCAACCAAATCGGCCCTCATTAGCTCCCCTTCCAATACCAATTACCCCACCCAGCACCCATTAGCCCCCATGTCCCATTCGATATCCCCA
Source organism: Taudactylus pleione (assembly GCA_031769625.1). Classification (NCBI taxonomy): domain Eukaryota; kingdom Metazoa; phylum Chordata; class Amphibia; order Anura; family Myobatrachidae; genus Taudactylus; species Taudactylus pleione. The sequence goes on along the minus strand of JAUIMM010001326.1, from coordinate 1,162,471 downwards.
TTTACCCTTAGCAACCTATTAATGCACCCCACCTCAAAAAATTGATCATTTCACCCCAGTATGTACTAACCCAGTCGCCCACTGTCCCCCAATAAACAATCATTTCAGCTCTAAAGCACCGACTAACCCATTCATCCATCTGCCAACACCTATTAATCCACTCACCCCCCCCAACAAAACATCATAAACCAATTCACCTACTCCCAGCACCTAAACCCACCCAACACCTATAACCCATACACCCCCTAATAAGTAATAAATCCATTAACCCATTGCACCCAGCAAACATTAACCCATTAAAGCCAGCACGCCCTAAACCATTGCACCCAGCACATATAAACCCATTGCACCCAGCACATATAAACCCATTGCACAAATAAATATATTTATTTGCAGAAAAGAACAAACCTGACCCCCAATGTAACTGTAAGACCCCCTCCCCACTGCCGAGTACATACAGGGAATAGAGAGAAGAGCCCCCGCCATGACCTGCCCCAGGGCAGAGCACATCCCCCTTGCACCTACTTACCTGCCACACACCGAGGTCGGAGCCCGTCAGCAACTTTCGCAATACATTATACAGATCTGTAATGCCCTGTCCTACCACCGTGAGGAGCCCGAGTGCCTCTCCCGGGGGCTGTCGGGACACGTAGTTCTGTGCGCTGCACCTGAGCATAGGGAGCAGCGGTTAAACACTACAACTCCCGAGCACCCGTGAGGCCGCCCGCATAGATGGGCAGTCTGTAGATAGGCTTGCTGGATGCTGTGATTTTATTATTACACAGCAAAAGCAGCAGGGATCCTACAGTGATATCAGAGACAGCACCTATGGGTGGGGGCCCAGGCACGGGCCAGCCTGTATTAACCCTTTCCAGCCTTCCAGGGCATAATATAAGTATAATGAGCCCAGTGAATGCATTATGCATGCAAAATCCTTATTAATGACCCCCACCTCAGTGTATAGGGCTGATAATAGCTGCTGTCCTCTCAATACATAGGTGAATATGTGGGGAACACCTGCATTTATTGAGTAATTTCTTTTTTTTTTTGTTTAAATTAATTACTATTTAACTGTTATTGAGTTCTGCAAATACAGATATGGATATAGAACGGGGGGAGAAACCAGCAATATATGGGCACATTAATAAGGACGTGAGTGGGATGTCAAAGAACAACAGCTGCAGCAGCCATTTGTTGAGTAGTTTATAGCAGAGCCATCATAACTAGACTCTTTGGTGCCCGATCCCCCCCCCATTTTTAAATAGGGACATAAGTGCACCTGAAAAAGGGCCATGGCCTCATGGGGAAGGGCCAGGGAAGAGGTAGGGGAGGTCAGGAGATGCTGGGGATAAATAGGGACATAATATAGCGCACCTGAGAGAGGGCCATGGCCTCATGGCGAAGGGCCAGGGAAGAGATAGGGGAGGCCAGGAGATGCTGGGGATAAATAGGGACAAATAGGGATAAAAGAGGAGGAAGCTACAAGTGAGAATGATTATAAACAGGAGAATTGACAGGCCCAAACAGCACCCCCTGCCCTGCAGTGCCCTGTGCCTTGGCACTGGTTGCACTACCCTAGTTACGCCCTGGTTTATAATACACATGTATCCATACTCCCTGACTGGCACACTAGTTAAGAGCACTGCCACAGTCATGCCTGTAGTCACTAACATGCTGCAACTAACCTTATGGGTACATACGCCCTGTGTCCTCATGCGACTTTGCCCAGCGTCCCATTCCCCGTGATATTTGTGTTATTATTTCCCTCATAATACACAGCAACCAGTAAGAAGTGACCACAATTTCCATGAATCCAGGATCTTGCGGACTCTGACGCCTCTCTCTCATGTGCGTACAAATGGCGCCGGCGTTAGGGAGGGGGTAGTCAGTGAGAAGTGACCACAATTTCCATGAATCCACAATCTTGCGGTGTCTGGCGCTTCTCTCTCATGGGCCTGCAAATGGCGCCGGGGTGATGGTAGTCAGTGAGACAAGGGAGATTGTGGCCGGAGGCAGGCCACACGGGGTTAATGGCTGCCACAGCACTGAAGGGGTTAACCCCCGTGCTGTGCCGCCATTTTTAAGAGGACAAAAAGGCGCCGGGCGCCCATTGTAAATGTATACTCTGCGCTACGCATTGATAAGTGTGTTTTTAATGTTCTATATGCCGCGGCCTGAACTTGCTGCACTGGGGGAGTGTAGGTAGAGTGTGTCATGGCCGCTGCGGGACAGGGAGAGCCAGCTCCCACTGCGACCAGCGCTGAAACAGTTAAAGTGGACAGTTTAAAAGCACACTGCACATGGTTCATAGTAACCTGTATTAAAGTATATATGTATTGCTGTAATGCACTGCAGCTGATCTGCAATGCATTAGTGCATGAAGCAACGTATATTTAATAGGCTATGCACTATATGGTTTAAATGTATATTTTGTAGAGAAAATGCACTTATACAAATGTAAAATGTCTTGACCTTTGGAGACAAACTGCTCGTTAGACATCCTCACCTAGGGATGGATATGGTAATTACCCTACACTGGCAGTGGAGGGTTAGGTGGTGACTGAAGAAGCCTTTCCTATGTAATGCGGGCTAGGGAGACTCCTGTGTGTCTGTATACGATACCAAGCAAAGTTGTAAAAGACAAGTTGTTTGTGGTTAGGAAGCTTCTATGTTGTGTAAGAGCTTAGAAGGTGATAAGACTCAGAAAGCCCAAACTGGTTTTAGTCATAGACATGTGAAAGGACGAATGCAATAGGAATTTGCATTATATTTACCTTTTCAGAAACAGTATATGCTAACTCAGTCTGTGCTTAGGAAACCAAATGTTTTTGGGTGGTATCAAGGAAATTGATTTAATTTCTGTGAAATGTAAGACGTATTTATTTATGTTTTCTGAGATAGCCTGATTGGCTAGAAGGAACACAGGGTGGATTTGCCCCCCTGTGATGTTGTGTGTAAGAGAATAAGATAAAAAGAGGGCCTGTGAGCCCTGTATGTGTACATCTTTGAAAATCCTGTGTGGAGGAGAAGAATTGCTGTAACATCTTATGTATGCTGATTATTCCCCTTCAATCCAAAGGGAGGGTCTTTTTTAAGACTGAGAGCAGTAAACACCTTTGCCTTTAAATTCTACTACATCTGTATCCTGCGACCAACAGAATTGCGCAAAAACGCAATTCCTTTCTCCTGCTGTTCTGGGTAAGAACACCATGTCTCCAATTTCAAGCCCTCTGCCAAGATACCGTGCAGACCTGGTCCATTGCGAGGGATCAGGTGGGAACAGCCGACACCAAACAGGAGGTGTGTCCCCAGCTAATCAAACGTATACGCAGCAGAAGCGGTTCTAGGTGCCGACGTAGGAGCCTGAGTGTACCTAATAAGCGGTTCCAAACGCCGATGGTAGAGTTTGGTGGTGGCAGCATGGTTAAACGCCCACGGCGCGGTGGGCGGAGTCAGTGACAGGTGGTCACTGACAGTGAGTGGGAGTCCGAAAGTGCTAACCCGTGACCAGGGACGGCCTAGACAAAAGGCGTCCGGTCACAGAGATAATTTGCTAAACATACTTCAACGCGCACGAAACTCTAGCACGTTAAAGCTGTAATGTCAGCGGTCTAACATAGTCACGGTGCAGGGGCCTCACATCATAGGGAACATGACTGTATTTTATTTATATGCAGTGTACATATAAAACTTATTTTACACACACTCAGAATCCACCGGAGCATTGTCTACTAAACTGAGTGGTTGTTCGGATCTTGGATTACATGTATGATCAGCTGCGGTTTGTGCATTAGATGTAAATGTACAGAGCAGATATCTTGTGCTATCTACAGACCAAGCTAATAAGCAAATTTGCCCAGAGAGTATAATATGTTGCTCTCGTCGGATGGTTGTTGATGGGAAGCTCTTTGTCTACAGTGATGGAGATTCGCCATCCCCAGCACAGAGAGAGGGGCGAGAGCCCCAACTAACTGGACTCTTGTAAAGGAATTATTTATATTATAATGAGCCACAGAATTATAGAGAGGAGTGAGCGTTAGGATATTTACAAGGAGTGAATTTGATTAAACATTGATAAATTACCACTTAAATTACTCTATTGTTATTATGTAGTGTAACACGGGGTATAGAAATGAGGACTCCAGACAGGCAGGTACTTGGTAAAGCAGTGGCTTTTAATGGCAGCAAATACTGCACCTTAGCATACGTGAGCACAGGCCTGGACACACACAGGCACATAACAGGAAATAAGCTAATAAACATAAAATGTCCCAGCACTACTCGTGCTTAATAGTCAGCAATTGCAATATCTGTAGACTTTCCAGGTCCTGGCACCCTAATGCTATCCACCACCCCTGGCCTATCGCCTGGCCAGCTTATCCGACATCAGGAGCTTGGAAGGAGCTGATCCCACCAGAATGTGGGCAATTCAGGTGAGAGACAACCCTTCTAACCACAGTAGGTAAATGGTTAATCGCTACATGCTGTCTCTTAACTGCGTGTTATTGTGCATGACTCAACTTTCCGAATAACATCACATCTGAGTAAATATTATTTACTAAACTTAAAGGTCAGGCTGATTAGATTCCAGGTGCAAGATTTGTTTACATGACTCTATAAAAGGGTCTGCATATGCACAAGCCTGTCACTTTAGAATGTAAGCTCTCACGAGCAGGGCCCTCTTCCCTCATGTGTTTTTCCTTCCTTTACTTAGATTGTTATCTACTCTATACTCCAAATGTTTATATACCATGTACTTGTACTGCAATATCTTGTACTGTATGTCACTGTTTTCTTGTTTTGTTCAACTGTGCAAGACTTGTTTACATTACTCTATAAAAGGGTCTGCATGTGCACAAGCCTGTCAATGTGTTATTGGAGCATCACAGTGCTGTACGGCTGTACAGTACTTAGCCCAAGAGAGATTGATACCTTATTGTTTGTACTGCTGGTTGTCTTCTATCACTTGTATCCTGTTATATTCAATAACACCTACTTTGGTTCGGAATCAACTTGTGGACTAACCTCCTTGCTCGCATCCGCTATGCACCTACCAACTTGTAGGCATCTGACAATAAAAATCTCTCCAAGGTAGCGGGTAGATGCTCAATTGCTCCGGCGTTACTGCCTCAGAGTTGGGAGGGTTAAATTACTGCTTTGCCCTGCACCAGTCTCTGTCATGTAGTCTGCTTGTACGGGTGCAGTGGAACTGAAAGACCACACTTGGAGTTCCACTGTGATCTTCTGCTATCGCCATCCTGAGATCTGCTCTCACCTTCCTGAGATCTGCTTTCGCCACCCTGAGATCTGCTATCGCCGCCCTGAGTTCTGCTATCGCCACCTTGAGATCTGCTCTCGCCGCCTGCCCTGAGATCTGCTCTCGCCATCCTGAGATCTGCTCTCGCCATCCTGAGATCTGCTATTGCCATCCTGAGATCTGCTATGGCCGTCCTGAGATCTGCTATGGCCGTCCTGAGATCTGCTCTCGGCTTCCTGAGATCTGCTATGGCCGTCCTGAGATCTACTGTCTCCGTCTTGAGATCTGCTATGGCCATCCTGAGATCTGCTCTCGCCGTCCGGAGATCTGCTCTCGCCGTCCTGAGATCTGCTATGGCCGTCCTGAGATCTGCTATGGCCGTCCTGTGATCTGCTATGGCCGTCCTGAGATCTGCTATGGCCGTCCTGAGATCTACTGTCTCCGTCTTGAGATCTGCTATGGCCGTCCTGAGATCTGCTCTCGCCGTCCTGAGATCTTGTTATGAGAGTGTCTTAAAGAATGGAAAAGTGTCTCACCAGAAAAGGCAGGAAAACTTGGCTTGTAGAGAAGCCTGCCAGGAGGGCAGGATAACTTGGCTAGATGAGTTGCCTGCTAGGAGGGCAGGATAACTTGGCTAGATGAGTTGCCTGCCAGGAGGGCAGGATAACTTGGCTAGATGAGTTGCCTGCCAGGAGGGCAGGATAACTTGGCTAGATGAGTTGCCTGCCAGGAGGGCAGGATTACTTGGCTAGATGAGTTGCCTGCCAGGAGGGCAGGATTACTTGGCTAGATGAGTTGCCTGCCGGGAGGGCAGGAAAACTTGGCTAGATGAGTTGCCTGCCAGGAGGGCAGGATAACTTGGCTAGATGAGTTGTCTGCCGGGAGGGCATTATAACTTGGGTAGATGAGTTGCCTGCCAGGAGAGCAGGATACAACAGGCTGAAAATAGTACAGGTGTAAATGTACAGCTTGATTACACACAGTAGGGCTGAGAAAGCTGTAGCTGCTGATTACACAGAGGAAGCACGGACCCAAAGGCTTGAGCCTGCATACACTGAGCACAGCATGTGGATGGTGAAAACTGACAGCACGCTAATGGCAATCAGAGCAGAGTGGAACAACAGTCTGAATAATTGAGCTACCTGCTGAAGCCTGGAAGGCAGTGTGGAGGGAGACGGAGAGTGGTAAACAGAAGCAGCAGCTGAAGTGTAGACAATCACGGAGGATAGCTGGAACAACCAGACCGAGCTGTAGGAGGAAACTGTATAACCGGCGAGGGGGAATGAATCTGGAAGCTACACATAGGAGGGGCAGCCAATCAGCAGCATATGGGAGTATGAGTCACTCTCTGCAGCATCCCCGGTGCTTGGTAATCAGCTGAACCGGATTCTGAATATTGTGAGTCAGTGTAGGTCCCGAGCCGGTGGGAAACAAGCCACTGCCACGGCTTGTGGCAGTACCCCCCCCTTGACGTGGCGTTGAAGAACCCCCAGAGCCTGGTTTAATGGGAAATTCCTGAAAAAACATCCTCTTCAACCTGGGAGCATGTAAGGCATCTTCTGGAATCCAGGAACGTTCTTCCGGACCGTAGCCCTTCCAATAGACCAGAAACCTCTAGATACTCTAGAATCCAGCACCTTCTCAACCACAAACTCCTGTTGACCGTGGACCACCACCGGAGCAGGCCTGATAGAACTCCAGTTCCCAAATCTATCTGACTTATGGACTGGCTTTAATAAAGAGGCATGAATAGTGTTGTTAATCTTTTACAAATTTGGTAGTTGGAGTTTGAAAGCAACTGGGTTAACTTGAGAAATGATCCGGAAAGGACCAATAAACCGAGGACCCAATTTGTGAGTGGGTTGCCGGAGTTTGATATTTCTAGTGGACAGCCACACTAAGGACCTTATTCAGAGGCGGTCATAGCGGGCATACGGGCTATGACCGCAAGATCCAAATGGAAGCGATCGTACGGCTGGTCGATCGTAAACAAAGTGACACCCATTCGTTAGCAGTGCACCTCCTCTAGCTACCGACTGATATGATCGAACGATCGAGTCAATCGTAGTCAGGCGCTGTATGCTAATCATGTTGTGATGGTTGCGGCCGTATGTGTTGTATTGATGGTCACATGTCATGTTTACATGGACTATCGAACAGCTTGCTATTAGCTTGCTGTCAATTATCTAATTAAGAGTGTTTAACTCTTGCTGTTCTTTTTATCAAGCTTTTTTTGGTTTGTCAATAAACTTTATGGATCACTTTGTTTTTTTGTTGTTTTTTTGATCCCCGTTATCGTGTATTTTGTTTGTTTCGAATCCAAAGTAATGTTTATTATCTTTCAACGTACTGATGATATTTGTGTTAACTTAAAAAATGCATTTGCATTTTGCGTTAGCATAATTTGCACTCTTAGGTTTGCAATTGCACAGTGCGTGTTTTAACCAATCAAATCTGTCCTTTTTTTGGTGTCACATGATTAATGCATTGTCCAATAGTTTTTTATTTATGAAACTGAGTAAATATTTTAGCCAATAATCTTTCTTTTCCCCCATGTATATTTCATGTTTTCTGTAAAAACTGCCATTGCCATCATGAGAGCCGCGGCCTTTAAGCGCCGTGAATTGGCCATAATGGTCAATATTATTGACAGGCGCCTAACCAACGCTCAGCCTCCCATTACCAATCGCTTAAAGCGTGCGGCCTATGCGGAGGTGAGGAGTGCCCTTCGGCGTGCGGGTTTTAGCCGCAAAATTGCCCAACTTGAGAGGCGGTGGTCAGATTTGTGCCGCCGGTCGACAGTCCTTTTGGCCAATTTGCGGGCGCTAATACGCCGACATAAGTATGCGTTTGTATAAATGTAAAAATTAGTGGACTGTTAAAAATGTCTGTTCCTTTTCCAATTCTTTTCTTAAATGTAAACAAACACTCGTGTATGTTGTCCCTATTGTCCAGAATGTGTAAAGTGTACTTGTTGTGTGTAGCAGAAAGTGCAAACTAAACTAAGATGTTATCCTTTTCTTTTTGATTTTAGGCCAACAGCGAAGATGGAGAAGGGCCCCCAGAATTGCCCGCAATGCAGGGCCCAACCGGCAGCCCTCACCCTCACCTTCCCCACCCGATCAACCCAACCCTCCCTCCCCACCACCATACTCCCCCAGTAACCCTCCCTCCCTCTTCCAATACTCCCCTAGTAAACCTCCCTCCCCTGCCCATTCATCCCAACTCACCCCTCCCGAACCCGAGTCCTCATCACAAATATCCCCTCCCTCTGATTATTTCCACCCATTGTCCCCTCCCACCCTTCCACCATCTCCAGTGGTAGCTGCCCCTGCAGGCTCTGATGGTATTTTTTTTTTTCACATTTTTTTTTTTTGGTGGTGTTGTATCCATGTTGTGTTTTTAGCCTTGACTTTTTTTTGGGTGTGTGTTTGTTTTTATTATCACAGTATGGGTGTCATAATGAGTGCACAGTAATCATGTTACTCAATATTTTGTGGTTATGTTTTGTGGCTGTGCACTCGCATTTTTTTTTGTTTGCGAACATTTTTTTTCCTTTTGGGGTTGTTTAAATGCTTATTAATTTGGGGTAAATTTTTAAATTTTTGTATTTCAATATTTCTAAAAAACATTTAAAAAAAAAACATGTCACAGGACTTGGGAAGGTGATAGGAACCAGACTAACCTTGTTAATGTTGTGTACACTGTGTTTAAAAAGTACTAAGATGTAACTTCATTTGGAAAAGTGATGTTAGCCACAGCAAACAAACACATTGTACTTTTGGATTATCTAGAACATTCTAGAAGTTAATACATGCAGTGTGTTTTAATGCTATGGCCATCATGACTTATGAATACACCTCACAGTTGATTTCCAATCATCCTAGGGTTTCTTATTATGCCACATAGTTAGGGTTTCCCTGTGTTTTCAGACATTAAATGTTTCAACATATTAATAATGTTGTGTGGAGTAAACTTTATAACACACCCTAACATCATTGTGTCCACCCCACTGTTTGGGACATTGGATAATGTTTACTGTTAAAATGTGGGTAATTTTTTAGTTGTTTTTAACCTACAAATACATTTTCATGTCCACAGATATATCAAGCATACTTGGAGGCATCAGAGAGGAGCTCACTCGAGCAAGTGGGCATCTTCTGGAGGCCTACTGCTGCCTACAGCGAATTGTGGGGAGTCTGCAGTGCTTTTAGTTTTTTTTGTAAATTCTCACATTTCAAAATGTTTTAAGTTAAATTAAATGTTGTAATAAAAAAACATTTGTCCTCTTTTTTTTTTACAAATTAAATGGTGTAATTCTGCATTTCAAATAGTTTGCTAACAAAGCTGTGTGCCTTCCCATAGTGTAACTAATTCAAAAAATTGTTTTTTAACCTTAAGAACATTTGCAGTAATGTTTGGCTGTGTTTTTTTTGGGGTTGCCCTACATTATCCAACTCAAAATGGGATTTTTTTGTTTGGTTTTTAAACAAACATGTTGGCAACATGATTTTAATTGTAAAAAGCATTTCATAACAGAATAACACAAATAAAATGGCCTCAGGTGTTTTTACAGTAAATATCTTGCTTAGTCAGACATAACCAACAAAAAGTAAACTCCAACATAATAATGTAATTTTTTTTTAAACATCACAAAATGAAAAACAAATTAACTAAACATGTGGTGGTAAATCCGGATAAATTATGTTAGTTGTCCGAAAACAGTACTGCCAATGGGTTCCATTTGTTTTTCATTTATGGAAAGTGTTTTTTTGGAAAAAAAAAAAGAAATACATTTGCTCTAAGTTTAAAATACAAACTTAACATTAAAAAAATACCTAAAAAATCTGGAAACCACATCATTGCGTCTGCCCCCCCGACAGCATCACAACACCTTCCTCCGGGGGGCCATCCTCTGGCAAGGCATCCTCTGGCTGCATGGGTACTCGACTCCTTATTGTGATCTTGTTGAAAATCCCACACAGGACCACAATGCGAGAAACCACATCTGGCGAGGACATGAGTGCACCACCAGAGTGATGGAGACACCGGAACCGGCCCTTTAAAAGGCCGATACAGCGCTCCACCACCTGCCTGGTGGCAGTAAACGCGGCATTATATTGAGTTTGTGGCCCTGGTGTGGGATTCAAATAAGGAGTCAGCAGCCAGGGCATGCAAGGATATCCACTGTCACCTGTTGGAAATGGGACACCATAAGTTTTTGATATTTTAAATGAAACCATGTTTACACTTTTACTCTAGCTACATACTGGATTTATACTTACCAAGAAGCCATGCATCACCAGCTTGCAGTGTGGTTAATTTAGGTCAAATCCCTGAATGCTGGATCACGTACGCATCATGGCTGCTGCCCGGAAATTTGGCATTCAGGGAGAGGATCTGGAGGGAGGCATCACATAGCACCATTACATTTAGTGAATGGAAATGTTTTCGGTTCCTATAGATTTGTTCCCTGCATGCAGGGGGCTGAAGTGCTATGTGAGTGCCATCCACTACCCCTATGGCGTGTGGAAAGCCTGCAATCTCAAAAAACTTCTGCTTTACCACATAAAGGGCTTCCGTATCCAAAGGCATACCAATAAAATGTGCTATATGATTGAAGAATGCGTCTAGCACACGCCTCAGGATCCGTGAAAATGAGGGCTGGGAGAGGCCACCCACCAGCCCCACAGTGGTTTGGAAGGACCCTGAGGCGCAGAAATGTAACACCGCCAACAACTGTGTAAGTGGTGTTATTGCTGTAGGAATGTTAATCTGACCTTCTAGATCATTCTTTATTATTGAAAGAGTGTCTAGGATAATATTTGGAGGCAGGCGATAAGTGGTTAAAACCACATAATCAGGCATTCCAAAAAGGGTGACACGTGTTCTATATATCTTGGCCCTTGCACGCCTCCTATGCCTACACACAGGAGGAGGCTGAGTAAGGTTGGTGGGGGGCAACATGGCCACTATTAGCTGGCCAACATCGCTCTGTAAAGTTTAAATTAAAATATTTGTGCTGAGAATTTTTTTTTAAAAAAATTTCAAAAATATTTAGCTTAGTAATAATGGTGCATATTCTTACAGGGTCGGGCTGTGCCATCTTCTGGAACCCCTACATGTGTTGTTTGTGTTCCGAATAATTGTTATTTTTGGAAAATTAAAAAAAAGTCATACACAAGTATATTACTACTATTATTGTTAAAACAATCCTTTACTTTGAAATTGTGCAATACAAATAAATGGGAAAATCACTGTTTAAATTTAAAAAAATCAGCCTGTAACATTTTTAAAATAAAAAAACTTAGCATAAAACCCTAAACTTTAAAACTCTAAAAACTTTTAGGATTAATTAAACACACTTACCTGGATCCACTACAAACTGGCCTGTTAAACGCCTAAAACAAAAATATAAAACATGACTATAATTGTTGAAATAATTTTTGAAAAAAAATTACAAAAAAACACAATGGAAATATGCTTTCAGTAGGCTGAAACACTTACTGGAGTCTGCAAACAACGTTGATATTTTCCCCAACAAAATACACGGCCACCAAAGCACACAAAGTAACCTTTTTTATAATATTGTTTGTTTTTTAAAAAAAATAACCCCCCCAAAAAAACACCAAACCCCCCTAAAAAGAAAAAACACCACACAAAAAAAAAAACCTAAAAAACTGTAAAAAAAAACAACAACAACACAACACACACAAGCAACACTGAAATAACACACACAAGCACCACTCAAACAACTCCAAACACTGTAAACACTCCAAGTCCGTTCAAGCAACAAAACTAACTCCAACTACAACCCACAAGTAAGGGACCATTTGGCTTTGCCTTAAATAAGGGCACAAATAACACATTGATTGAATAATGCAGGCAAGGTGTGCATTGTACGTAGGCAAATAGGGATGCACGGGTAACCAATCCAGGGATGCGCTCACATCTCGCCCAACCCACGCAGTGACTAAGGAATGCAGGCAAGGTGTGCATTGTATGTAGGCAAATAGGGATGCATGGGTAACCAATCCAGGGATGCGCTCACATCTTGCCCAACCCACGCAGTGATTAATTAATGACGTACAGGTATGCTTTATGCATAGAGAAAGATGGATGCATGGGTAACCAATCCAGGGATGCACTCACATGTATAAATAGTCTTCACAAGCACTAGTCTTCATGCTCTCTCACAAGTTTGAAAAATGGCAAGCGAGGAGCATGGTGCCCAGAGGCAAAATGAGCCAGGTAAGTTTGAAACACATTTTTAAAAATTGTCAATAACAGTTCATATGTTCCAAAAATGCAATATTTGGCAAGAAATAACAACAACTTATTGTAGGTGCTGTGAATCCAGAACCACTTCGAGAGGAGGTGGGGCCCAGCAGGCCAAGGCCCAGAAATCCTCCATTTTCGAAGTTAGAGCTTGAGACATTGGTGACCATGACAATGGATAACCTTGTACATGCCCCAAGAAATATGGGGGCTGGAGCCAAAGAGAGGATTTGGGAGGAGATATCCAGGGCTGTTAATGCTGTGGGGACAACCCACAGAACCATGAAAGTCGTAAAAAAAAAGGTAAGGAAATGATATTGTGAGTGTACTGAAGTCAAAAGCTATATATTGATATAATAAACTAACCCTGAGAAAATGAAAATATCATTGTCAGATGGACTGATTTTAAATACCAGCTCAAGAGGGAGCTACGGAGTAGGGTGGACCATGCTGTGGGGACAGGCGGTGGTCCAATCCCTGAGGAGCTGACCTTGATGAGGTTGGAGATGTTGGCTCAGGGATGTGTGCCGGAAGAGGAGAGAGTCGGCATGTCCACAATGGACACTGACATGGCCGACTTCAACGCTCCACATGTTCAAGAATGTAAATATTTATTGTTTTGTAAACGTATAAAGCTAAAACGTGTGTGCGCTTTAAAAAATTTCAAAATCAAATTTTTTTAATTTTATTTCCAGACTCAGAGGAGGTAGTGCCTGAGGTCAAGTCTGGGTCCAGCACAGCTGGAGACTCTGCAGGGGAGGATCCAAAAACACCATCTGGGGACCCTGTGGAGTCTACTCCAGGGCAACCATCTGAACGAGCAGTGCCTCTCCTCACCAGGTTGGTCTCCCAAACTCAGGAGAACAGATGTGTTCTCATGAGGATGGAGACCACTCTGGTGAGGGTGACGGTGGCCCTGGAGACCATTGCTGGGGCCAGGGATCATTGGGCCAATACCCAGGAGCAGGCAAACCCACCTGCCATGATGGAGCAAGACTCCCTCCCAGGACCACCACATCTGGCAGCCCAATAGCCACCCCCGCAAGTATGGAGAGCCCTATGCCTAGGCCAGAGAAAATACCATCTACCTCTGGCCAGGCCAGTCAGCGTGTTACACGCCAGTCAGCTGTCCGTAGCTTTCCTCTTCCTCCGAGCTGTCCAAAACGACGCAAGTAGCCCTGGATATCTCCTCCCTCACCTCTTGTCCAGTCCCCATATTTCTTGTCACCAATGTCTTAAGCTCTTTTATAATTTGCCTTTTTTTTTTTTTTTTAATAACATTTTTTTGGAATATTGATTGTTTATATTTTGTGCAAATGTTGCCATAACAATATGAAAAATGATTGTGATTTACGGCTAATTAAAAAAAAAAAAAAATTTTATTTGAAAATTACCATATTTGACTATATCAATGTATACATGGTTTAAAAAGTATGGTATCTGAAAAGGCTGCTACGCAAAACACAATGCTATATGTTTTAAAAAAGGACAGAAAGAAATGAGTTAAAAAACAACAAATAAAGAGTTGTGTAAAGAATTCCCTAATGCACACGCAAGTGAAATCATTTACAAGGTAATTAGCAGTGGCAATAGTTACAATGCACGATTCTTAGCTGCTTGGTTTGTGTGGTTCCAATTAGAAACATCACTAGTAACATCCGATTAACGATTGTACTGTTTTGGCTTACGGAAGCTCCTTGCCTACCTTACCCTGGACGATCATCCTGTTCGTAGAGTGACGTTGTCATGCTTCCGAAATTCATGGTTGTACGAAGCAGTTAATTTATGGACTCCCCTAAAACGCTTGCAAACGCTGAAGCACGCCTCCGTTTGCAGACCACCACCCCGTATACACCCACAAATGGACTTTCCTGTCAATCACCTTTCGCAAGCCACTTCCGGTTCGGAAGTCCTACGACCAACAGTATTTTACATCGGTAGAGCTCGTACATGCGCACAACTAGCCGTACGCAGGCGCAGAAAGAAAAACATCGGCTGCGTACGACCGTGCGGCCGCCACGACCACCTCTGAATGAGGTCCTAAGTCCCCCCTTTTGAACGTGCAAGGCCTCCGATGTCTATCTGCCAATTTCTTAGAATGGAGAGATGCCTTGAGGAGATTATGATGCACCTTGGCCCAAATACCATGGAGTCTGGAAACAGTCCCTGAATCAGAGAATCTGGAGAAAGATAAATCAAATGAATTGGCCCGAGGATGTTGCCCAGTCACACAATAGAAGGGTGAACCTGAAGATGCAGAGTGACAGGAATTGTTAAAAGCAAATTCAGCCATGGCAAGATGAGACACCCAATCATTCTGGAATTTTGAGACGTAACACCGGAAATATTGCTCCAGGGTTTGATTAGCACGTTCTGTCTGCCCATTAGACTGTGGGTGATATCCTGAAGACAAGCTGAGACGGATACCCAGTGCAGTGCAGAAACATCTCCAAAACCGTGCAACAAATTGCGTCCCACGGTCATAAACAATGTCACAGAGAAGACCATGCAAACGAAAAATATGTTCCAAGAAGAGGACAGAAAGTTCTTTGGCAGATGGCAATTTGGGCAGAGGAACAAAGTGCGTCATTTTGCTAAAGCGGTCCACGATAGTCCAAATAACTGAACAGCCAGCAGAGCGAGGAAGGTCCACAATGAAGTCCATCGCAATCTGTGTCCAGGGTCTTTTTGGTGTGGAAAGAGGAAGCAGTGATCCTGATGGTGGGGTATGAGGAGTCTTGTTACGAGCACAAACCTCACATGCCAAAACAAACTCCCGAACGTCCAAAGCCAAAGACGGCCACCAAACTGCACAAGACATTAATTCAATGGTCTTATTGATGCCTGGATGTCCGAAAGCCCGTCTCACATGGAAGTCCTGTAGGACAGCTTTTCTCAAATTTACAGGAACAAACAGGCGATTGGACGGTCTACCAGGAGGCGAATCCACTTGAAACACAGACAGATCCTCAGCCAAATTTCGAGATAAAGCCACCTGGATACAAGATCTGGGAATGATGGATTCTTTGATCACAGTATCCTGTTGGACAGGAGTGAAACTCCTGGATAATGCATCAGCCTTGATGTTAGTAGATCCAGGTCGAAAGAAAGAAATGAGAAAATTAAATCTGGTAAAAAATAATGCCCTTCGTGGTTGCCTGGAGTTAAGCCTCTTGGACAATTCAATGTATGCCAAATTTTGTGGTTGGTGAGGACAGAGGTCCGGTGTTTGGCTCCTTGAAGCCAATGTCTCCAATCCTCGAAAGCTAACTTAATGGCAAGCAGGTCCCTGTTCCCAACATCATAATTACACTCGGCTGAAGAAAATTTACGTGAAAAAAATGCACACGGATGAAGTTTGCCATCCAACGGAAAGAGAATAGCTCCAGCCCCAATCTCAGAGGCGTCCACCTCAAGCACAAAAGGCAGATCTGGATCCGGATGTTTGAGAACCGGGGCGCTGGTGAAAGCAAGCTTGAGATGTTCAAAGGCCCGAACTGCCTGACTAGGCCAGTTAGAAGCATCCGCACCTTTCTTGGTTAACTCTACTATGGGGGCAACAATGGAGGAAAAAGAGCCAATAAATCTCCAATAGTAATTGGAAAAACCAAGGAAACGTTGAATGTAGTAGGCTGAACCCAGTCCAATACTGCTTTCACCTTTCCAGGATCCATGGAGAAGCCATGAGGAGAAATAATATATCCAAGAAAAGATACTTGCTCGACATGAAACTCACACTTCTCCAACTTGGCAAATAACGAATTCTCTCTCAATTTAGATAGGACCTGACTGACATGCTGGACATGCTGATGCATGGAGTGAGAGTAAATGAGGATGTAATCGAGATAAACAACCACAAAAATGCCAAGAAACTCCCAGAGTACATTGTTGATAAAGCCTTGAAAGACTGCTGGAGCATTGGCCAATCCAAACAGCATAACTAATTTTCAAAGTGGAAGCTTGCCGGAGCTGATCAAAAAGTACCGAGATCAAGGGCAAAGGGTACGAGTTTTTGATGGTAATTTCGTTCAATGCCCTAAAGTCAATGCAAGGACGTAATGACCCATCCTTCTTCTGGACGAAGAAGAAACCAACCCCAACTGGAGATTTAGAAGGACGGATGAATCCTTTTGCCAAGGCATCCGCAATATACTCCTCCATGGCCTTATTCTCAGGAATTGAAAGAGAATAGAGACGACCCTTGGGTAACTTGGCTTCTGGTAAGAGCTGTATGGCGCAATCATACGGACGATGAGGTGGTAGAGAATTGGCCTTTGATTTAGAAAAAACATCTGCAAAAAGATGGTATTGAGCAGGAAGTCCTGGAAGAGACTCTGAGACAGCAGAGATAGCCATGCGGATGGGTGTAGATAAACAGCAATTTAGACACGCTGGACTCCATTTGACAATATCCCCCGTAATCCAATCAATGACGGGATTATGGGTCATTAACCATGGAAACCCCAAAATGACGGGAGCAAAAGGACACTGGAATAGCATAAAAGAAATCATCTCCGAATGCAAAATTCCAACTGAGAGACGAAGAGGTGGTGTCTTGAATTTGATAAGACCATTAGCCACCAGACCACCATCTAACCCACAAATAAGAACTTCTTGAGGTAAAGGAACTGCAGCTAAACCTAAGGAATGAAAAAAATGATAAGTCCATGAAGTTCCCAGCAGCAACGCTGTCCACAAACGCCGATACGGAATGGACGGATTGCGACAGATGTACCACCGCAGGAACTAGCAACGAATCTTTTGAAGAAACAGATGCCAGGCCTAAATGTAACTCCTCCCTTACATTCAGACACGATCTTTTACTGGCCTATGTGGGCAAGATTTCAGCGGATGACCTCTAGCTCCACAATATAGGCAGAGGCCTTGAGATCGTCGTCTTTGTCTCTCCCTGGGCAATAGCTGGAAAGCTCCCAGTTGCATGGGTTCCTCAGAGTCCTCCGTCAGCAGCCAGAAAGGTGACTGAGGCGACTGTACAGAAAGACTTTGTTCTCATTTGCATTCTCGGAGGCGACGGTCAATACGGATGGCTGGAGAGATTAAGTCTTCAAGGGACTCAGGTGATGGATGTTGGACCAAAATGTCCTTGACAGCATCCAAAAGACCCAAGCGGAATTGGCTACGCAATGCCGGGTCGTTCCATCCTGAATCCACCGCCCATCTCCGAAACTCTGAGGAATAATCCTCTGTGGGATTCTTTCCCCGCCAAGGGCCCGCAGCTTGGATTCGGCCAAAGAACTACGGTCAGGATCTGCATACAATAATCCAAGAGCATTAAAAAAGGCATCTACTGATAAAAGCGCAGAATGTGTTGAAGCAAGCCCAAATGCCCATGTCTGTGGATCTCCTTGTAAAAGCGAGATCACTAATCCTACCCGCGGAGTCTCGGATCCAGAAGATAAAGGTCGGAGACGAAAATAGAGTTTACAACTCTCACGGAAGTTCAGGAACTATGGGCCTGATTCAGACCCGGATGCTATGCTGCGCTCGCTTGCCTTGAGTGATTTTTCGCAATCTGCGCATGCGTATGAGTCGCAATGCGCATGCGTGAACCAGTCATTGCGTTCCGAAAGTGCTCGCCGTAGCCCGCAGTCGGACTGCTATTTTGAGTGACAGATAGTGCCATTTGTGGGTGGTAACAGGGGAAGGTGCTTAAAAACGGGGGTGTGGTTGTGCGAACACAGGCGTGCCCGACCGTCAGAAGGGCGTTTAATGGGCGTGCATAATTAGCAAAGTAGAATTATTACACACGTGACTAGGTTGTATTTTAGCCAGAACTGCTCGCAATGTTGTGGTAGGAATATGCAACCACCAGCACTGCGAGCAGCTCCGATGGCTCACGATGTTCCCGATGAATCATTGAACTGCTGGAGATGACGTGTGTTGCGAGTGGCAAAGGGGCGTCTTTATACAAATGCGAGCGCATGCCGGGAGGGCAGGATAACTTGGCTAGATGAGTTGCCTGCCAGGAGAGCAGGATACAACAGGCTGAAAATAGTACAGGTGTAAATGTACAGTTTGATTACACACAGTAAGGCTGAGAAAGCTGTAGCTGCTGATTACACAGAGGAAGCACGGACCCAAAGGCTTGAGCCTGCATACACTGAGCACAGCATGTGGATGGTGAAAACTGACAGCACGCTAATGGCAATCAGAGCAGAGTGGAACAACAGTCTGAATAATTGAGCTACCTGCTGAAGCCTGGAAGGCAGTGTGGAGGGAGACGGAGAGTGGTATACAGAAGCAGCAGCTGAAGTGTAGACAATCACGGAGGATAGCTGGAACAACCAGACCGAGCTGTAGGAGGAAACTCTATAACTGGCGAGGGGGAATGAATCTGGAAGCTACAAATAGGAGGGGCAGCCAATCAGCAGCATATGGGAGTATGAGTCACTCTCTGCAGCATCCCCGGTGCTTGGTAATCAGCGGAACCGGATTCTGAATATTGTGAGTCAGTGTAGGTCCCGAGCCAGTGGGAAACAAGCCGCTGCCACGGCTTGTGACAGATCTGCTCTCGCCGTCCTGAGATCTGCTATCGCCGTCCTGAGATCTGCTATCGCCATCCTGAGATCTGCTATGGCCGTCCTGAGATCTGCTATGGTTATCCTGAGATCTGCTCTCGCCGTCCTGAGATCTGCTCTCACCAACCTGAGATCTTCTCTCGCCATCCTGAGATCTGCTATGGCCGTCCTGAGATCTGCTATGGTCGTCCTGAGATCTGCTCTCGCCGTCCTGAGATCTGCTCTCGCCAACCTGAGATCTTCTCTCGCCGTCCTGAGATCTGCTATGGTCGTCCTGAGATCTGCTCTCGCCGTCCTGAGATCTGCTCTCGCCAACCTGAGATCTTCTCTCGCCATCTTGAGATCTTCTCTCGCCATCCTGAGATCTGCTCTCCATCCTGAGATCTTCTCTCGCCATCCTGAGATCTGCTCTCGCCAACCTGAGATCTTCTCTCGCCATCCTGAGATCTTCTCTCGCCATCCTGAGATCTGCTCTCCATCCTGAGATCTTCTCTCGCCATCCTGAGATCTGCTCTCCATCCTGAGATCTGCTCTCCATCCTGAGATCTTCTCTCGCCATCCTGAGATCTGCTCTCCATCCTGAGATGTACCTGCACTGCCGCAATATGTGTTAATCTTAGGGCTCTTCACTCTCTGGTCGGTAGGCCCCTCTGTCTCTCCTTATAGGCTTGCATCCGTCTATTTTCGTTCCTCTATTCTCTGTTCTCGTTCTACCTCTCCTGCGCACGGCGGCTCCTTCCTCTGTTTACTCCGGCTCCCATCTCGCAGGTGTCAGCTATTCTTTCAGTACCAGCTTCGCGTAGGCGGGAGCTTTTTTCTCATTGGTGGATTGTGGGGAAGCCGAGGGTGGCTTGCTCCTGTCATGTTGGGGTATGGGGGGTGTCTGTGTCTGCATGCAGCAGCTGGTTCTCAGGCCCTGTTAGCCATTAATGGATAATTTTGCCAGTTAAAGGCACACTGACCCTTCTATTTACAATTATAGTAACATATATTTAACTCACCGAATTGCTTTACAATATCTATACACAATTAAATCATATATCATTTTATTATTATGAATGCCCTGTATAACTTATTAATTATAAAAAGGTTCTTTTACATACTAGCAAACAGTATAAATTGGACACTTATTTTGTAGGGCCCTAAACCAATGAAGTTAAGAAGATCCTGTTATCTTGTTCAAACATTATTAATGTCAGGAGCGGCTGCAGGTTGTCACCACTAGAGGGCACTCATCATTCATCCAGCATGAGGGGCTGCTCTGTATTGCCAACCAAACATTGCACCTCTCGCTCAGTCCTACCCCCGTTTAGCCTCATATTTAACTTCTTATAAATAATCTCCCTCACCTACCCACGTACATTGCGTCCGACATCGCCAGTGCGTCCAGCTATGAATCAGGGCTTATGTCTTCTGCATCCGATGCCCCACTTGTCCCATTCACATGTTACGGTCATTTCAATGCAACTATGAGCCTCACACAGGACGTCTGGACCAGGCGGTCGCCCACCTGCGACTTTATGCAAATGCCGCTACAAACTCCTTCCCTCGTGTACATCTGTGTGGCTGAGTGTGCAAGGACGAGACGCCCACATTTAGTGCCCGTGCACGCTGTAATACCGATTGGTGCGTCCTGATACGTTGCCCTCAGTGGCACCACCGTAACTTGTACTAGATACTGGAAGCTGCAGTGACTCCATCTGACCACGTCCTCCTATCCCTGTGCGCCTGGGAATGCAGCCGCTATCATTCACACGCCTGTGACACCCCCATAACAAGCCCATAGGGCGGACCATTTTGCGTGCGCCATTACCATCTCCCGGTCACAGACGCCCAGCACTTTCCACTACATTTCTGATACCGTCTGACCCGATCACAAGAGCGCCTTGGTGCGCACACGCTGCGTAACGCATGCGCCATATGAGTTTTTAGGACTTTTCGCACATGTGCAGCTGCAAAAAAATTGAGCAATTAAGTGAACATGGGCGTTACGTGCTGCGCCCATCTGTCTCGCCTGCTATTCCTCCAGGCAAAATCAGCATCATTGAAATGATATTCCGCCCTCAGTTACTGCATCCTCTACATCAGGTATTCCCAAACTCAAAAATGCAGTCAAACCTCCAAAATGCATTTTTCGGGGGTGTATTGCAACCCACTTATACATTAAAGTGGTCTTCAGCGGATACCGGTGATATCCGCTGCGGCAGTCCGGCACTGTAATGCCCTTAGAATTTTACGGGGCTACGATGTGTTGGTATGCACTAATTTCCAGAAAGGAAAACTATCCAGAGCTTATGCCCGATCGGCAACGCCATCCATAGATCCGATCCCTCCCAGGCCGATGGCTGCGCACGCACAATAAGACTCCTCACAATGCCAATGACAGCTGTTATCAGAAGAGCGGTCCTTTGAGGTTTTATTATTTATTCATGCATATGGCGTTAGTAAATACCGATAAGCATGCGTTAAGTGGTGAAACGTGTCGCATGCAATATTCGCTCCAAGCAGGGGATATTAACCCCTGAGGGGGCCCGTGTATAGCGGACCCCCATCTCTGAGGAGTGCCCTCCACCCCCCTCAGCCGCATATCTTACACTGTGCGCCAGAAAGCGGATTCCTCCTCCTCCGTCGCAGCGCCATCTTGCCAGTGGTATTCGGGAAGATGACGTATGCACACAAATGAGCAAATGCCGAAGATCACTGGGAAGATGGCGCCACAGAGGAGGAGGAGGGATCCGCTTGCTGGCACAAGGTAAGTATAATCTGGGTGCAGGGTGTGCGTTGCGGGGCCCCTCTGGACCCGTGTGTACTGCACCCGTTATGAATACGCCTATGGATGCAAGATACAACCGTCCTTAGGGCCTGATTCAGAGCCGGACGCTATTTGCGGATGCTCGTTCAGAAAAAGGGGCTGGCTATTTAAATTGAGAGCTCGCTCTTTGTGGTCTGTTGACGCCTCTATGTCTGAGCGAGCGTCCGAAATATGCGCTCGCTATTTTGTAAAGACGCCCCTTGGCCGCTCGCATTTTACGTCATCTCCACTATTTAATAGATTAATCGAGTACATCGAAAGGCGTATGAACTGCTCGCTATTCTTGTGGTAGCATTTTCCTACCGCTATCACTGCGAGCAGTTCAGGCTAAAAGACAACCAACTGACGTGGTCGATGACGCTGCTTTGTTAATTATGCACACCCTTAAAACGCCCGTTTTGACCGTTTGGCACGCCTGCATTCGGATTTCCACTCCCCGTTTTCAAGCACCTTCCCCTGTTGCCACCCACAAACGCCTCATCCTGTCACTCAAATTAGCAGGCACTCGCTATTTTGTGAGCACATGATTTCCGACCGCACTGACTGGTTGGCGCATGCGCATTACAACCCATACGCATGCGCAGATGTGCGAACATCGCTCGGAGCGAACGAGCGGCCGCCTACGAGCGGCTCTGAATCAGGCCCTTAGTCCTCAAGGCACCCTAAAGGCCCCTACACACTAGACGATTTTTTGAACGATATGGCCGATTCCGAGGCATCGGAACGACAACGTTCAAATCGTAAAGTGTGTACGCACTATGGCCCTGATTCAGAGCCGTTCACAAAAAGCGAGCGCTCGCTCTGAATCAGGGCGGGCGCTTCTTTTTTCAGCCGGCCTCCTGGCCACTCGCTAAGCTGTGGGTGATCACCCACAGCTTTAGCGAGCGCCCAGGTGATGGTCGCAATGGTCTTGACCATCGCGACCGTCGACCTTGCGATGAGACCCTTGTGGTAGGGTCTCATCTGCCGCAAGCCCCAGTGAGCTTTCGGCTCTAATAGAGCCAGAAGCTCACTACTGACATCACTGGTGATGTCAGTAGGGCCGCCCACAAACGCCTCCGTTTGTCCAGCCACCCCCCCTCCCCACCTACAAAACGGGGCGAGCTGTCAATCAACATCGACAGCCGCCCCATTTGTAGCGAGCCCCGGAGCTAGTGAATTTCTCACTAACTCCGGGGCTTGCGCACACGCATTGCTCATGCCACGCGTGCACAATGCCCCATCGTTGACCCGCTTGCAACTGGGACTGGGCATAGCGCTTGCGAACGGGTCTGAATCAGGCCCAATGCGCGCTACCTCATCGTCGTTCGTCACATCTTCAGATCTTCTCTACATGCATCTCAGTTTGACAATCTCATTAACGATTCCCCGCAGATCGTGCAATGTGTATGTACGCGCTACTGGACAGCCAGGCGACATGGTTACATTATATAGTTAACGATCTGACCAAACGATGCACGATATATCGGTTGGTCGTTTGTTGTTAGGTTGCACAGTGCGTATGCACTAGATCGTTTGTCCAGGAGTTCAAGGGAAAATGTTGATGACATTGCATCGTTTCAGGGGAGTCTTAAGAGAGGAGGGGGCCCGTTTGCACTCCCAGTGCGGGGACCCCTCCTCTCCCTCCCCGGTGGCCGGCAGCTGACTGACGCTGCTGGCCGGCCAACGCAGAATCAGTAGACTCTGGGCACCGCACACCCTGCACCCATTATAGATACGCCCCTGCATCGTTTGCAAGGCGTGTAATGTGTACCTAGCTTAACAGTCCAGGTTTTAAGGATACCCATGCTTGTGCATAGATGGTATAATCAAATTGGCTGAGGTACTAATTAAGCATGGATATCCTTAAAACCTGGACTGTTAGGGTGCCTTGAGGGCTGACTATAGAAACCACTGCTTTACATTATTTTCCCCCATGACACAGCTGCTCTTCCATCAGGTACATGCCCTATTTATTTTATATATCTGTGTACTTATCACCCAAGACTAGTGCTTGCCACAATGGCATTACTCAGATCAGGCGGGAGTCCCGGCCATTGGCATATGTATAATGGGTGCAGGGTGTGTGGTGAGGACTCATCATATTTTATCCCATAGATAAGATTAACATGTGTTGAATCTAAGCAGGAGCCCGCGTGTACTCAGAAGCCGCCGAGTACAGGCCGTGCACCCCATGCTTACACTAATGTCATTTTACATGGTGCTGACAAGTCCTCTATGATAGGAACAAGAAAATATCTTATTATTTAAAATGATTCCCTTTAAGGACAGTAGGGGGCACATGTGAGCGTTCATTGCTGATAAAGCTGTTTATATACCAAAGGAGATGGGACTTGTACGTCGCTCTTAGGCACATTCCTGGGAAGTTTCGCTTTTGTTGACTGTAAATGATACTGAGGACTTTATAAATCGCATACACTTATTGCACAGTTACGTCTTTTACTTATTACAATGTCCGCCCCCCGCCCCCCATATAAATAGTGCGCGCTCACTGAGGTCACATTAGGGACAGGTCCCCATCAATCCGCAGGGCCAGCTGGAAGGGAATTTTTTTTTTTTTTTTTAAAGTTAATGTGTGTAGCACAGAATGTGACGCCATCCGGCCGGAATGACAGGGGGCAACTGAAGTGTAGCGATTATTTCAGGTGAAAATGAACAGTTGTGCACAAGTTGGTCGGAAAGACACTTGCGCTGCGTGCACGGAACTAAGGGAAATATAGATCACCAACCAATCAGCTCCAAACTATCATTTCTTAAACACAGCCTGCAAAATGTAAGTGAGAAGCTGATTGGTTGGTGATATATATCTCACAATTTATCTCACATCAGGCTATGATACATATGCCTCTAAATTCGGTTTTGTGCCTGTACACGACCGTGCCGCCTCCATTCCAACACGTGGAAATCATTATCAGTGCACAACTGAACCAGCCCTATACTTGGTGCAAGAGATCTGCCCCACATCAGAGGGATCTTTGCGCATGCCCTCGCCGCGCCTCTGCTAAATGCAGTGTCGAAGCTGGATAATTGGCTGAGACAAGATCAGCTTAAAATTAGATCGAAATGACGCCATCTTGTGAATGGCCGCAAGACACCATCTTGAAAATGAGATCTGCAAGACGCCATTTTGCGAATGGCCGCCCAGCGCCATTTTAGCTAAACTCACACTTAAGTACATATGGCGATGCTATTATTAGCATCAGGCGATCGCTTATTTTACCATACCTCATACACACATTAATACACACAGTTGCACTGTTAACATGTCGCACATTAGCAAATGCATAATACCCCGCATGCGAACGCTGTTTATTAGCTTTGTGCGTACGCATCTGTCCCAAGTTAAACAGCGTCTTTTCCCGAACCCCTAATACTTACACAAAGCACACTCACATAAAAGGTTCCATAGCTTTAAAGTGTAAGATTCAAGTTTTATTCATTTATTACAAATGCTGTGAAATAAAGACTATCTAAGGTATCTAAGGTTTAATACATGATAAGTAAGCCGTGTTTGGTGTTATACTGATCTGTACTTTTTCAACAGCTTCCCAATATCATCGGTGTGAAGATCGCAATATGCATTCTCAACTTATGGACCGTAGAAAGTTAAAGCACCAAAATGTACATTGTAAAACCAACAGCCTAGATTTGCATGAGGCGGGAAAACGGAGATAACCAGCTGTCGGAGGCTGGTCTGTGTCCATTTGAATCAACCTGTTAAATGTCCTGTAACAGAAGCACCGTGATGGGGAACCAATGGGATCGCAACGAACCTCTCTATTGTGTTGTCTATTTCTGTTAGGGTATAAATATGTGTGTTCTGACCCCAGTCTTCAGTCTTCATGCTGATGCTGTTGATGGAGGTTTCTTGTTGATGCCGGAATCTGGTCCCAGAGCGCGTGCGTATGTATAACTGTATCTTGGGTCTGTATAATTTCTTTGCGCTATATTGTACTTAGATCACAGCGTGTAACTATCTGTACTTTGCTTGAATAATACTTTGTGCTTTGGAAACAGATGTTCAAGGTCTGAAGTCTTTATTTCACTGTATGACTGCGTACGCAAATAGCGTCAATTTTAGAAGGTATAGGCAGGAGCGTATAGAGGTTTAAAGTCAGTATCCTTAGCAGCATTCATGCAAACGCCCCATGGCTGCAGAGTAACGTCAATTTAGTTTCAAGTGCCAATGCGACTGAGATGCGCAGAACTCTGAATGGCTTGTAGATGTGTACGCTGAGCTGACAACGGCTGCGGACGGTAAAGAAGTGCGCGTCATGGACGTCCATATGCAGATGCGCAGATCTTCGCCATACACGGGCAGGTTCTTAGCATAAGGAAGTAACAGAGAAGCAGCCGCAGAATCAGCGCCTATAGCAGTGTTCTGGGAAGGAGCTACAGGATGAGCAAAGAATAAAGAGTAATAAGAATTATACAGTAACAATGTATATAAAACGTTCCTTTCTCTGTATATGGGACGATACAATGTAGCTACAGCTTCTCCTGTACTGAAGAGTAAGTGATAGCAATTTAATGTTGCAATTGTTTATATGTGAGTATAGGTTAATAGACTAAACGCTGCACGCTTCCTTTCTCCGGTGACTATGTAGCACAGTCTCTTTAAAGTGACACAGCCGCCATTCCTAACCCATTCCGTCCTCCTCCGTGCAGCCATTTTCACAGGGCTCCGTGATGGCTTTCTGATTTTGCAAGGTGGTATTGGTGGTGCAAATCCGCACTGAGGACCTCATTCAGAGGCGGTCGTTAATGCAAGCGGTCGCACCCACAGCTCTAGTGACCAACATGGGTGATGGTCGCGATGGTCAAGACCATCGCGACCATCGGGGCTTACGACCAGACCCTAAGGTTGGGTCTGGGCACTCGTAAGCTCCAGGGAGCTTCCTGCTCTGATCGAGCAGGAAGCTCCCCACTGACATCAGCAATGATGTCATTGGGGCCGCCCCCAAATGGCAAGCATTCCGGCGGGAACGCCTCCGTTTGGGCAGGCACGCCCCCTGCCCGCCTCCAAAACGGGGCGAGCTGTCACTCACCATGGACAGCTCGCCCTGTCTGCTGCGAGACCCCTAGCGACAGAGCGTCCGTCCCTAGCCGGGTCTCGCGCATGTGTACGAAGGAGCCGGCTCCATCGTGCGCATGCCCAGTGGGGCAACATTGAGTCGGTTGCGAGCGCTCAGCGCTTGTGACCAACTCTGAATGACCCCCTGAAAGTGATGACAGCTACTTCTACATGTGGATGGACAGAGGCCGTGCGACCGCATAAATGCTGGAGAGTCTCTAAATACACTCCATACAAGTAACGTTGGACCTGTTTCAGCAGGGAACGCAGTTGTTTATACACACGCAATTGGTTGATTGATGCATACTGCGTAAGCATATGTTTCGCAGTGCGCGAACTAGCCACTGCGCTAGGGAAAACGGTGTTTAAACGGTACGACGCGCCTGCGTTTTTCTAACCAACCCCCTGTTACCTCCCCCAAACGCTGACTACCTATCACTCACTTTGGGAGTGGATCTTCTGTGCGAGCGTAATCACAGACCAATCGCTGCGTGTGTCTTTTACAACCATTCGCAATGGAGAACAATCGCTCATTCTGCGTAAATATCGGCATTGTGATTACTGACCCTGCTCCTGTGTATGGATGCACCAATCCACACTCTACACAGCAAGTCTGCCAAGCTGTCAGCCACTCCCTGCATGCTCAGCCTGAAGAGTCAGACAGCATGCTGGGTTATGTATATTATTAAGCACGGTCATAATCAGATATATTGGTGTAAACTATTTGGCTTTACTTCCTCTTTAAATGTTATAATCAGCAGAGGTGCTAACATTATTCTCTTCCTCCAAACTCTTTATAATAAGTTTGCCTTAACAATCATGATTTGCATAAGAGCGGGACGTTTCCATCACCACCTTGAGATAATTCTTGCAGGAAGACACATTGTCACCAGGAAGATACCGGGAATTTATGTTAAAATAATGCAAATGCTGATGCATCATTTATTTATCTCAGATCGGGCGCAGCATGAAATAAATGTGTCACATATAGTACAGGCTCGGGGCCTGAGACAGAATTAGGAGCAAATAACGAAAAAAAACAAAACAGCAAAAAGACAAAAGCAATTTACACCTTGATGGAACCGTGTTGCGCTCCAGGAGGTGCCGAGATAAACCGTGAGAGGTGCCGAGGTTGTGGCCATCCGGTCACCCCTTCCACAACGCTGAGCCTGGTACTATCATTCATCAGCGGAGTGATTAACCCTTCTGATCCCATATTATATTAGGAGAATCTATGACAATGGCCCTGTCCTATGTCCGTGACAAACTCCGCCCAGCACAACAGATCCTGGACCTATAAACATTGAATTTTCCTTCCAGAATGAATTTCCTTCATTGTAAGTCTAAAGGGTTCTGTATATTTTGTCGCCATTCATTGATGTCAACATTGATGTCAACACAAGAATGCATTTGGTGTAATGACATTGACTACGTCAACTCTGATGGGAATGTTGTGATGATTAGAATGTTAATAAAACGGTCCCAGTGGTCTAGTGATGACTTATCTGGCTCGACGGGTCCAGCTGTGTCTTCTGGGATTGGCGGTCATGTGATGAGGACTTCTGGCTGAACCTGTGGCACTTCTGGTGCTGTATCCCAAACCATCCCCCTAGTGCCTAACCCTAACCCTCCCTCCCTGCAGCCTAACTCTCTGCTGCCGCAGCCTAACCTTAGCCCTCCCCCATGTGCCTAACCCTAACCCTCCCTCCCTGCAGCCTAACTCTCTGCTGCCGCAGCCTAACCTTGGCCCCCCATGTGCCTAATCCTAACCCTCCCTCCCTGCAACCTAACTCTCTGCTGCCGCAGCCTAACCTTAGCCCTCCCCCATGTGCCTAATCCTAATTCTTCCTCCCTGCAGCCTAACTCTCCACTGCTGCAGCCTAACCCTAAGATCCCCATGTGCCTAACCCTAACCCTCCCTCCCTGCAGCCTAACTCTGCTGCCGCAGCCTAACCCTAAGCTCCCCATGTGCCTAACCCTAACCCTCCCTCCCTGCAGCCTAACTCTCTGCTGCCGCAGCCTAACCCTAACCACCCATATGCCTAACCCTAACCCTCCCTCCCTGCAGCCTAACTCTCTGCTGCCGCAGCCTAACCCTAACCCCCCATGTGCCTAACCCTAACCCTCCCTCCCTGCAGCCTAACTCTGCTGCCGCAGCCTAACCCTAAGCTCCCCATGTGCCTAACCCTAACCCTCCCTCCCTGCAGCCTAACTCTCTGCTGCCGCAGCCTAACCCTAACCACCCATATGCCTAACCCTAACCCTCCCTCCCTGCAGCCTAACTCTCTGCTGCCGCAGCCTAACCCTAACCCCCCATGTGCCTAACCCTAACCCTCCCTCCCTGCAGCCTAACTCTCCACTGCTGCAGCCTAACCCTAAGCTCCCCATGTGCCTAACCCTAACCCTCCCTCCCTGCAGCCTAACTCTCTGCTGCCGCAGCCTAACCCTAACCCCCCATATGCCTAACCCTAACCCTCCCTCCCTGCAGCCTAACTCTGCTGCCGCAGCCTAACCCTAACCCCCGTATGCCTAACCCTAACCCTCCCTGCAGCCTAACTCTGCTGCCGCAGCCTAACCCTAACCTCCCATGTGCCTAATCCTAACCCTCCCTCCCTACAGCCTAACTCTCCACTGCTGCAGCCTAACCCTAATCCTTTATTTACAGGGCACCACAAGTAACAAATATCACTACAAATCTCAACACAGTAACTGATGCAAGAGGTGCAATGGACATATACAGCATTAGCTAAAACCTGTAGCTATTAGTCAGAGCCGTAACTAGACTTTTTGGTGCCCAGTGCCAGAAAGAGCATTGGCGCCCCCCTCATTTTTCAAAGGGACATAATGCACCCAAAAAAGGGACATGGCTTCATGGGGAAGGGCCAGGGAAGAGATAGGAGAGGCCAGGAGATGCTGGTGATGAAATAAGAGGACACTACAAGCAAGAATGATAATAAACAGAAATTTGATAGGCCCAAACAGTGCCCCCTGACCTGTGGTGCCCTTTGCGATGGCACCGGCCGCACTACCCTAGCTACGGCCCTGCTATTAGTGTGGGTGCAGATTACGGGTCTAGGTTGTCTGAAGAAAGAGAAAGTGGAGTCCAGGGGCAGAGAGCCCAGAGAGGAGGTATAGAATGTAGCTGAGAACAGGAGGGAGGAGGTCCTTGCTCATGGAACTTACAGTCTAAAGATAACAGACTTACTAAATGAACCAATAATTATCTGTCTGATTACCATCTGGGATACAAGGGCTAGCTGTACACAGGGATCCACTATCAAAGATTCCCTCTACAAGATTGGGACAGAATTATTAGATCCTTTGTGATCTAAGAGCAAATATGCGCTATGAGGAGGAAGATGCGCTGTGACTCTGAATGAGGAGGAAGATGCGCTGTGACTCTGAATGAGGAGAAAGATGCGCTGTGACTCTGAATGAGGAGGAAGATGTGCTGGTGACTCTGAATGAGGAGGAAGATGCGCTGTGACTCAGAATGAGGAGGTACATGCGCTGGTGACTCTGAATGAGGAGGAAGATGCGCTGGTGACTCTGAATGAGGAGGTAGATGCGCTGGTGACTCTGAATGAGGAGGAAGATGCGCTGGTGACTCTGTGTGAAGGGAATATTCGCTGGTGACTCTGGGTGAGGGGAAGATGCGTTGGTGACTCTGGGTGAAGGGAAGATGCGCTGGTGACTCTGGGCTATGGGAAGATGTGCTGGTGACTCTTGGTGAAGGGAAGATGCGCTGGAGACTCTGGGTGAAGGGAAGATGCGCTGGTGAGTCTGGGTGAAGGGAAGATGTGCTGTGATTCTGGGTGAAGGGAAGATGTGCTGTCATTCTGGGCTAGTGGGAAGATGTGTTGATGATTCTGGGTGAGGGGAAGATGTGCTTGAGACGCTGGGTGAAGGGACGATGCATTGGTCACTCTGGGTGATGGGATGTGCTGGAGGCTCTGGGTGATGGGAAGAAGCACTGGTGACTCTGGGTGATGGGAAGATGCTGGAGACTCTGGGTGAAGGGAATATGTGCTGGAGACTCTGGGTGAAGGGGAAGATGCGCTGGTGACTCTGGGTGAAGAGAAGATGCGCTGGTGACTCTGGGTGATGGGAAGATTTGCTGGAGGCTCTAGGTGATGGGAAGATGCACTGGTGACTCTGGGTGAAGGGAAGATGCGCTGGTGACTCTGGGTGATGGGAAGATGTAACGGAGGCTCTAGGTGATGGGAAGATGCACTGGTGACTTTGGGTGATGGGAAGATGTGCTGGAGACTCTGGGTGAAGGGAATATGTGCTGGTGACTCTGGGTGATGGGAAGATGCGCTGGTGACTCTTGGTGATGGGAAGATGTGCTTGAGACTCTGGGTGAAGGGACGATGCATTGGTCACTCTGGGTGATGGGATGTGCTGGAGGCTCTGGGTGATGGGAAGAAGCACTGGTGACTCTGGGTGATGGGAAGATGCTGGAGACTCTGGGTGAAGGGAATATGTGCTGGAGACTCTGGGTGAAGGGGAAGATGCGCTGGTGACTCTGGGTGAAGGGAAGAAGCACTGGTGACTCTGGGTGATGGGAAGATTTGCTGGAGGCTCTAGGTGATGGGAAGATGCACTGGTGACTCTGGGTGAAGGGAAGATGCGCTGGTGACTCTGGGTGATGGGAAGATGTAATGGAGGCTCTAGGTGATGGGAAGATGCACTGGTGACTCTGGGTGATGGGAAGATGTGCTGGAGACTCTGGGTGAAGGGAATATGTGCTGGAGACTCTGGGTGATAGGAAGATGCGCTGGTAACTCTGGGTGATGGGAAGATGTGCTGGAGACTCTAGGTGAAGGGAATATGTGCTGGAGACTCTGGGTAAGGGGAAGATGCGCTGGTGACTCTGGGTGATGGGAAGATGCGCTGGTGACTCTTGGTGATGGGAAGATGTGCTTGAGACTCTGGGTGAAGGGACGATGCATTGGTCACTCTGGGTGATGGGATGTGCTGGAGGCTCTGGGTGATGGGAAGAAGCACTGGTGACTCTGGGTGATGGGAAGATGCTGGAGACTCTGGGTGAAGGGAATATGTGCTGGAGACTCTGGGTGAAGGGGAAGATGCGCTGGTGACTCTGGGTGAAGGGAAGATGCGCTGGTGTCTCTGGGTGATGGGAAGATGTGCTGGAGGCTCTAGGTGATGGGAAGATTCACTGGTGACTCTGGGTGATGGGAAGATGTGCTGGAGACTCTGAGTGAAGGGAATATGTGCTGGAGACTCTGGGTGATGGGAAGATGCGCTGGTAACTCTGGGTGATGGGAAGATGTGCTGGAGGCTCTAGGTGACGGGAAGATGAGCTGGTAACTCTGGGTGATGGGAAGATGTGCTGGAGACTCTAGGTGAAGGGAATATGTGCTGGAGACTCTGGGTAAGGGGAAGATGCGCTGGTGATTCTGGGTGATGGGAAGATGCGCTGGTGACTCTTGGTGATGGGAAGATGTGATTGAGACTCTGGGTGATGGGATATGCATTGGTGACTCTGGGTGATGGGATGTGCTGGAGGCTCTGGGTGATGGGAAGATGCGCTGGTAACTGGGTGATGGGAAGATGTGCTGGATACTAAGTGAAGGGAATATGTGCTGGAGACTCTGGGTAAGGGGAATATGCGCTGGGTGATGGGAAGAAGCACTGGTGACTCTGGGTGATGGGAAGATGTGCTGGAGACTCTGGGTGAAGGGAATATGTGCTGGAGACTCTGGGTGAAGGAGAATATGCGCTGGGGACTCTGGCTGAAGGGCAGATGTGCTGGTGACTCTGGGTGAAGGGCAGATGCGCTTTTGACTCTGGGTGATGGTAAGATGCGCTGGTGACTTTGGGTGATGGGAAGATGTGTTTGAGACTCTGGGTGAAGGGAAGATGCATTGGTGACTCTGGGTGATGGGATGTGCTGGAGGCTCTGGGTTATGGAAAGATGCGCTGGTGACTCTGGGTGATGGGAAGATGTGCTGGAGACTCTGGACTTCATTCAGAGGCGCTCGCAAAATACGTGCGCTCACTCTGAATGAGAGCGGCCGTATCTAAAGAATGATCCGGCATCCTGGCCGCTCGCTACCACCCACAGCTTAAACGAGCGGCCAGGATGATGGTCGCGATGGTCAAGACCATCGGGGCTTGCGACGAGACCCTTGTGGTAGGGTCTCGTCGGCCGCAAGCCCCAGTGGGCTTTCGGCTCTATTAGAGCCGGAAGCTCACCACTGACATCACGAGTGATGTCAGTGGGACTGCCCCCAAACGGCAGGCGTTCCATTGGAAACACCTCCGTTTGTCCGTTTGTGTAACCAACCCCCCGCCCTGCCTACAAAATGGGGCGAGCTGTCGATCACCATCGACAGCCGCCCCTTTTGTAGTGAGTCCCGGAACTAGAGAATTTCTCTCTCGCTCCGGGGCGTGCGCAGGGCCCAACATCGATCCACTTGTGAGCGCGTCTGAATGAGACCCTCTGGGGGAAGGGAAGATATGCTGGAGACTCTGGGTAAGGGGAAGATGCACTGGATGACTCTGGGTGAAGGGAAGATGTGCTGGTGACTCGGTGAAGGAAAGATGCGCTGGTGACTCTGGGTAAAGGGAAGATGTCCTGTAGACATTTGATATTATAACTGGATAGAAAAAGAGAGAGACAGAGAAAGAAAAGAAAAGGGGAACGAAAGGATGAAAGAAAATAAACTCTGAAGTAGGTTCTAAAGACAAAAACAAAAAAATAAAATAAAAAATATATCCATATATAGGTGGCTATTACAAGGTGGAAGGGGAAAGGGCATTTTGAGAGGCCAGCCAAGGATCCATATTTTGTGGAATGATTTAGTAGAGCAGTTAATAATACTAGTCGTGAATTCCATATGGTAAACATACCATACTCTGGATAAAATAGACTGCATAGATAGGGGGGGGGCAGATTGTTTCCAGTCTGCCGTCAACTTTCCAGTCTGCCGTCAACTGGCATGTGACGCATTCATTTATTTTGATGCCTAGTCAACATAGGGAGATCTTGAGGAAGGAGAAAATACTTTGATCATAAGGAATGTGAATGTAAAGAAACCTGTGAAAAGACTAATAACTTCCTTCCAAATAGGTACCACCTTTAGACAGGACCACCAAATATGGAAAAAAGTGCCCTCATGTGTACATCCTTTCCAGCATCTATCTGATGTATCAGACCATGACCGTGTCTTATTCACCTCACTCTTCACTCAGTGTCTACCTAATCCTTGGTTCTGCCCCCTGATTCCACCTTTATCCTTTCCCCCTGGTCTCCTCCTCCCCTTATGGGTGCTGGGTGAGGGGTGCTGTGATCTGTGCTGTGCTAGAAGAGGGGTGCTGGGAGAGGGGTGCTGTGATCAATGCTGGGAGCATAGCACAATGGGGAAGGGGCCACAGCACAGTGAGACCACACTCCTTTCATGGGACCACACCTCTTTTCAGGATCCCACGGGAGGGGGCACCACCCAAAATCTTGCCTTGGGCACTAATTTGGCTAGGGCCGACTCTGTCTGTCTGCCTTCCTCACTCTTTTCTCCCATTACTCCACTTCCATTCTCTTCTACACCACCAGGGTCCTACTAACCCACTGCTAATCTCTCCTCCCACTCTCCTCTCCTTGTCACTCCACCCCACCTCCATCCACATCCCATCTGCTTCCTTCCCACCTCCAACAGGTTCCCCTCCTAGCACTGTAGGCCGCATGATCATTACACTCTTCATCTCGGTCCCTTAAATTAATCTCACTTCCATGCTACAACAACCCTGATAATCTCTCTCCCACAAACCCTGTCCCTCTATCCCATGCCCTCTGGATTGCCAGATCAGTCTGTAATAAACTGGCCCCCACCCATGACCTTTTTATCTCCAGCTCCCTGAAATCTCCTTGCCACTACTGAAACCTGGATTTCACCCTCTGACATGACTTCACCTGCTGCTCTCTCCTCAGGGGGCCTCACCTTCTCTCACACCCCTCCCAGCCTGGGGGTCACCATGGTGGTGGTGTTGGGGTCCTTCTATCCCCCCGGTTATTTAGATCAACTCATACCATCAGAACCATCCCTTACATTCTCTACATTTGGAGTTAATGCTATACGCCTCTTCCAACCAGTACATCTCCGAGTAACTGTCAATTACCATCTCCCTGTTCTCCCACCAAATTCCTTGACAACTTTGCTTCCTCACTTTCTCTCCTCAGACCTTCTCTCCATTATCCTAGGTGATTTTAATATTCCAACTGATATCCCCACAGAATCCTCTGCCTCTAAACTCCTTATCCTCACATCTTCATTTGGCCTCTCCCAATTGACCTCCTCACCCTCTCATGTGAGTGGGCACTCACTTGACCTGGTCTTCACTTACCGTTGTGATATTTCTGATTACTCCAATTCCCCATTCCCCCTCTCTAACCATCACCTTCTCTCTTTTAACTTATCCCTCTCTTCCTGCCCTCTTCTACCTCGTAAGGCTACCATTACTAAGAATAACATTGAGGCTATTGACACTGTTGCATTTTCCTCCCTGCTTGACTCAGTTATTTCCCCTATCATCTCTCTCTCCTGCTCTGAACAGGCCACTTCCATATACAATGCCTCTCTTACTTCTGCTCTTGACTCTGTTGCTCCGGTGATCGCTGCCATCAGAAATTATGGGGCCCAGGACTACCAAAATAGGCAGGGCCCCCCCCAACCCGACACTTACCTTAGTTACCACACTCTTCTTATTCCGTTCTAGCTGCTCCCCAGTCCTCACATGCTGCTACTCCTCTCTTATCCAGTGACGCGGCGTGATGTTATGACGTCTCGTTGCACCGGCTAACACTTTATTGCACAGGATGCGACATAGGTAGGCTGGTTGGTGGAGGGAACGGGGTAGACACTGGGATGGGGAAGTCAGTGAGATCCCAGCATATCATGTACTATGTGCAATTCTAATATATTTGGCACAGGCACAGCATGTGAATATGAAATAAAAAATACACCTGACCTTACCGATATGGAGATTTCTCTGCGATGGGGAACCTCTGAAGAAATTGATCCTCCCTGGGCAGATGGTGTCTTCACTCGGTATTCACTTTTCATGTAGGAAATCCCATTGTCCGGAAAATGCCTGTTTGTGTAGGAATATAACTAATGTCATTATCATACAACACAGGTTTAACCAGACTCGCCACCTGTGTTGCCTCCAGCCTCCTGCTCCATGTCCCATCTATGCCCATGTCTTTCCAGCTACATACCCCATGTCATCTCCAGCCTCCTGCTCCCTGTGTCACCTCCACATCCCTGCAACATTCCAGCTTTCTGTCCCGTATCCCCTCCAGATCCTTGGGTCATTCCAGCCCCTCTGCCCTGTGTCATCTCCAGATCCCTGTGCCATTCCAGCCTCTCTGCCCTGTGTCATCTCCAGATCCCTGTGCCATTCCAGCTTCCTGCCCACTTTCTGCCATGTCTTTCAAGCCACCTGGCCCCTTGTCTTTCCAGCCTACTGTCCCCATCTCAAGCCTCCTGCCCCCCGTCTATCAAGTCACCCCTTGTCTTTCAAGCCACCTGCCTCCTTTCCTCCCCCTTGTCTTTCTAGCCTCCTGTCCCGTCTTTCAAGCCACCTGCCCCCTTTCCACCCCCTTGTCCTTTCAGCCTTCTGCCCCCTTTCCACCCCCTTGTCCTTTCAGCCTTCTGCCCCCTTTCCACCCACTTGTCTTTAAAGCCTGTGTCTCCCTCTCTTACCTTTTGTATGCTCCTCTGTTAGCTGCATCCGGGTATCCAGCGTGACCGACGGCTCCTCCTCCTCCCACTTTCTGCCATGTCTTTCAAGCCACCTGGCCCCTTGTCTTTCCAGCCTACTGTCCCCATCTTTCAAGCCTCCTGCCCCCCGTCTATCAAGTCACCCCTTGTCTTTCAAGCCACCTGCCTCCTTTCCTCCCCCTTGTCTTTCTAGCCTCCTGTCCCATCTTTCAAGCCACCTGCCCCCTTTCCACCCCCTT
Source organism: Taudactylus pleione (assembly GCA_031769625.1). NCBI lineage: Eukaryota > Metazoa > Chordata > Amphibia > Anura > Myobatrachidae > Taudactylus > Taudactylus pleione. The sequence goes on along the minus strand of JAUIMM010001326.1, from coordinate 1,125,526 downwards.
GTCTTTTCAGCCTTCTGCCCCCTTTCTACCCCCTTGTCCTTTCAGCCTTCTGCCCCCTTTCCACCCCTTGTCTTTTCAGCCTTCTGGCCCTTTCCACCCCCTTGTCTTTTCAGCCTTCTGCCCCCTTTCCACCCCTTGTCTTTTCAGCCTTCTGCCCCCTTTCCACCCCCTTGTCTTTTCAGCCTTCTGCCCCCTTTCCACCCCCTTGTCTTTTCAGCCTTCTGCCCCCTTTCCACCCCTTGTCTTTTCAGCCTTCTGCCCCCTTTCCACCCCCTTGTCCTTTCAGCCTTCTGCCCCCTTTCCACCCCCTTGTCCTTTCAGCCTTCTGCCCCCTTGTCCTTTCAGCCTTCTGCCCCCTTTCCACCCCCTTGTCCTTTCAGCCTTCTGCCCCCTTTCCACCCCCTTGTCCTTTCAGCCTTCTGCCCCCTTTCCACCCCCTTGTCCTTTCAGCCTTCTGCCCCCTTTCCACCCACTTGTCCTTTCAGCCTTCTGCCCCCTTTCCACCCCCTTGTCCTTTCAGCCTTCTGCCCCCTTTCCACCCCCTTGTCCTTTCAGCCTTCTGCCCCCTTTCCATCCACTTGTCCTTTCAGCCTTCTGCCCCCTTTCCACCCCCTTGTCCTTTCAGCCTTCTGCCCCCTTTCCACCCCCTTGTCCTTTCAGCCTTCTGCCCCCTTTCCACCCCCTTGTCCTTTCAGCCTTCTGCCCCCTTTCCACCCCCTTGTCCTTTCAGCCTTCTGCCCCCTTTCCACCCACTTGTCTTTAAAGCCTGTGTCTCCCTCTCTTACCTTTTGTATGCTCCTCTGTTAGCTGCATCCGGGTATCCAGCGTGACCGACGGCTCCTCTCTTCGGCAGGGAGCGCGACGTGACGTCACGAGGTCAGCGTCGCGCTCCCAGCAGTCCTGCAGGTAGGAGAAACTGTGTCACAGCAGGATCTGCCACTGCGCCGCCGAGCAAGACCAGAGAGCTCGTCGGCGCAGTAGCAGTGCCTGCTGTGACACAGTTAATAATGGTGACAGCTGCGGAGGTACTATGAGGGGGCAGGGCCCCCGGAGTGTCCGGTCGGCGGCTGTGTTAGGCAGCAGAGCGAGGAGATTTACCTGGGTTTGGGCGGCAGCAGGGGTTAGGAGGAGCAGATGGTAGGAGTGGACGGGCGGGCCCCCCCGAGTGTCCGGGCCCGGGACTCCAGTCCCGGCGGTCCCCCCCTGATGGCGGCCCTGCTCACCCCTGCAGATCCACACCTCAATCCTGGCATTCCAAATGTACCAGATACCTGCAAAAGTGTTCACGAACTGCTGAGCGACAGCGGAGAAGATCACGCTCAACGGCAGATTTTCTCCATTACAAATGTATGCTCTCATCCTACAGTGCTGCCCTTTCCCTCACTAAACAGTCATATTTCAAAAATCTCATCTCCTCCCAGCCCTCAAACCCCCGGCGTCTCTTCACCACCTTCAACTCCCTCCTCTGCCCACCCACTCCTTGCTCTCTGCCTTGACTTTGCCCTCATCCAATCCTCCCCCACTTCCACCACCATCCTTGATCCTATCCTTTCCCGCCTCCTCCGCTACCTTCTCCCCTTGCCTGTTACCATCTTGCTCACCTCCTAAATCACTCTTTCAGACTGAGCTGATCATCTTCCCACCCTCTCGCATAACCTCACTGCCCACAATTTAATCATCTATTAAAGGCACAACCGTCTCCTGTAGCCCCCAAGTGTGCTGTCGGAGTTATCCTGGACTCATCCCTCTCCTTCACACCACATATCCAGTAGCTCTCACAGTCCTGCCGCTTCCATCTCAAATATATTTCCAGGATCAGGCCCTTTCTCACCCTGGAGGCAAGACCCTCAGCCACTCAAAGGTCATCTCCACTGGTCATCAAGCCTAGAGGCATCCAAGCCCACCTAGGTTTGGGGCAGGCATGACCGAGGCACCTGTTGCCAGATGGCAGCTGTTATTGCCAAAGTGCAGCGTCCACAGTTCAAGCTCAGCTGACAGCTCTGATAGGGCCCAGCAGCAGATAACATTGAGCGTGCATCGGAGGTTTGCGTACCTGGAAGGCGGCTAGTGCTTAGCGCTGGGGTGGCATGCACTTAGACGTAGCCTGCCATCCTGAGACAGGAAAAGTGGGTACCTGGAGAGCTGCAGGCTAAAGCCTCTGCGCTCTAGTAAAGTAAGTCTGGAACTGGGAGAGAGCCTGGGTGCTCTGGTCCTCACTGCTCGGAGAGGGGTGCTCTGCTGGGATAGGGGTGCTGGGTCAGGTTAGGGATGCTATTGTACTGTGCTGGGAGAGGGTGGTGCTGTGATGGGTGAGGGCAGGGGTGTTGGGTGTGGGGTGTTGTGCTGGGTGAGGAGCTGTGCTGTGCTGGGATTAGGAGTGCTGGGTCAGGTGAGGAGTGCTAACACCGTGCTGTGCGCAGAGAGGGGGTGCTGTGCTGGGTGACGGCCAGGTTGATGGGTGCTGTGTTGGGAGAAGGGTGTTGTGACCTGTGCTGTGCTGGGAGAGGGATGATGGGTGGTGTGCTGTGTTGGGTGATGAGTGCTGGGAGAGGGGTGCTGTGCTGGGTGAGGAGTGAAGGGTGTTGTACAAGGAGAGGGGTGAAGGGTGCTGTGCTGGGTGAGGGGTGTTGTGATTTGTGCTGTGTTGGGAGAGGGGTGCTGTGATCTGTGCTTGCTGGGAGAGGGGTGCAGTGATGGGTGCTGTGCTGGGAGCACAGCATAATGGGGGAAAGGCCCACAGCACAAAAATACCACACCCCTAATTTGGCTAAGGCCGGCTCTGCCTCAATACTGCTGCCCGGCTCGTCTTCCTCTCCAAACGTTCTACATCTGCCTCCCCTCTCTTACAAGCCCTACACTGGCTCCCCTTCCCCTTCAGAACCCAATTCAAGGTTCTTACACTCACAAACAAAGCCCTTACCCATTCCTCTCCCATTTACATATCTGATCTCCTCTCACTTCACACTCCCGCCCGCCCACTTTGCTCAACAAATACATGCCGCCTCTCATGCCAACTGATTACTTCCACCTACTGCCACCTCCAAGACTTTGCCCGTGCTGCTCCCTACCTCTGGAACTCTCTCAGACTCTCTTACCTCTCTACAATCCTTCAAACAGGCTCTCAAGACCCACTACTTCATCAAAGCCTTCCAGCTCCCATCCTAACTTGCTGCTCCATGCTCCTTCCTCAATGTCTACCTCATCTATGTCACCCCTGTCTGTCTGCCCCTCCCCTTTAGAATGTAAGCTCTCACGAGCAGGACCCTCATCCCTCACGTGCTTCTTCTTCCCTGACTCATACGATCATCTACTCCAAACTCCCCTCAAGGGCACCTAACACTTGGTTGCTGACCCCCTGCTGCTTTTGAGTGATATGATGGCTATTGCAGCAATAAACTCAGGGCCCGATTCATTACGGATCGCTATTGCAATCGCAGCACTGCAATCGCAAGCAGGTCTGCTACGAAAATATGCTAATGAATGCTAACGCAATGCCGTCGCAACTGCCAGCCTAGAGACACCCACTGCCTCCCACTACCGCTATCTCACATCCGTAATACCTTGCAGTCCTGGGTATACATCGGTAACATCGGCCCCTCATGCACAATTACAGCAGCCCTGACATTACTTATAAATTGCTAACCTCGTAGCACGCAGTAAGCACTCAAGTTGCGTATGCAATCGCACTGGCTAACTTATGCACGCCCATGCAACAGCGCTCAAACGGACAGGCACGCCTGCGTGAGTATATATATATATATATATATATATATATATAGCTTACCATACTAGCCCTTTAAACCGGGACACTCATGAATTACACAGGTTCTGTGGCTGGATGACTTCAAGCCTGGATTTCACCTGGTTTTAATCAGCCACAGAACCTGTGTAATTATTAGTGTCTCGGTTTAAAGAGACAGCATGGTAAGCCTATATATATTATACATTATGTACACACAGCAGATCTGGAGACTGCAGGAGGCTGATGGCTGAGTAAGTAAATGATGATTTAACCCTCTAGGAGCTGGGTCCCACTGTGCCATGTGTGTGCTGGGGGGGAGGGGGCCGGACCCTGTAATCTGAGCCCAGTGGACTCTGCACAGCGCTGACGTCATCCTGGGAGCTTTAAATTCTGCAGACATTAGCAATCGAGCTCGGAGCACATTCTAAGATGACTGCAACTGGATATATGTTTTTGCATCGCCAGATTGGGTGCAATCTTATTCCCAGCAATAGGCTGCCAGCTGTGATGGGGGTTCAGGCAGAGAACAGCAAACACCAAAGTCAAAAAATATATATCGATTCGTTATTATAGCTTATTAAGTACTTTTAGTTTAATGTCATCGCCTGTGGTGTATTCCAATGCATGTGAGCGCACTCAGCTTCAGGGGTCACCTCTCTCTGCTAATGGTCCCCATATGTATATCTGTAATAGAAGAATTGGGGCAGAATTGAACGCAAGTTAGTTTTGCAGAGGGATCTTGAGTGTTTTTGCTCTGTGCAAGCTCTGTAGCCGAGTACATTCTACTGCGGGCAATTCAGAGTCCTACACGAGTCAGCCACATCTGTTTTTGTGGGTAACAGGGCATTACTGGTTGGTAACGGGGCACTTGGAGATAAGTTCTGCTCTGGATTCTTTCATGTAAACATTAATTTAGTTGCCACCATATTTTTCTTACTCTCTATAAAGGTCCCAATAGGGATGAAACAGTTGGTGCCCAGTGTGAGGTTGGCACCATATTTTTTATCTCGATAAAGGTTCCAACTGGGACTGAAACAGTTGGTGCTCAGTGTGTGGCCAATGTTACGTCGTTGCAGGGATCCATCATAAAAGTTACCACTGTCTTGGCTATTTCAAATTGGGCAGCCAAACACATAGTGGTATGCTTGCTTTCAGGGCATCTGGGGATAGGCTCCTTGTCAGAGTGTCTGAAGATAGGCTCCTTGTTGGCACTACATCTGTAGATAGGCTCCTAATTGGTACTATGTTTGTAGATAGGCTCTTTGTTCACACTCTGTGTGTTTAGATAGACTCCTTGTTGGAACTACGATTGTAGATAGGCGCCTTGTTGGCACTGTGTATGTAGATAGGCTCCTTGTTGGAACTACATGTCTAGATAGGCTACTTGTTGGCACTACGTGTGTAGATAGGGTTCTTGTTGGAACTACATGTGTACATCCAAAGATAAGCTCCTTGATGGGAGTGCACTCGAAGATAAACTCCTTGTTGCTCTCTATTGGCAGTACATCCATAGATAAACTCCTTGTTGCTCTCTGTTGGCAGTACATCCATAGATAAACTCCTTGTTGCTCTCTGTTGGCAGTACACTTATAGATAGGCCCTAAGATATACTTATTGTAGGCAAAACATCCTTAGATAGCCTCCTTGTTGGTAGAATATTCTTAGATAGCCTCCTTGTTGGTAGAATATTCTTAGATAGGCTCCTTGTTGGTAGAATATTCTTAGATAGGCTCCTTGTTGGTAGAATATTCTTAGATAGGCTCCTTGTTGGTAGTACCCCTGTAGATAGGCTCCTTATCGGCAGTTCATCCATAGATAGGCTCTTTGTCCACAGTACATCCGTAGATAGCTTCCTTGTTGGCAGTACATCCATAGATAGTCTCTTTGCTGACACTACACCTGCAGAAAGTCTTCTTGTTGGCAGTACACATGTAGATAGACTCCTTGTTGGCAGTACAACCATTGAAAGACTCTGTGATGGTAGTGCACCCATATATAGGCTTCGTGTTGGCTGCACACCCATAGATAGGCTCCTTGTTGGCAGTACACCTGTAGATAGGCTCCTTATTGCTCTCTGTAGGCAGTTCACCTGTAGATAGGCTCCTTATTGCTCCCTGTAGGCAGTACACCTGTAGATAGGCTCCTTATTGCTCTCTGTAGGCAGTACACCTGTAGATAGGCTCCTTATTGCTCCCTATAGGCAGTACACCTGTAGATAGGCTCCTTATTGCTCCCTATAGGCAGTACACCTGTAGATAGGCTCCTTATTGCTCCCTGTAGGCAGTACACCTGTAGATAGGCTCCTTATTGCTCTCTGTAGGCTGTACACCTGTAGATAGGCTACTTATTGCTCCCTATAGGCAGTACACCAGTAGATAGGCTTCTTATTGCTCCCTGTAGGCAGTACACCTGTAGATAGGCTCCTTATTGCTCTCTGTAGGCAGTACACCTGTAGATAGGCTCCTTATTGCTCCCTATAGGCAGTACACCAGTAGATAGGCTTCGTATTGCTCCCTGTAGGCAGTACACCTGTAAATAGGCTTCTTATTGCTCCCAATAGGCAGTACACCAGTAGATAGGCTCCTTATTGCTCCCTATAGGCAGTACATGTAGATAGGCTTCTTATTGCTCCCTATAGGCAGTACACCTGTAAATAGGCTCCTTATTGCTCCCTATAGGCAGTACATCTGTAGATAGGCTCCTTATTGCTCCCTATAGGCAGTACATCTGTAGATAGGCTCCTTATTGCTCCCTATAGGCAGTACACCAGTAGATAGGCTCCTTATTGCTCTCTATAGGCAGTACATCTGTAAATAGGCTCCTTATTGCTCCCTATAGGCAGTACATCTATAGATAGGCTCCTTATTGCTCCCTATAGGCAGTACATCTGTAGATAGGCTCCTTATTGCTCCCTATAGGCAGTACACCAGTAGATAGGCTCCTTATTGCTCCCTATAGGCAGTACATCTGTAGATAGGCTTCTTATTGCTCATTATAAGCAGTACACCTGTAAATAGGCTTCTTATTGCTCCCTATAGGCAGTACATCTGTAGATAAGCGCCTCGTTACTATGGGAATACAGTATCTCTATAAGAGCGGAAGAAGAGCAGACAGTTTAGGGCCGGCCACAGCAGACAGAAGACCTTTATTTAGTCTTTAGTGGTCCTCTAAAGTATGTAGTGTCTCCCATGGCCAGAAATGTTTCCTTGCAGTAATGGACCTCATTCAGAGTCAGTCGTAAGTGGCCGCACGGTCGTAGGGGAAAGGGGCCGGATATGCAAATGAAGCGATCGCAAGTTGCGTCGCTAAGATGGGATCATTAGCTGAACGAGCGAGGGTAAGAAGCGTCCGTAAGACTAAAAACACGCCTCCTTCTTGATCGCAACACATGTCATCTCCGGGGTTATAAGGATTAATCGGGATCCATCGGAGCTGATCGCAGAGCTTAAGGCTGACCATACCTTCTCTCAAGCACTACGATCTAGTCAGTGTAAAAACCTCCCATGTCACGTGTGCCATGACACTACTTAGTTAATTGTGCATTGCCATTAAGCTCCGTTTGCATAGTCAGGCACGCCTGTGTTCGGATTTCCACTCCCCCGTTCACAAGCACCTTCCCCTGTTACCACCCACAAACGGCTCATTCTGTCACTCAAACTAACGACCTGGCTGTGTTCTAGGAGTGAGAAATTTCCGATTGCAACAGCTAGTTTGCGCACGCGCATTGCGAATCTTACGCATGCGCAGTTTAGCGAACATCGCTGGGTACGACCGAGCGGCCGCTTACGACCGGCTCTGAATGAGGTCCCTTATCCATAAAGCCAGGTGTGCAGCATATTTCCATTTTTTGTGACAGAGGCACAGAGAGTCGCCTAAATGTTGGTGGACCTTAGAGGCAGAAAGGTGGCTGTAACAGGGGGCTGCACTTCAGATCAGCTCTGGGCCCTACCTCCCCCATAGTCATCTTCTCACTAAGAGAACACAGCTAATATTTGTGGGGTATTACAAGACGGCACCGAGGAGTCATCACTACGCAGGGCCAGCAACAGAAATCTCAGGGCTCAGTACACTAATGTCTCTGGGGGCACCACCTTCTCACCACCACCCCCGATCCCGCACATCCCACCCCTGCATGTGCGATATGTGAAGCAATAAAATACACTATGACTTACCACACTGTCTCTCTGTCACTGATGATGCAGCTGTAGTTCTTGTCTGCTGTCTCTTCCAAGGTCTTCTTGATGACAGTGCTGTGGATGCCTCAGTGGTAGGAGGGATGGTGTCTGCAGCCAACCATCCTCAGTCTCTAGCCCCTCATCAACTTCCTCCGTCCCCAGCCCCCTTCACATTCCTCTGCCCCCAGCCCCATCACGTTCCTCTGCCCCCAGCTCCCATCACCTTCCTCTGCCTCCATCCCCCATTACCTTCCTCTGCCCCATCACCTTCCTCTGCCCCAGCCCCCATCACCTTCTTCTGCCCCAGCCCCCATCACCTTCCTCTGCCCCAACCCCAACACCTTCCTCTGCCCCCAACCCCCATCACCTTCCTCTGCCCCAGCCCCATCACGTTCCTCTGCCCCAGCCCCATCACCTTCCTCTACCCCCAGCTCCCATCACCTTCCTCTGCACCATCAACCTTCCTCTGCCTCCCCCATAACCTTCCTCTGCCCCATTACCTTCCTCTGCCCCATCACCTTCCTCTTCCTCTGCCCCAGCCCCCATCACCTTCTTCTGTCCCAGCCCCCATCACGTTCCTCTGCCCCCAACTCCCATCACGTTGCTCTGCCTGTTCACCATCCTTTGTCCCCAGCCCCCATCACCTTCCTCTTCCCCCAGCCCCCTTCACCTTCCTCTGCCCCAGCCCCCATCACCTTGCTCTGCCCATTCACCATCCTTTGTCCCCAGCCCCCATCGCCTTCCTATGCCTCCAGCCCCCATAACCTTCCTCTGCCCCAGCCCCCATCACCTTGCTCTGCCCATTCACCATCCTTTGTCCCCAGGCCCTATCACCTTCCTCTGCCCCCAGCCCCATCACCTTCCACTGCCCCTAGCCCCATCACCTTCCTCTGCCCCCAGCCCCATCACCTTCCTCTGCCCATTCACCATCCTTTGTCCCCAGCCCCCATGGCCTTCCTATGCCCCCAGCCCCCATAACCTTCCTCTGCCCCAGCCCCCATCACCTTGCTCTGCCCATTCACCATCCTTTGTCCCCAGCCCCTATCACCTTCCTCTACCCCCAGCCCCATCACCTTCCTCTGCCCCTAGCCCCCATCACCTTCCTCTGCCCCCAGCCCCATCACCTTCCTCTGCCCCTAGCCCCTTCACTTTCCTCTGCCCACAGCCCCCATCACTTTCCTCTGCCCATTTACCATCCTTTGTCCCCAGCCCCCATCACATTCCTCTGCCCATTCACCATCCTCTGTCCCCAGCCCCCAACCCCATCCTCTGCCCCCAGCCCCCATCACTTTCCTCTGCCCACAGCCCCCATCACTTTCCTCTGCCTGTTCACCATCCTTTGTCCCCAGCCCCTTTTACCTTCCTCTGCCCCAGCACATCACCTTCCTCCACCCCAGCTCCCATCACCTTCCTCCTTCCCCAGCCCCCTTTACCGTCTTCTGTCCCAAGCCCCTTCACCTTCTTCCATTCTAAGCCCCCATCATCTTCCTCTGCCCCCAGCCCCTATCCCTCTTCCTCTATCCCCTACCACCCCAACTCCTCCACCACCGCAGTGGCGCAACCTGCCTGACGAGCAGGGACGACGTGTGTCAACATGACTTATGATGTCATGCTGCCGCATTGCTGACTGAAAGGTCATGTCTGGCCCGTGCAGCATCTGAGCCACCTGGAAGAGCCCAGCGCTGCCCATGACAGGCTACAAGGGAGCTGGGTGGCGGCTATGGGCCACAGCCTGCCGCCTGGAACAGTGAGTCCGCCGTCCGCGGCCCCCTTTTGTGCCTGTCTGATCCTCGGGGCCCGGTACGAGTGTACCCTCAGTCCCCCCTGTCGCCGGGCCTGTCACTAAGAGTATTGTTTCAAAGATCTGCTGAGTGCCAACTTAGGCCAGTCCAGCTGCCATTGCTGTTGCCATGTCTGGTCCTCCATTGGTGATCTCCGCAGCATCTCTTGTTGGCCGTAGCTGCCACCACTCCACAGCTTCGGTGGGCATAGGGACCAGCGGAGAGAGCATTAAGCCAGTACCGATGATACCAGCAACTACGGTGGCACAGAAATACCAGTCACCTATGGCGGCTGTAATATTGGTGGCTGATAATAATTGTGCCGTGCAGTAACCACACAAATTTCCCCACCACCAGCTCCAATCGTAACCACACCTCTTAAGCTGTAAGCTCAGCTGCCCAGGGACATCTTTACCTGCTGTCATTTGTGTGGACAGCACGGTTGGCGTAGTGTTTAGCAATATTATCTTACAGAACTGAGGTATTTGGTTAGAGGGCCTGATTCACTACGGATTGCTATTGCGATAGCCTACGCAGATGGCTGATTGTTGCGTACTGCGCAGGCGTATGCATCTCAGCACTGTGCGCATCCCCAGAGTCCGCAACTGTGTGGAGTTTGTATGCTTTCATAGGTTTCCTCCGGGTGCTCCATTTTCTCTCCCACAATCCAAAAACAAACTGGTAATACCGGTAGATTAATTGGATTCTGAAAAAGAAAAAAAAAAGTAAATGTGTCTGTGTGCGCACACAAAGCACGCTGTGCCCCCCCTAAGGCGCATCCGGATTCACGTTTGGAGGCAGGGAGGTGGAGGCCACAGGGTCCGTTTTACAAAAGTTGCTCCCATTTTTTATAAGTGCAAATGACCCTGGCTGAGGAGTTCCTCCTGACTGAGGAGTTCCGGCGGGCATTCTGAGTAGGCTTGGGCATATGGTGATCCACTGGGATCAGCGATGCCGACAGGATGCGTATTTCTTTCCTTTAGACGCCTCCTGCGGCATCACCATATTTTCGCATTGCTGCAGCATCCAGAGACGCATCAGCCATGTGACCTGCGTACATCTCTGAATCACCCCCATAGATTGTAAGCTCCACTGGGGCAGGGACTGAGGTGAATGACCACATATTCTCTATAAGCTCCAGGTAATGTCTGCGCTATATAAATAACTGTTAATAAATAATAAATAAATACATTTATCTAAAACATTGGGCCTGATTCAGAGCCGTTCGCTATTTGCGGTCGTTCGTTCAAAAGCAAGGGGTGGCTATTCAAATGATCCGTTCGCACATTGCAGTCTGTTCACACCTTTAAGTCTGAACGAGCGAGCAAAACATACGCTCGTTTATTTGATAAAAACGCCCCCTGGCCGCTCGCACCATACGTCATGTCCGCTATTTATTAGATTAATCGAGTACATCGTACAGCGTATGAACTGCTCGCTATTCTTGTGGTTGGTTTTTTCAACCGCTATTTTGCGAGCAGTTCTGAGTTTAAAAAAACCCAGTGACGTGGTCTTTGACGCTGCTGTATTAATTATGCACACCCTTAAAACGCCCGTTTTGACCTTTAAGCACGCCTGCGTTCGAATTCCACTCCCCCGTTTTCAAGCACCTTCCCCTGTTACCACCCACATACGCCTCATTCTGTCACTCAAAATAGCAGGCACTCGCTATATAGCGTACAAATGATTTTCGGCCGCACTGACTGGTTCGCGCATGCGTACTAAAAACCGTACGCATACGCAGATGTGCGAACATCGCTCGGAACGAGCGTACTGCCGCTAACGAGCGGCTCTGAATGAGAGCCATTATCCCCTGAATGTGCAACGCTGCGTTATACAGAAGAATAATGATAATATTGAGCAGGACTGCAGCACGGACAAGTATCACTTGTGATAAAGGAACAGGAGTGCGTCCTATTTCAGGTTAAACTGGGCACAGGACTGGCACAGGGTGCTATTTGGGGGAGGTGCAGTTTGTATAAGTCACAGGTTCTCAAACTCGATCCTCAGGACCCCAAACAGTGCATGTTTTGCAGGTCTCTTCACAGAATCAATGAAATAATTAGCTCCACCTGTGGATTTTTTAAAATGTGTCAGTGAGTAATGAATACACCTGTGCTTCTGTTGGGTGACCTGCAAAACGTGAACTGTGTGGGGGTCCTGAGGACCGAGTTTGAGAACCACTGGTATAAGTGTTTAGCATTTATGCCAATTAATTTTTTTGCAGCTTTTTTTTTTTTTTTTGCAGTATTCCTCCTGTGCACACGTTTTTGTAAATGAGTCCTGTACCCTCCCCCAACCCAATATGTTACTGTAGAGACAGACTGCAAGTAGGGGATTAATTGGGGGCTCTGAGTGCGTCTCCTGGAGTGCAGCGAGTGGGAGGGATGAAAGCAATCTGCAAATATTTAGCTCTGTTCTATTGTGAGTGAAATGTGTATTTCCTCGGCAAGGGTTAAGTGTAGAATCCGCGTTATCCTGGGGAAGAGCGCTGATTGGCCGGGCTGGGAACAGCTCAGGTTATTTAAATGACTAAAATATTCTGAACCCTAGTACTCTGGTCGCTGCAATAAGCTCTACTCCAACTGTACCCCACCCCCCTGGGAGGTCGCCGAGCAGTTATATGTGAATAGGCAGCAATATTATGGGGGTAGCAACAATTTGAACCTCTATTTAAAAAAAAAAAAAAATAACTCATTACTTTATAGGCCTCTAGGTAAATAATACACTAGTGATCCCACTAACCCTAGGATACATGTTGTTCATTTTGCTGCTGGGCACGTTGCTGTATTAGCTGGACCCTGTGTCCTTCAGTCCGCATAATGCTCGCTGAGCTTAGCGGTAATGCACTTATTCTACATTGTATGATTAGCTAAGAGATTAGCAATAGATAGTTATAATTGCATCCACAATACAGGGTAATATCAGCAAATGTACTGTTGAGTGTGAGATGTTGGTCAATAAATAAACAGGGACATTTCCAGGGATGAATCTGTAACACCTCGGCCAGCCCTGCAAATGAGGGACAATGACTGAAGCATACAGTACGTATATAATATAGAAATGCATAACCCTATTATTAATATTATTATTATTATTATCCTTTATTTATATGGCGCCACAAGTGTTCCGCAGCGCCTTACATAGTACATAAACTAATAAGTGAACAAGAGACAAGTAACATACAGTACATTACAGTGCAGGACAAGGACACAATGTATATACATTACTGCAATAGCGATTATAACACTCACAATAAGCAGCTGGGAGTTGGCAGTCACGTGTTAGGTGCCCTAATGGGGAGTAAGGAGTAGAAGAAAATGTAAAGAGAAGCACATGAGGGAAGAGGGCCCTGCTCGTGAGAGCTTACATTCTAAAGGGGAGGGGTAGACAGACAGGCGTGACACAGAAGAGGAAGATAGGGAGGAAAGAGCATGAGGTGGATTAGGATGAGAGATGGAAGGCCTTGATGAAGTAGTGGGTCTTAAAGCCTTCCAAAATTAAACCTGGCAAATTAAACCTCCCAACATTTACCCTGGCTAATTATATCTCCCAACATCCCAAAATTATACCTCCCAACATTTACCCTGGCAAATTATATCTCCCAACATTTACCCTGGCAAATTATACCTCCCAAAATCCCAAAATTATACCTCCCAACAATTACCCTTGCTAAAAATACCTCCCATCATTTACCCTGGCATATTATACCTCCCAACATTAACCCTGTAAAATTATACCTCCCAATATTTACCCTGGCAAATTATACCTCCCAACATTTACCCTGGTAAATTATACCTCCCAACATTTACCCTGGCTAATTATATCTCCCAACATTTATCCTGGTTAATTATACCTCCCAACATTTACTGTGGCAAATTATACCTCCCAACATTTACCTTGGCAAATTATACCTCCCAACATTTACCCTGGCAAATTATACCTCCCAACATTTACCTTGGCAAATTATACCTCCCAACATTTACCCTGGCTAATTATACCTCCCAACATTTACCCTGAGAAATTATACCTCCCAACAGTTACCCTGGTTAATTATACCTCCCCACATTTACCCTGGCTAATTATACCTCCCAACATTTACCCTGGCTAATTATACTTCCCATCATTTACCCTTGCAAATTATACCTCCCAATATTTACCCTGGCTAATCATACCTCCCAACATTTACGTTGGCAAATTATACCTCCCAACATTTACCCTGGCTAATTATAGCTCCCAACATTTACCCTGGCTAATTATAGCTCTCAAAATTTACCCAGGCTAATTATACCTCCCAACATTTACCCTGGCAAATTCTACCTCCCTTTACCCTGAGAAATGATACCTCCCAACATTCCAAAATTATACCTCCAAACATTTACCCTGGCAAATTATACCTACCAACATTTACCCTGGCTAATTATACCTCCCAACATTTACCCTGACAAATTATACCTCCCATCATTTACCCTGGCTAATTATAGCTCCCATCATTTACCCTGGCTAATTATACCTCCCAACATTTACCCTGGAAAATTATACCTCCCAACATTTACCTTGGCAAATTATACCTCCCAACATTTACCCTGGCAAATTATACCTCCAAACATTTACCTTGGCAAATTATACCTCCAAACATTTACCCTGGCTAATTATACCTCCCAACATTTACCCTGACAAATTATACCTCTCAACATTTACTCTGGTTAATTATACCTCCCAACATTTAGCCTGAAAATTATACCTCCCAACATTTACCCTGGCTAATCATACCTCCCAACATTTACTCTGGCTAATTATACCTCCCAACATTTACTCTGGCTAATTATACCTCCCAACATTTACCCAGGCTAATTATACCTCCCAACATTTACCCAGGCAAATTATACCTCCTTTTACCCTGGCAAATTATACCTCCCAACATCCCAAAACTATACCTCCAAACATTTACCCTGCAAAATTATACCTCCCAACATTTACCCTGGAAAATTATACCTCCCAACATTTACCTTGGCAAATTATACCTCCCAACATTTACCTTGGCAATTTAAACCTCCCAACATTTAACCTGGATAATTATATCTCCCAACATTTACCCTGACAAATTATACCTCCCAACATTTACCCTGGTTAATCATACCTCCCAACATTTACCCTGGCTAATTATACCTCCCAACATTTACCCTGGTTAATCATACCTCCCATCATTTACCCTGGGAAATTATACCCCCCCAACATTTACCCCGGTAAATTATATCTCCCAACATTTACCCTGGCTAATTATACCTCCCATCATTTACCCTGGCTAATTATACCTCCCAACATTTACCCTGACAAATTATACCTCCCAAATTTACCCTTGCAAATTATACCTCCCAACATCCCAAAATGATACCTCCCAACATTAACCCTGGCTAATTATACCTCCCATCATTTACCCTGGGAAATTATACCTCCCAACATTTACCCCGGTTATTTCTACCTCCCATTATTTACCCTGGCTAATTATACCTCCCAACATTACACGGGAAATTGATACCTCCCAGCATTTACCCTGGCAAAGAGATATATGCTACTGATTAGGAGAGACAGATAATTTATATTACAAATAATATTAGAGAAAGTTTGTGAACCCCTTAATCTGTTACTGCATACACTTAACTTAAAATGCAACTGATCTGAATAGATTCAGATTTAATGGCTAATCACGCTTTCTACAAGTTTTATTTCATATAAGGAGTGAAACAATAAAGTGGACCCTAAGGGTTTTTAGAAGTGGAGATTTTGCCCATAGCAACCAATTAGATTCTAGCTATTATCTTCTAGAAGGTGCTAGTTAAATGTTAAGTGGAATCTGATTGGTTGGTGATAATAGCTAGAATCTGATTGGTTGCTATGGGCAACATCTCTGTTTCTAAAAATTCCCACTTTAGTAAATACACCCCTAAGGGTCTGTTTTGTACTGATAACTACAGTAGAGTGAATACACAATTTACCTGCCCTAAGGACCATTTTTGGAAGCTAGCCATGAACTTCTATCCACAGCTGGCCCCCTCAACATCACTGGGTTTCAAACGAGTGGAGCAAATAGTTTTTATTAATTCCAATGATGTGGGCACGGTGACAAATCGGAGAGGGTTGGCCATTCACAGAATAACAAAGCTTCTATTGGTCAGGGCAGGAATCACTTTCAAAAACCTGTAGCACAAAGAGTATCCTGACAGCAGCCATAATAGTGGGTCATTTTTGTCCACAAATAGGGTAACTGACGCGTTTAGTTGTGGAATAAGCCACAACTTCATCAGATGATGTTGAGGACTATGTCACAATGACACGTGTTATTGATGTTACTTTAGGACAACCACTGGACCCCCAGTATAATAATCACATTCTGGATTGTCATCTCATTTATGGGACTACTTATCGAAATCCCCACCTTGATACAGCCAATCATCCCAGAGGATCACTAATCAATGTATACAACAAATATCAAAAAGTAACAAATGTGGTCTGCACTACTTTTGTTTTCTGTTATTAGGTTTTAATACTTATAGTTAGGATTGGAGGGCATTTTAGGCCACAGTTACCAGTAGTACATATCACTTTAAAGAGCTCACAATTCACGCGGTGAAAACTGGTGACGGCCGGTCGCCGAAGCCTGGAGAAGACATTGCAGATACTGTCTTGATGAAGCTGCTGGAAGAGGAGGCTTAGGAGGTACCGCATCCAGCAATTAGGACAGTAATAAGACCCTTTTTCAAAGAATGACTTTGTCCTGACCCTGCACAATATTCCCATGTGGCTGAATTATCAGGAATTGAATTATATAAATGTACCTTAGGGCCTAATTCAAAGGTGGACGCTAATGCGTGCGCGGGTGCGATACCCGTGTGAAAATACACTAATGTCACAGCCACTGGGATTTATATTGAGACACAGTCTAGCGGCACCATTGGTCATACATCTGTCGCAGCATCGATCTTCTGAGCAACCCCATGATCGCTTAGGATGCTCATCGGAAGTATGCCACCAGATCCTTAACGACTATGTACGAATTTGCAGTCTCAGACACGTCCCCAAAATGGTCACTACACTCCTGCATTTGAGTCACCCTCCTGTTACCTCCCACAAACACTCCCTGTCTGTCAATCACTAAGGGGGCATGACCACGCCTCCTGCGATTAGACCACGCCTCATTAGCAAATGGACCCAGGCCGGTTCCCAACGGCCATGGCTGGGACTGTTCTTAATCTATAGAATAAGCGATAAAGTGTGTCTGTCTGTCTGTCCTTTATACACGGCCAGAGTTTGGAACAAGCTCCACAAAATTTGGCAAGGTGGTGTAGTTTGACCATGATTAGGTTCTTGCCTAGGTTTTGAACTTTGTCAGGGCCACACACTGTCACACAATCCCTAAAAATGGGGACACTCTTAAATAACATAGGTTCCAGGGCTGGCTCAAGTGGAAATTGGCAGTTTGCCAAAAACCTGTATGAAATCTACAAAAGTATAATTTTAACCTCACAGTCTGAGCAAGTGTCAAACTTTATGCTCATAAAAGTTCATATTAAATCTAGAGTAATGCGGAGTACACACTAGACGATATGTCAGTCCGATGTAGTGTGTACCCGTTATGTCGCTGACGATGTGCGCTCCTGTGCATCATCAATGACATCCTCCATCGGCCCTGCATGCAGGTCCGACGGGCAATATCGTTGGTCCTCAACGCCGTTCTGTCGCTACTAGCATCGGCAAGTGTGTATGCACTTGCTGATGCTGGCACCCCCGCCAGGACCCGTTGTTAATGAGGTGGTACACACCAGACATTGTCTAGTGTGTACTGGCCTTTAGTCCTTTTTAAATTGACCATATATATTAGCCAGCCCTCTGTGTTTGCATGCAAGGGCGTAACTAGAACTTTTGGGGCCACAGAGCAACGTCTTAAAAGGGCCCCAACATAGGTAAAAAAAACACATACATTTGCCCCCACACAGAGCCCATTCATGTTATGCCACACATAGCCCATTCAGGTTATACCACACAGTAGTAGCCCTTATACACATTATCCCACCAGTAGTAGTGCCCCTTATACATTATGCCACACAGTAATGCCCCTTACACATTATACCACACAGTTATGCCCTTTACAGATTATGCCACATAGTAGAAATGCCCCATATAACACATTATTCCACACAATAGTAGTGCCCCTTAATACACTGGGGCCGGAGTGGAATCGGACATGAAGAATACACTGGGGCTGAAGTAAAATGGGACTTGAAGAATACAATGGAGCCAGAGTGGAATCAAACATGAAATATACACTGGAGCCAGAGTGGGATGAGTCTTGAAGAATACACTGGAGCCGGAGTGGAATTGGACATGAAGAATACACTGGAGCCGGAGTGGAATCGGACATGACGAATACACTGGAGCCAGAGTGGAATCGGACATGAAGAATACACTGGAGCTGGAGTCGTCAGAGTCACAAGTGCAACTAGCATGGGACCTGGAATCCGATACAAGTATCAGCGACGAATCTCTGACAGTGAATGGTGTCAGGAGCAAAGCTGTATACCCTGTGAGACACAAGGATTGGCTGATGCCGTTAGGTGGCCACCGACCTGAATACCCATTGGAGACTTAGCGGTCAGCTGACCAGAACCAACATGGCGGCACCTAGTGTCCGGGGCCAGAGGGAACGTTGCCGGAACCTCAAATCACCTGAGACCACCGCCACATGGAGAACCCTCCAGCAACACACCTAGCCAATCTGGAGCCACCATGATGCCCGGACCCGGAGGGAACGCCACTGACAGCACCTTCCGAGAGACCCCAGGCTGGGTCCCCCACCAGAACAGAGCAGCAGGACCCTGAGGGTGAGCACGATTCCTGACAGTCTGTTTGAATGTTTGCAGAGAGGTAGAGAGTCTGATAGGGAGAGGGAGAGAGTTTCAGTTTTGGCATGGGCAAAAACTTGGAGGTGAGAGCGGGAGGAAGTGGAAAGGCAGTGATCATTTGTGGATCGAAGTGGGCAGATGGAAGTCTGAAGAGAAATTAAGTCAGAGATGTAAATGGGAGAGAATTTGGTGAGGGCTGTGTATGTGTGTGAGAAGTTTGAATTGGGTTGTGAAGGGGAAGGGGAGCCAGCGGAGGGCTTGTAGCAGAGAGTAGGCAAGTGTAGTACGTTTGGAGAGGAAGATGAGCCGAGCAGCAGCATTGAGGACAGGTTGTAGTGGAGAGAGGTAAGAGTCAGGGAGGCCAGATAGGAGAAGGTTACAATAGTCCAGTCGGGAGATGAGCAGTGAGTGGATGAGGGTCTTAGTTGTCTCCAGGGTGAGAAGGGATCTGATCCTGGAAATATTTCTTAGATGGAAACGGCAGGACTGGGAGAGGTGCTGAATGTGTGGTTTGAAGGTGCAGGAGGAGAAGAGATGATGGTGCTATCAATAGATAATTAAATTGAGGGAGGTGAGGTAATTTGGGTGGGGGTAAAGATTAACAGCTCAGTATTAGACATGTTAAGTGTAAGAAAGAGACATCCAGGAGGAAATGGCAGAGAGACAGAGTGAGGAGAGAGGGGGTGAGGTCAGGGGAGGGGAGGTAGATCTGAGTATCATCAGCATAGAGATGATAATGGAGGTCAAACGAGGTGAGAGCTCACCTAGTGAGGATGTATAGAGGCAGAATAGGAGAGATCCAAGAACAGAACCTTGGGGGACACCTGCTAGTAGTGGAAGCTGGGGGGAGTGGAGTCATGAGATGAGACAGAGAAGGACCGGTCTTAGAAGTAGGAGGACAGCCAGGAGAGGGCAGTTTCACATAGACCAAGGGAGTGAAGGATATGCAGCAGGAGAGGGTGGTCCACAGTGTCAAAAGCAGCAGAGAGGTCAAGAAGAATGAGTGTAGTGACACTTATAATTATTATTTATTTATATATATGGCACCACAAGTGTTCCGCAGCGCTTTACACAGTACATTAACAAATAAGTAACTAGCGACTTACAATACAATACAACGCAGGACATGGATAATTGTTATATTAGAGACCTTTACACCCACATAAGCAGCCAGGTGTTAGTTGCCCTAGTGGAGAGTAAGAGATAAATGAAAGTACAGTAGGGAGAAGCACAAGAGGGTAGAGGGCCCTACTCAAAAGAGCTTACATTCTAAAAGGGAGGGGCAGACAAACAGGAGTGACACAGATGGGGTAGGCGGGGAGGAAGGAAGATTTGGCATTGCTGACCAGGGCCGGATTAAGACTTCTGGGCAACTAAGTTGTGGAGGCTTCCACCAATAATATTATACAACAGACCTGTCGTCACAATAACCACTTTCTTTGTGACGTCGACCAATCACACAATAATGATCACCCTTTGTGGGGCCAGTGCGCTGTGGGCCGGCTTCGTAAATCATACTCCATGAAATGTGTTAATGTGAAAAAAAAACCAATAACAACCTTCCCTTAGAGCCGCTGAAAGTGTTACAATTCCACCGTATGCATGAAAACTAACTGCTGTGGGCACATTACGCCTTTTCTTCCTTTTTACATATTTTCATTAGGATTTTATGGAATATATTACAGCGCAAATGGGGCTATAAAATGTAACGCATCAAACACTACACAATAATGATATAAGCTGTCAAAACAGACACCAGCATATCTGTATATTTCTATGGGCGGAAGGAATGAAGAGGCAACATTGTCATGTGTAAAACACATTTACAACAATGATATAACAGGTCCTGCTGGGGCTTGTAGTTCCACAAACACCGGAGAGCCGCAGGTTGACAGACAAATATTTATCTTTTTTAACAGAACAGTAGAATGGCATGCTGAGTCTTATAGTTCTACAAGGGCTGTAGCCCTTTATAGAAAACATGTCCTTCTAAACATAAAAATGTCCTAACCCATCGACTGGAAATCGTGTTGCGCACCTGCGGGAGGTTACTAGCTATCCGGGGATTTCCTGCGCATAGGCAACTATAGGGCTCATTCACACTTATTGGCTGCTTTAGCTGCTAAGAGATGCCTGAAAACTCGCATGGGAATATGATAGCACTATAATAAATCTAAATAATATTAATAATGAGCGCGCTTTCAGCATTGTCATCTAAGATATCACCCCACCGTTAAAATTTTACGATGCAGCGCAACCAATTTCTTACGCCTGAACGTCCGATAACAGCATTATTGATTGTAAATGCGCAAAGCATGGGATTCGTAACAGGTCGGCGCCCATAAAACGTGTCTGAGGAGCGTGTTAGTTTTCACGCCTGCTCACCAATTCACCAGCACATACGTGTGAACGAGCGGTCACAGAATACCTGATCTGAGGTCAGTGCTGGATTAACAGCAGGGCAGTTGCCCAGGTGCCCCCACACATCACCAGCGTGGGGGGCACGGTGGCATACTGTATGTGAACTGGGGTTCCTGTATGGCATAATGGGGTCTATTTACTAAGCAGCGTTAGGAGACAGAGTGAAAAGTGATAAGAAAGTGATAAGGTGCCAGCCAATCAGCTCCCACCTGCCATTTTTCAATCGCAGCCTGTGAGATGACAGTTGGGAGCTGATTGGCTGGCACCTTATCACTTTTCCCTCTGTCTCCTAACACTGCTTAGTAAATAGACCCCAATGTGTTGAACGCATTTGTGGTGCTGGGAGAATTTACACATTATGGGGTGATTATGAGTCGCAGCGCAGTTGCGGGCAGTCGGGGAAGCATAGGCGTGTTTACAATGCGTGCAGGGTGTGTGGTGTACATAGGCTCACCCCGAAACGCCCTACTACACGGAAAGACGGAACCGGACAAGTTGTTCCCGATTTTTGCAAAAATGCGTAGTCGCTACTGCATGCATGCTGCATGCAAAAGTTGCCATTTGCCGCCGAGAAGAGAGATCCAGGCAACAGAGAATGATGTTTAATAACATCGCAAGTATATCTTATTTTATGGCTGATGACCCCCACACACCTCTGACCCTGGCTGACATGTAACCATTATAGGGAAATGAGTTGGGAGAAGGAATACATAGGTAACAAGTTTGCAGGGCAGGAATTGCAATGTACAACCATATGTGTGTGTCCTGCACCCACCAGCTATACACCCTGACATGGGGAGGAGGGAATGCATGAGGGGGGTAATAAGATAAGGATCCCCCTCCCCTCATTCCTGATTGAAATGTGTTGGTTAAACAGAAATCCCACACAATCTCCCCAGCAGAGGGAGGGGGGCCCTGACAGCCCAAAGTCCCCCCCCCTGCACGTCATCCATGAGATGGGCGGTTGATTGCTTTGCAAGAGCAGGAGAAAGAAAGAGACAGAGGGTTCTCTCCCCTCCTCCTCCCTCTCCTCTTCCTAATTTCAACTTTTTTTGCAGCCTGCCGGAAGATTGGGTGCAGGGGCTCCCTGCATGGGGGTGCAGTGGGGTGACCTCACAGGGGCTGCAAAGCTGCCTTTGGCTGCTCTTCCTTCCCTGCAGTCTGGCTGCCAGGGGCTGTGGGTCACCCTAAAATATCCCTTGCATTCACCCCCCACCCCCCAAGTAGGCCCTGCATCCTCTGCTCTCAGGGTGCAGTGCAGGAATGCACCAGGCACGGGGGTGCAGCTGGTGTCTGACTGAGCCCCCCCATGCAGAAGACACCCCCAGGATCCAGGGCTGATCACCCATCTCTGTGAGAACAGCAGGAGGCACCCCCCACCACCTCCCTCTGAGGCACCAGCATGGCAGCAGAGAGGCAGGGGGTGCTGTGAGCCCCGGACTGCAGTGAGGGTCTCAGCGGGGGGCACTGCCATGACGCTCCTCATCTCCTGCACCCGTGGCCCCTGTCTATGGAGGTAAGAGGGGGCTCTCCTATCACCCCCCCCATTAACACCTTGCAGACTTCTGATCACCCCGGGGACCTAATATATGAAAAAGGGGAAACAATCTACAACTCATTGTTATGTAGCTAGAACCCCCCCCTGGCACCTATAGAACCCCCCCCCCTATATGCCCCTTGCTGGGTGGCTGGCAGTGCCTAATCATGTGACAGCACTTCATGCACTGATCAGATGATTGCCCTGTGCCCTGTCCCAGCTGGTATATAGGGGATGCTATGTACTGCTTATATGTGTCTCAGGGTCGGCCTGGGGGTGTTATAGGGTTAATCTGAACTGTGCCTGACTCCTTCCCTGGGATGCATAGAGGAAGGATGGGTGGTGAGAGGCTGCTATTGTGTCTGTATTATCTGCAAGAAATATTCTACAAAACTTGCTGCAGAATTCTCATCCCCCCCCCATGTAGGTTTTTTTTTGCTGGGTGGCTTAAAAAAACAATTAACCCTTAAATGTCCTGGATGGGGGGAGGAGGGGTCTGCAAAGCATGGATGGATTGCATACAGCTCCTGTTTATTTCCCCTTTGCTGCATTTCTGATTGCTCAGGTTGTTACAATATGACAGTATTTGTATCACAATGCAAAGTCCCCAGCTCAAGTGTCAGAGCCCAGGCCTCCTGGCTCCATGGTATAATAGTGTGGTGTGTATGTGTGTTATATGTCAGGCTGCTCCTAAACACACTGTAATGTAATGGCAGCCTCTAATCAGATGGAAGTTTATTAACCCCCTGGCTGCCAGCATGCAATTAGCTGCAAAGCATTGCTCAGCCTTCTTCCCATGTGGTGGGGGGGGGGAGAAGGGATATTATTGAGATTTATATGGCAATCTCTCCTGTGCATTCTCTGTGGCTGCCTGTGGACTGCAGCAAGTTTCCCACCGCAGGAAAAAACCCGCAGACAAAGGTTGTTTTATTGTTAAAACTGCACCAAGATGTGCCAGGGGCCCCTTCTCTCCTGTCTGGGTGGCTACAGAGATCTTCACTCACTGACTGACTACGAGCAGCGCCCCCTGGCGGCCGACCGGGCCCAGCGCACCCTGCACAGGCAGTTTAAGGTAGCATTTTAAAATAGAATATTGAATGCTATTTTTGGGAGGAAAATGTTCCTTTTGAAAAGATAATAATTGGTGTGAGGACTGTCTGCCAACAGGGGGTAAGCAAGCTCCTGTGTATATTAATGTGTCATTCTGCAAGAGGTGCAAAATGTAAGTGTATGTCTGTATAAAAAAAAATATATATATATATATAATTTATTTATTTTTATTTTTTTCTCATTGGGAGCAGAATAACCCTAAAGATTGTCAGATGAATACATGAAATTAGGCTACAAACCTCACATACGCACTTAAGGGGTTAAAATGATCTGACCCCGAAAACTGTACAAAGGTGACATTTCTCATCTACCTTGTAAAACTGCAGTAAAATTGTCACTGCTTTAAGATTTGTGCATAATCGACGCCCTTAGCAGCAAAACTACTGAGTATTTGAACACCCTCTATGCCACAGGGCAGTACTAGGCCCCACGCCGGCGGCACGCAGGTTAACGCTGGCACCTCACATGGGTTTGAAGCTAAACTCTTGTGTCCTGTGTGACATTCTCCTCCAAAAAAGCCTGCATGAGCTCAGATTATGAATTAATCCTCATTAGGATAATTTCCAGAGAACGTACACTCTGTGTGTCAGGGCTGCTGTTATATAGGGGCTGTTTGTTCAGGGGTGACCTTGGGAGGTGGCACAACCTGCGTAATATAAAGTGTCAGCTCTTTAGAGCAACTTACATTTTTGTTATATCCCTACATATTACCTTTTTTTTTTTTTCTTTTGACACATCTGTATGAAAATGTAGAATTTGCTAGACTAAATAAATTGTTTTGTACGCATGTAGGTTATGAGAATAGGTCATGATATCCTTTTTTTGGGGGGGGGAGCCGAATGTTTAATTTGTTGATACTTTATTGCTGTGCTGTTCTCTGCTTTGTGTCCTACAGCATTGTGGTTTAGTTTAGGGTATCACTATTGGCCAAATACTCAAATGTAACATATTCACAGGAGCTGTGGGCGTACTGGATGCCTTTACGCGGCCTTTACACGGCTGTTTTGGTTGCCTTTACGCTGTTTTGGTTGCTGTGCTGTTCTCTGCTTTGTGTCCTACAGCATTGTGGTTTAGTTTAGGGTATCGCTATTGGCCAAATACTCTCATGTTACATGTTCACAGGAGCTGTGGGCGTATTGGTTGCCTTTACGCGGCTGTTCCGGTTGCCTTTACGTGGCCTTGGTGGCCATTTTGTGGGCTGAACCAATCTTCATAATATTGCATCTCAATTCACAGGGGATGAGTAACCTCGCTCAGGCATGAAGCCCAAAGTGGCAGCTATTTTATGGACAGAACCTTTAATACGGTCTAGTTTTTTTTTAGGATCTTGTGACGTCACTGTTGAGTTGTTCAGCATACAAAATGGCTGCCGCTACTTTTTGTAGGTGAAGTATACACTACACATTTTAATTACACATTGGCTAAAATCCCTTTTGAAATAATGTGTAGTTTTCCTTTTAGCAGTATTTAGTTTTGAGCTTGTGTTTGTCATATACAAAACGATGGAAAGCTGTGGGCAGGGGGCGGCCATCTTGTTACAATAAATGTTTTAGGCAAAGTGTTGTATAAACAAGGGTGTAATTGAAACAATCAGCGCTACAAGAAAATACAGCTATTCCCCTGTTTTGGTGCGGAATACACATAGCCAGTAATACGAGGTTTCATTGTCTCTGTGTAAAATAAACAGGAGTCCTTTGTCAGGTCAGCACCATAGTAACCAACATTGCATGATAAAAATAATCTGTGGGCTGCATTGTCAGAAATGGAATTAAATGTGTTGTCTTTTTCATGCCTTGTTATGGCAATAAATACATATAAAGGGTCAGATTTATTAAAACTGCCCACAGCAACCAGCCAGTCGGATTCCAGTTATCATTTATTCAGTCCAGTCTACAAAACAGTAGCTGGAATCCAGAGCCGTAACTAGACTTTTTGGTACCCTGTGTCAGAAAGGGGGGTGTCAATGCTCTAGTTTTTAAATAGGGAGATAACACACCGAAAAAGGGCCATGGCCTCATGGGGAAGAAATAGGGGAGGCCAGGAGATGCTGGGGATAAATAGGGACATAATATAGTGCACCTGAGAGAGGGCCATGGCCTCATGGAGAAGGGCCAGGGAAGAGATAGGAGAGGCCAGGAGATGCTGGGGATAAATAGGGACATAATATAGTGCACCTGAGAGAGGGCCATGGCCTCATGGGGAAGGGCCAGGGAAGAGATAGGAGAGGCCAGGAGATGCTGGGGATAAATAGCGACATAATATAGTGCACCTGAGAGAGGGTTATGGCCTCATGGGGAAGGGCCAGGGAAGAGATAGGAGAGGCCAGGAGATACTGGGGATAAATAGGGACATAATATAGTGCACCTGAGAGAGGGCCATGGCCTCATGGGGAAGGGCCAGGGAAGAGATAGGAGAGGCCAGGAGATGCTGGGGATAAATAGGGACATAATATAGTGCACCTGAGAGAGGGCCATGGCCTCATGGGGAAGGGCCAGGGAAGAGATAGGGGAGGCCAGGGGATGCTGGGGATAAATAGGGACATAAGATAGTGCACCTGAGAGAGGGCCATGGCCTCATGGGGAAGGGCCAGGGAAGAGATTGGGGAGGCCAGGAGATGCTGGGGATAAATAGGGACATAATATAGTGCACCTGAGAGAGGGCCATGGCCTCATGGGGAAGGGCCAGGGAAGAGATAGGGGAGGCCAGGAGATGCTGGGGATAAATAGGGACATAAGATAGTGCACCTGAGAGAGGGCCATGGCCTCATGGGGAAGGGCCAGGGAAGAGATTGGGGAGGCCAGGAGATGCTGGGGATAAATAGGGACATAATATAGTGCACCTGAGAGAGGGCCATGGCCTCATGGGGAAGGGCCTGGGAAGAGATAGGGGAGGCCAGGAGATGCTGGGGATAAAATAAGAGGAATCTAAAAGTGAGAATGATAATAAACAGAAAATTGACAGGCCCAAACAGCGCCCCCTGCCCTGCGGTACCCTGTGCCAGGGCATCGGCCGCACTAACCTAGTTACAGCCCTGCTGTAATCTAATTGGTTGCTATGGACATTGTTTGTTTGGATGTGAAGGTCCCGTGAACCTTACTAAGCTACAAACTTTCACTAATTTCTTCTTTTTATATATATATTTTTTACATTTTTATGTCAGAAATTAAAATTATAATGAATTATGAATTTAAAGTTATACATCCCGTCTAATACCATATCCCTGACTGAACAGTTACTGTGGCCTATTAGTGCGACTGTAAATTGGCGCACGCACATCCAGATACCATTCATCCGCAGACCGCATTTTCTATGAAGGGAAAAAAAAAGATTTTTATAGATTTCCGATTGGACTATTATTGGCCATGTAGCTGGTTTTTGGGGCTACCCAAGCTGCGATGCCGAAATGCCAGCATGTGGCTCTGCGGAGTGGGAGAACTTTTTACATTCATATTTTCAATTCCCATGAATCCAATACCCCCCCCCCCAAAAAAAAACAAAAAACAAAACAAAACAGACGATGACCCGGCGAACCCTGAGGACCGCTTTTATGGAAACTCATTTCGCCTCAGGTTAGTGGGTACTCGCCAAACGTCTTCTTCCGCTTGAGAGGCGAATCTCTTCCCCAGCTCACGCGCATCCTGCTCTCCCTGCAGGATTTTAGGATTTATGGACCTGTTTGCTGGGTTTGGGGGGTGGGGGTGGGGTTTCTTTGCAGGCTGTGCACAGAACAATGCAACATATCAATAGAGCTTGTTGACAGTAGGGCTGGCTCCTCTATAGTCATGTAATTCCTGTCCCGGATGTGCTGAAGGGGTTAAACTGCTGGCTGCCATCTGTCCTGAATGTTTAGTTAATGCTCTGGCAGGGAAGGGTGGGGGTTTGTATGACTCCCTCTGGAGCAGACTTCTGACCTGGGGAGGAGAGTGACAGGAGATCATCCATCACATCAGAACATAGGAGCACTAAGCTCAGCCTTCTACGCCCTTTTATCATGGGCAAATGATGGCTACATAAATGACCGTGCAGGCTGCCATTTTTTTGAGGTCCGGGTTATAAGATTTTCCCCATTCGTACTTAAAGTACCCTCAGCTATAGCTCGTTTGAGGTTTGTTGTCAGGCAAAATGGCCGCCTCCTGCCCTATTGCACATAAAAATTGCAGTTCGTATTAAGGGGGTCATTCAGACCCACTCGCGAGCGGCAGTACGCTCGCAAGTGGGACGATGTTCCCCACTGCGCATGCGCACGACGGAGGGAGCTCCGTCGTGCGCATGCGCGAGACCCGACGAGCGAAGGACTTTCCTTCGCTCGGAGTGTCTCATCAAAGGGGGCGTGCTGTCGATGGTGACTGACAGCACGACCCCTTTGGTGGGCGTGCCGGGGGCGTGCCTGCCAGACGGAGGCGTTCCCAAGGGAACGCCTACCGTCTGAGTACGGCCCCACTGACATCACTAGTGATGTCAGTGGGAGTGATTTTGGCTCTGATAGAGCCAAAGCCACTCCTGGCCTTGCGGTTGAGAAACTCAACCGCAGGCTTTTACTCGCAGTTCCGATGTCGCGATGGTCGAGACCATCGCGACCATCATTCTGCACGCTCGTATATGCTGTGGGTGGTGACCCACAGCTATACGAGCGTCCAGGAGGACGCTCGTATATGCTGTGGGTGGTGACCCACAGCTATACGAGCGTCCAGGAGGACGCTCCATATTAATGGAGGTGGGCCCTGATTCAGAGCGAGCGCTCTGGTCAGAGCGTCCGGCTCTGAATCAGGGCCTAAGACTGAAGCATCTTTATGAGATAATTACTTTCACTATTATTGCGTTCGTATTAATAGATTCTCACAGGTTAGACCTGAAGATGCACAACCTGAATCGTTAATGGGTAAGACTGATTGTGTGTTTTTGCTTGTTAAATGAAGCCTATTTTGCTGTGTCTTCGAATACAGAATTACGGAGTGGGCAGGTCAGGGCCTACCACACTTATCTCCTGAAATATTCTGTGCTGCTTTTTGAACATTTGGATGACCTTACTGGCTACGGTTTGTTGTATCCACACCCACCTTAAAATTGGGACACAGATATCAGCATGAGATTAAGGGCCCCATTTATTAACAAAGCCCAGTACCAGCAGCAGATTTCACTTAGTATGGCCGTGATACGGAAATGCCACTGGTATTCATCATTACTAACCCCTCTGGCAAAAGTCCAGCGACGTCCTACTCGTTGGTGGGGTCCTCCGCTCACCTGCTGCCAGCGATGGGCTTCTGTATAATGCGCATGAGCGATGGTCCGTCTGTGCATGGTGCTTTATCCCGGCGGGGACCCAGCAGTGCCTGGAAGGGGTTATACATCATTGGAAAATGGGGCCCTTAGAATGATGAGACAAAGCAGAGAGTGACACCCCTGGCAGGATTGAGGAAGTGCAGGGTGCTAGATTGAACACTATTATCTGATTTAATATATACAAGTACATTTTTGTTTGGGTAATTCCTTTTAATTTGTCACCCCCCCTCTCAAGTACTGATGAAATATAATATAATAAATTTTGCTGACTTTTAATTATAAGAATCATAGAAGAATTATGTCTTAATTAACGGCGGAGTCGAATTAATCCTCTTTATTGAGATTGTGATAAAAACTTTGGATGGTTTAATAAACGGCAGAGATAAAATAATCCCTTTTGAATTGTCCTTATTGAGATTGGGGTACAGGCTCTGGAATTCTGTGACATCCACTATGAAATAAAGTTTTGAGTCCACAAGACCACCTCCCAAAAACCGTAAGGCCTGATTCTGAGTGGCAGGCAATTCTGAATGTGGACGCGTGAAGTGATTATTAGCAAACTGTGCTTACATGGAAGGCAGCATCGCCACAGCAGTGTGAGGGGGAGGGAGATCCTGGTAATTTGTCTGTGCGTGAAACCACCCCACACTTCTGTCAGCCAATAAAAGGCTCCTTTACAAAGCCTCCCTTATTGCTTGGGCAGTTGGGTGATACTTGGCTAGTGTTCATTCTTCTTTTGCTCTGGTGCTTCTAGCACGCACACTCAGCTGAGTCAACAAATTGCTGGGATACAGACCATAGAGTGCTAGAAGCACCAGAGCAGAGAGTGACACCCCAGGCAGGAAAGGGGAACTGCACGGGCTGTGACAGGTGCAGGGTGCTAGAATGCACACTACTTGGCACCATGTCGCTACTGACTGGCAGAGGCGAGGCTGAATGTATCGATTTACCGCCTTGTCTAGATGAGTGAACTGACACACACATGCGCAGTGAAACGAAAATCATATGTATGTGTGTAAAAAGTTATGGTATTATAAATCAAAGTGCTTTTAAAGTGCAAAGAAAATCTGTAAAATCTGGAGAGTATACGTATATGTACTCTTTTTTTTGTGTGGATTTTTATATATTTTATATGTATCACATCCTATATGTAGAAGGATACTATTGTTGGTTTTGATTAAAATTGATTTTTACATTTATTAATGAGCACTTTTGCACTTCATATTAATTATCATTAATGCACTATTGCACAGGTTTATGAAATCTTATTGATATATACCGCTGCTAATTGTTTTCTCGGTTGAGATTTCTCTGAATTAATTATATTTTCTCTTAGCACTTTATAGCACTTTGATTTATAAATATATATATATATATATATATATATATATATATATAAATTTTTTTTTTTTTTTTTTTAAGGGTATATAAGCGCATGAGGCGCTCTACTCCAGTTCCAATAGTTGCATTTTTGTGTATGTAGCAGATTGCCACTGATACATGTTTTTACTGGTTGACCTGACACCCATATTTCTGGGGGGTGCATGATAACCCGTTGTTCATCTCTGCATGTTCAAAGAATATATGTGTGAGATAAAATATATTTAAATATACTACGAGGATTTGTACCTAAATTGGTGCTGTAATCTACACACACACACACTGTAACTATATATATATATATATATATATATATATATATATATATATATATATATATATATAATTACATTTTTCTCCTCTGTAGAATCTATTTTTTCCTTGTGGACTGCCCATATTGACATCCCAACATGACGATAAGATTGCGCGTTGCCGCTGCGATTCTTGTTTACAAGTTGCAAGCAGACATGGTGGCACTTGTCTTATACAGTGAGAATTGCCCATATTTGGTTCCACATATCATAATTTTAATACGAGAGCAGCCTTGCCGGGAGGTGCCATGTACATATACTGCCTATCCGGCTATCCGGGATGTACGTATACTGCCTATCCGGCTATCCGGGATGTACGTATACTGCCTATCCGGCTCTCCGGGATGTACGTATACTGCCTATCCGGCTATCCGGGATGTACGTATACTGCCTATCCGGCTCTCCGGGATGTACGTATACTGCCTATCCGGCTATCCGGGATGTACGTATACTGCCTATCCGGGATGTACGTATACTGCCTATCCGGGATGTACGTATACTGCCTATCCGGCTATCCGGGATGTACATATACTGCCTATCCGGCTATCCGGGATGTACATATACTGCCTATCCGGCTATCCGGGATGTACATATACTGCCCATCCGGCTATCCGGGATGTACGTATACTGCGTATCCGGCTATCCGGGATGTACGTATACTGCGTATCCGGGATGTACGTATACTGCGTATCCGGGATGTACGTATACTGCGTATCCGGCTATCCGGGATGTACGTATACTGCGTATCCGGCTATCCGGGATGTACGTATACTGCCCATCCGGCTATCCGGGATGTACGTATACTGCCTATCCGGCTATCCGGGATGTACGTATACTGTGTATCCGGCTATCCGGGATGTACGTATACTGTGTATCCGGCTATCCGGGATGTACGTATACTGCCCATCCGGCTATCCGGGATGTACGTATACTGCGTATCCGGCTATCCGGGATGTATGTTTACTGCCTATCCGGCTATCCGGGATGTACGTATACTGCCTATCCGGCTATCCGGGATGTACGTATACTGGCTATCCGGGATGTACGTATACTGGCTATCCGGGATGTACTGCCTATCCGGCTATCCGGGATGTACGTATACTGGCTATCCGGGATGTACGTAGCCTGGCTATCCGGGATGTACGTATACTGGCTCTCCGGGATGTATGTATACTGCCTATCCGGCTATCGGGGATGTACGTATACTGCCTATCCGGCTATCGGGGATGTACGTAAACTGCCTATCTGGCTATCGGGGATGTACGTATACTGCCTATCCGGCTATCCGGGATGTACGTATACTGCCTATCCGGCTATCGTACAAGCCTTATATTGCAATAATCTCCCTTATTTGAGTTGCTCATTTTCTGCGCGCAAATTGCCGGTCGTTGCGTTCTGCGTATGCATCACAGTGCGCGGAGACTCCACTACGATCGGGACAGCAATCGCAGTGACTACACAGACCCATCGCAGAGTGACTGGGCAGGAAGTGACTGGGGGTGGTGATCGGCGAAACGCACGTGTGCCAGTGCGTTTGAACACCGTTAAATTGGCGTGCATAAATTGGCCTCTGCGATTCCATATGCAGTTTGGGCTTTCATTGCGTGCAATCATTAGCATATTTACGCAATAGCGATCCGTAATGGATCGGGCCCCATAACTCTTCTCTTATTTTTTATTTTTTTATATTGTCGTTTCCAATCAACTCTTTGCTGTAAGCAGTGCAGGTCATAAGGATTACCCTGTTCATGTACTTTGCATGAAGACTCCTAACCTGCTGGGAATTTGATGGGAAAACCAGCACAGAAAGGAGCGTATCTAACTTATTATCCCGGCTCTCGTTTGGTTACAGATGCCAATTAGACTGTGAAATTTTTCTAGAAGGTTTTCGTTCTCCCCCCAGCCTGCGCCATGAGATTGCACGTTACACCGCCCCAGACATCCGCCATGTGTCTGCTGCGTTCTGGGCGCTTTTAATGGGCTGTTTTTTTTTTTTTTTCTGAGCTTGTGACCTAAATTTTAACAAAAAAGACCCAGTGAGGCTTTTTTGTTTTGTTTTGCAGTGTTATCTGCCTGAGCGCTTTCCAGAGCCCTACATAATGTATGGGAATGTTGCTGAGAGATTGCTGGGCAGTTATCTGGCGGGTACAGGAGAAAACGCTGCTGTGCACAGGTTGGCACCGAGTGGCACACCTGCCCTTTACTGTTTATTGCAGAGAACAGATAACACTATGGTCCTGGCCTCCTGTCAAATCTAGTATTGTTAGTATTCTGCAGATTAAGTATATGTTCTCGTCATTCCAAGTATTGTATACATGTATACATTACTGTGTGTTGTGTTTTTATACATGTATACATTACTATGCGTTGTGTTTTTATACATGTATACATTACTATGCGTTGTGTTTTTATACATGTATACATTACTGTGTGTTGTGTTTTTATACATGTATACATTACTGTGTGTTGTGTTTTTATACATGTATACATTACTATGCGTTGTGTTTTTATACATGTATACATTACTATGCGTTGTGTTTTTATACATGTATACATTACTATGCGTTGTGTTTTTATACATGTATACATTACTATGCGTTGTGTTTTTATACATGTATACATTACTATGTGTTGTGTTTTTATACATGTATACATTACTGTGTGTTGTGTTTTTATACATGTATACATTACTATGCGTTGTGTTTTTATACATGTATACATTACTGTGTGTTGTGTTTTTATACATGTATACATTACTGTGTGTTGTGTTTTTATACATGTATACATTAACTATGTGCTGTCTTATAGACCTGTATACATTACTGTGTATAGTGTTATATACATGAGGCGTATTCATACTGGGTGCTTTTTTTAATACTTACCTCTACAAAGTCCCACGGAGTAGCGCTAAGCAAAACGCCTGGAAAATGGCTGTCGTGGCCATTTTCCCGGCATTTTGCTCCTGAGCAGTAGGAATAATGTGGAATAATGCAGTATGTACAGCTGTAGGATCTGTATACATTATAGGGGGTCAGATACCACCTACCATAGTGTAATAATGCAGTATGTACAGCTGTATGATCTGTATACATTATAGGAGGGTCAGATACCACCTACCATAGTGTAATAATGCAGTGTGTACAGCTGGAGGATCTGTATACATTATACGGGGTCAGATACCACCTACCATAGTGTAATAATGCAGTGTGTACAGCTGGAGGATCTGTATACATTATAGGAGGGTCAGATACCACCTACCATAGTGTAATAATGCAGTATGTACAGCTGGAGGATCTGTATACATTATAGGAGGGTCAGATACCACCTACCATAGTGTAACAATGCAGTATGTACAGCTGGAGGACCTGTATACATTATAGGAGGGTCAGATACCACCTACCATAGTGTAATAATGCAGTATGTACAGCTGGAGGATCTGTATACATTATAGGAGGGTCAGATACCACCTACCATAGTGGAATAATGCAGTATATACAGCTGGAGGATCTGTATACATTATAGGAGGTCAGATACCACCTATCATAGTGTAATAATGCAGTATGTACAGCTGGAGGATCTGTATACATTATAGGTGGGTCAGATACCACCTACCATAGTGTAATAATGCAGTATATACAGCTGGAGGATCTGTATACATTATAGGTGGGTCAGATACCACCTACCATAGTGTAATAATGCAGTATATACAGCTGTAGGATCAGTATACATTATAGGAGGTCAGATACCACCTACCATAGTGGAATAATGCAGTATGTACAGCTGGACGATCTGTATACATTATAGGAGAATCAGATACCACCTACCATAGTGTAATAATGCAGTATGTACAGCTGGAGGACCTGTATACATTATAGGAGGGTCAGATACCACCTACCATAGTGTAATAATGCAGTATGTACAGCTGGAGGATCTGTATACATTATAGATGGGTCGGATACCACCTACCATAGTGTAATAATGCAGTATGTACAGCTGGAGGTTCTGTATACATTATAGGAGGGTCAGATACCACCTACCATAGTGTAATAATGCAGTATGTACAGCTGGAGGATCTGTATACATTATAGAGGGTCAGATACCACCTACCATAGTGTAATAATGCAGTATGTACAGCTGTAGGATCTGTATATATTATAGGAGGTCAGATACCACCTACCATAGTGTAATAATGCAGTATGTACAGCTGGATGATCTGTATACATTATAGGGGGGTCAGATACCACCTACCATAGTGTAATAATGCAGTATGTACAGCTGTAGGATCTGTATACATTATAGGAGGGTCAGATACCACCTACCATAGTGGAATAATGCAGTGTGTACAGCTGGCGGATCTGTATACATTATAGGAGGGTCAGATACCACCTACCATAGTGTAATAATGCAGTGTGAACAGCTGTAGGATCTGTATACATTATAGGGGGTCAGATACCACCTACCATAGTGTAATAATGCAGTATGTACAGCTGGAGGATCTGTATACATTATAGGAGGGTCAGATACCACCTACCATAGTGTAATAATGCAGTGTGTACAGCTGGAGGACCTGTATACATTATAGGAGGGTCAGATACCACCTACCATAGTGTAATAATGCAGTATGTACAGCTGGAGGATCTGTATACATTATAGGAGGGTCAGATACCACCTACCATAGTGTAATAATGCAGTATGTACAGCTGTAGGATCTGTATACATTATAGGAGGGTCAGATACCACCTACCATAGTGGAATAATGCAGTGTGTACAGCTGGCGGATCTGTATACATTATAGGAGGGTCAGATACCACCTACCATAGTGTAATAATGCAGTGTGAACAGCTGTAGGATCTGTATACATTATAGGGGGTCAGATACCACCTACCATAGTGTAATAATGCAGTATGTACAGCTGGAGGATCTGTATACATTATAGGAGGGTCAGATACCACCTACCATAGTGTAATAATGCAGTGTGTACAGCTGGAGGACCTGTATACATTATAGGAGGGTCAGATACCACCTACCATAGTGTAATAATGCAGTATGTACAGCTGGAGGATCTGTATACATTATAGGAGGGTCAGATACCACCTACCATAGTGTAATAATGCAGTATGTACAGCTGGAGGATCGGTATACATTATAGAGGGTCAGATACCACCTACCATAGTGTAATAATGCAGTATGTACAGCTGTAGGATCTGTATATATTATAGGAGGTCAGATACCACCTACCATAGTGTAATAATGCAGTATGTACAGCTGGATGATCTGTATACATTATAGGGGGGTCAGATACCACCTACCATAGTGTAATAATGCAGTATGTACAGCTGTAGGATCTGTATACATTATAGGAGGGTCAGATACCACCTACCATAGTGGAATAATGCAGTGTGTACAGCTGGCGGATCTGTATACATTATAGGAGGGTCAGATACCACCTACCATAGTGTAATAATGCAGTGTGAACAGCTGTAGGATCTGTATACATTATAGGGGGTCAGATACCACCTACCATAGTGTAATAATGCAGTATGTACAGCTGGAGGATCTGTATACATTATAGGAGGGTCAGATACCACCTACCATAGTGTAATAATGCAGTGTGTACAGCTGGAGGACCTGTATACATTATAGGAGGGTCAGATACCACCTACCATAGTGTAATAATGCAGTATGTACAGCTGGAGGATCTGTATACATTATAGGAGGGTCAGATACCACCTACCATAGTGTAATAATGCAGTATGTACAGCTGGAGGATCGGTATACATTATAGAGGGTCAGATACCACCTACCATAGTGTAATAATGCAGTATGTACAGCTGGAGGATCTGTATACAGTATAGGGGGGGGTCAGATACCACCTACCATAGTGTAATAATGCAGTATGTACAGCTGTAAGATCTGTATACATTATAGGGTGGTCAGATACCACCTACCATAGTGGAATAATGCAGTATGTACAGCTGGAGGATCTGTATACATTATAGATGGGTCGGATACCACCTACCATAGTGTAATAATGCAGTATGTACAGCTGGAGGATCTGTGTACATTATAGGGGGGTCAGATACCACCTACCATAGTGTAATAATGCAGTATATACAGCTGGCGGATCTGTATACATTATAGGGGTTCAGTTACCACCTACCATAGTGTAATAATGCAGTGTGTACAGCTGGAGGATCTGTATACATTATAGGGGGTCAGATAACGCCTACCATAGTGTAATAATGCGGTATGTACAGCTGGAGGATCTGTATACATTATAGGGGGTCAGATAACGCCTACCATAGTGTATACTTTATAGGGGGGTCAGATACCACCTAACATAGTATATACATTATAGGAGGGTCAGATACCACCTACCATAGTATATACATTATAGGAGGGTCGGATACCACCTACCATAGTGTAATAATGCAGTATGTACAGCTGGAGGATCTGTGTACATTATAGGGGGGTCAGATACCACCTACTATAGTGTAATAATGCAGTATGTACAGCTGGAGGATCTGTATACATTATAGATGGGTCGGATACCACCTACCATAGTGTAATAATGCAGTATGTACAGCTGGAGGATCTGTGTACATTATAGGGGGGTCAGATACCACCTACCATAGTGTAATAATGCAGTATATACAGCTGGCGGATCTGTATACATTATAGGGGTTCAGTTACCACCTACCATATTGTAATAATGCAGTGTGTACAGCTGGAGGATCTGTATACATTATAGTGGGTCAGATAACGCCTACCATAGTGTAATAATGCGGTATGTACAGCTGGAGGATCTGTATACATTATAGGGGGTCAGATAACGCCTACCATAGTGTATACTTTATAGGGGGGTCAGATACCACCTAACATAGTATATACATTATAGGAGGGTCAGATACCACCTACCATAGTATATACATTATAGGAGGGTCGGATACCACCTACCATAGTGTAATAATGCAGTATGTACAGCTGGAGGATCTGTATACATTATAGGAGGGTCGGATACCACCTACCATAGTGGAATAATGCAGTATCTACAGCTGTAAGATCTGTATACATTATAGGGGGTCAGATACCACCTACCATAGTGTAATAATCAGTATGTATAGCTGTAGGATCAGTGCTTTTATACTGGTCACATAATAATTCAAAGCGAGCGGTAATATATGTAATAATATATAGTAGGGGCACTTTACTTCTTCAACATGGGTTTTGCTTAAAAAAAAAATTTAAGCAAAATTGCCTCATAACTCGCTGCTTATAGAGATGTCACTTGCAGGATTTTATACGTATAGTAACCTCACTTGTGTAGTCTGTATTTAATGAAATCCATTTTAATCTTAGGTTAGGCAAAAAAAAAAAAATGTTTAATTGCAGACAATCCAAGAACAGTTCTCCAGCATTTGGCTGATAAGACCCTCGTCACACCCGGCAACGAATGTGAGATTGGTCTTGTGAAGAGGCCATATTCTACCAAGCAGCGGAGGAAGGGGATATGGTGGTAAGATGAACCATCCTTCACTGCGCTCACGGAAAACACGTGTGGCGCCAACCTAAAGATCTCTACAGGCCTGAGCGCTTGTTTCCTGCATTGGGGGCTATGGCGGCTCTGTAATGGGGGTACGTGTTCCTGGCATGGTTTGGGTACAGTCCTTACCTTAGAACAGGCTTGTCCAACTCAAAATACCAACCAGGCCGAATATTCACGTTCTAAGAGTGTGTGGGCTGCAATAACAAAAAAAAAGTCTTGTATGCAATTTTGAAATGTTTATTATTAAGAAAAAACACTTTATGCAATGCCCCCTGAAGTTGTGGCCGTTATGCAATGCCTCCAGTAATATCCCTAGTAGTGGCCCTTATGCAGAGCCCCCAGTAGTGCACTTTATGCTGTGCCCCAAATAATGCCCCTTATACAAGGCCCCAGTATTGTCCCTTACTCAGAGCCCCCGACGTCACCCGCGCGCTGCATCACTGGGAACGCTGGTCTCTGAGGCTTCTTTAGTCTCTGATCGCATCAGAGACCAGCGTTGCTGAGCTCCTATAGTGCCAGGGGTGTGGGCCGCATATTATATATATTTGGGCCCACACCGTCGGGCAGCATAAAATGTTTATTGGGGCCGCATGTTTATCTTCCAAGGCAGGAAAGCCAAAGTCACTGTACTGCTCACCACTGCCTCCTGGTACTGAGCGATCATCCTCACCCCATGTGGCAGCATCTCTTTCCCAAGGGGTTGGGTGCGTTCCAGGACGGCGGCACCTCATCTGCAGAGTGCGTGTGGTTCCATGTCTGACACTGATGTCATCCATATGTCATAACCTTCTTAGGCACCGGATCTGGGCCCGATCCACCATTTATGGGTTATGGAACCATGCTAGGAGAGTGTGTACCACCACCACCAGCTGAGTGTCCCTCCTGCACAGCACCAGTACACTCCCTGCCACGTAGGACTATAGGCCGTACTGCCCAGACGTGGTGATCTAACTCCCTAGTTATTACGTTTAGCTCAGTATCTAGACCGACCTCTCCGGAATCAGCCCTCTAAGCCTCATGTTCCACAGAGGCTGTGCTTCATATTTCTATCAATTGTCTTTTTGAGGCCTGTTATTGGGATACTTGTCCCCTTTTCCATCCAAAGACTTTTCTGTAAGTTCGGTGTGTTCCGCCTCCTGCGCCAGCTCTGTCCTGTATTAGTACATGAATGCGATCCAGGCTGGCAGTCACTCCTGCGACCTGGTGAGCTTGTGCTTCATCAGTATGCTGTATGTGTTTCATGATGTACTTTGGGAACCCTATAGAGATTTAGGGGTCTATGTACTAAGCTGTGTTAGGAGAAAAAGTGAACGGTGATCAGGTACCAGCCAATCGGCTCCTAACTGCCATTTTTCAAACACAGCCTGTGACATGGCAGTTAGGAGCTGATTGGCTGGCACCTTATCTCATTTCACTTTGTCGCCTAACACTGCTTAGTAAATAGACCCCTTAGTACATTACCTCATACAGAGCATATGAACCCTCAGGAATGGGAGTACCCTTCTATGGCACATCAAGAAGACTAAAATAACTTTAAAGACAAGTTGCTGTTCGGTATAATGTCGCTTTAACGTTTGTGGCATGGACTGTGACGGTCTTAGGAAAACCTGGATATATGGAATATTTGGGCAATAAATCCATAAGTCCGCAAAGACTGATCTATGCACAAGTAACTAGTGTTTTCCATTACTCATAACATTGGCTCTGTCACCCCGTCATCTGTAACAAGTCATCTGCTGACAGCCACTTTCTACGGTCTCCCTTCCATGTGACTCACGGACTATGACCCAACATGACGTCATCGTGACACCCCCAGTCGTGTCTTCAGGATAATTAGACCTCCGCATGACTGTAACGTGTTACACATAGCTCCCCCCCATGTTTATTTATCAAGTAGCAGGACGGTTCCTGGGCAGCTCGGTCAGACCGTTCGCAGTGTAATCGTCTGTCAGACTGTAGAAGCCTAATTATACTGCGTGATGTTGCTGAAATAAAGATGACTTGTGTATACTATTTATATCTATATATACATGTGCCATTGTGCGTGTACACATCCTACCATTGTGTGTATACAATATACCGCAGTGTGTGTACAGCAGGGTTCCTGTTCCTGCACAGCGCTTACCATCTGATCGTACCACAGACCCCGGAGGACTACTATTCCCATCATCTCATGTTAGTGGAATTTTCTTAGAACTTCTTTGCCTGTTTTAAATAGCCTTCTTTAATTCACAAAGTCGAGATGACAGGGATAGATAAAAACAGATGGCATCTAACTTGCAGAAAGAGAGGAAATTCAGTTTGCAGTTGATCAATGCTGAAAACTAGGGACAAATCTTTTAAAATCTGGGGACTGCCCATGGAAATTCGGGACAGTTGGCAGCTGTGTTGGGTACCAGGGACCAGGTTTGTTATGACTTGACTTTAAATGAGCGGGTTAAATTTCAGCCGCACTTGGGAGGACAATGAGCCCCAATTGAGGAAGCCAGACGCCTGTCATGTGACTCTGATATACACTGATATAAATGTCTGCCTGAGAGGCAGCTTTGTGGGGATGAATCTGGCCGGACGGGAGATGCGAGTCTTTGTCCTCGACACAAAGCAGCGCTGCAAGGGGGGCAGGATTCCTTCCCGTAAACATTGCCCGACACAAGTACCTCAGGAAAGTGATTCTAACACATCCTGGCATCTTGCTGCTCGTCCGCCATCTTGCTTCTGTCATGTTGCATATAGCCGAGAAGTCGCTGAAGTGGGGGCATTTGCTATTTTACCCAGGGGTACAAAGGCTGGAACGAACTTGAAGCCAATGGCAAAGTAGACTTCTTTCACATTTCAGTAACCATAGTTACAGAAGACACCAGTTTTTTGGGACTACGCTCATTTCAGGCTGGATGCGTCACGCAACTGATGGAGGAATTTCCTGTATAGGGAAAGTTTATCCTAATTGTAAATAAAATCATGTAAATGTTCATTATAATAGTGGCGGTCATTGATCTATCAACCATTTGACTGTAGTGGAACAGCTCCCCCTAATGGCCGCATTATCCAGAAAATGGTAAATTTTAACCCTGGACTTTCTAAGATGAAGCTTTTAAATTAAGAATCTTTGAGCCATGCAACCCGTAATTATATGCAGCAGCTCCAGGACATCAAGCTGTCATCCCTGTGATCTAATCTAATTGTATTAATTAGTTTAATTAGCCCGACTCCAGTTATTTGTAATTGGCTGTCTTGTTAATTTCTACAACTGACTGGTATGTCATATTTGTCAATGGTGCCTAATTTCCTGGGACAGGTCCATTTTATTTTTAAAGATTTGCCTCTAGGAATGTCCCTATTTTTGAGTATTGACCAACTGAATAGCAGTCATTACTCGTTACTCTTAGGTGTAGTTATTGCCAGTCCTGCTAGTCTAATGGAGCATACACACGGTCAGATGAACGATTATACGATTTGAACTATGAATGATTTTTGACTGCATTAAAATTAATGGAATCATCCAAATCTGACTGCAAACACATCAGATGTCAGATATCGTTGTCTGACCATCGGGAACGCGCATCGTCCATCGTTCAGATATGTCAGATTTTCCTTCAGATATGAACGATTGAACGATTTTTTAAATAGTTATCGTTCAGGTCTGAAGAAAAATCTGACCGTGTGTATGCACCATTATTTCTTGGCTTTGTAATTTAATATGTACAAGGGGTACAGCAGAGGACCTCAGACTATTTTGCGCTGGGATCCGCCTGTCCGCATGACCCCAGCATTGGACAGAGGACAATCTGAGGAGTTCTTGTCTCAGCCGCTATCTAGGTTCTCTGTTAGGTTAAAAGAAAACTAAAGAGCCACCTTTATGATGGTTTTAGAGGCCTCTGTAAAGTGAGGTGACCAGGCAAAATTGAGGCCCTGGCTTTGAAGGGGAAGAAGGCCGCAGGTAGTGCAAAACCGCTTGAGGGATTGTCAATGAGCGCCTCCTTCTGGTAATTTGAATTGGAAACAGCCCATAAAAGCCCTGTAACCCTAGATGGGAGCAGGTAATGAGTGTTGATGAGAGCCTCAGATCTTGTATAGATCGTTTGGGTTGAGTTTGGAGATGCTTTAAGATCAGGGAGGAGGTGTTTGTTTTCATTACAGGCCACCAGTTTAGGGACTGGTGGAATAAAAGAAGTAGAAGCTCGTTTTGAAAGGAAAATGATTGTTACTGCTGTATTCAAAATGGATTGAAAACGGTGAAAAATCAATTTAGGTTGCAATAGTCCTTGTGGGAGATGATGAGAATTATGAATTTAAAGTTTTGCAGTATCTTGCGTGAGAGACGTGGACATCCAGGAGAAGCTTCTTAGCTGTAGGAGTTGAACAATACTAAATCACAAAGGAGCTTATCCTGTTCCCGAGAGGAGTGGTATAAATGAAGAACGGCAGAGGACCTAGCAGCGAGTATTGTGGTCTCCAACTAGAGGAAGCAGATAGGAGGTGGATCTGTCAAGGTGACCACTGATGCAGCCTTTAAGGAAGTATGAGAACCAGCATGGGACAGTGATCTGGGGAAGCCAGCATTTGTAGGAGAAGTGAGTAGCTGGCTGTTTATGATTGCAGCAGAGTGGCTCCAGAATCATTAGAAGATAGGGGTTATATTTACTAAAGTGCGGGTTTTTAGAAGTGGAGATGTTGCCCACAGCAACCAATAAGATTCTAGCTATTATCTTCTAGAAGGTGCTAGATAAATGTTAAATAGAATCTTTTTGGTTGTTATGGGCAACATCTCTACTTCTAAAAACCCACACTTTAGTAAATATACCCCCTAGGAGTGTCTTTATTCAATATAGCAGTGGTCAAATCCGTGACCACCATAGTCGGTGCAGCCTCTGTGGAGTGTTTGGAATGAAAGACAGACTGAAGGGGGTCCAATAGATTATGAGAGGTGAGGAAGCATATCATGAAGTTTGGAGAGCATAGGAGACAAGAGATGGATTTAAGAATAGGAATACTTATTGCAAACCGGAGTAATGATTGGAGGATATGACTTTAGAGGGAAAGATTACAGATTTAGTAGAGGCTGGGGTGAGTACAGGAGAGGGCAAACGACTGATTTTGTGGAGGCATTGTCTCGATTGGGTAGGTAATAAATTGGGAGAAGATAGTAGAGACTTCATTCAGAGTTTGGGATCAACAGTAGGTGCATGCGGCTGTAGGATAGAGTTTGAGCAGGTTGTTGAGAGACGC
The DNA here is from genome assembly GCA_031769625.1 of Taudactylus pleione. Classification (NCBI taxonomy): domain Eukaryota; kingdom Metazoa; phylum Chordata; class Amphibia; order Anura; family Myobatrachidae; genus Taudactylus; species Taudactylus pleione. The sequence goes on along the minus strand of JAUIMM010001326.1, from coordinate 1,082,117 downwards.
TTTCATATCCGATCTCTTCTCCTTGCAGTAAGACAAGATCTTGGGCAGTGCAGACGGTCTGAGGGATTGGCGTGTGAGGCTGGAGAACTATTATTTATGTATTAAAGGGGCATTTTGGGGTTAAAAAGACTGAGGTTAGGTGATAGTTTGGAATCATGCAGTTTGGCAGGCTATAGAGCATTTTGGCAGGAGTGTTAAATAGCAATAGACTTGAGTACGAAAGTACTCAGTAGTACGAAACTTTCGTCAATGATGTTCTTCTCAGCAGGAGAGTTTCTGAATTCATCCCATTATATTTTTGTGTCGTGGCTGAGATCATGGCCGAATGTAGCTGGATTTAAAGTTATGCTCTCCTGTTCAGGACAGGAGAATGTACAAAGTAAGGGGAGAGGCTCTTAAAGTGAGGAGGAATGTAGTTGAAAATTGTGGAAGTCTAGAGTTTAAAGTGGTGGAGGTCGAAGGTGAGGGAAAGGAATGTTCTACTTGGAGAACACGAGTGAACGTCATGTTGATAGGAGTTGGATCACGGGGAGTGGGCAACAGGGACGGTTAGATGGAGCAGTTTGGAGACCGGAGAATGTGGATCATGAGTTGGGATGTTGAAATTGCCCAAGATGTTGGAGGGGCTGCCAGAGGAAAAGAAATAAGGGAGCCAGGCTGAGACATGTTTAAGGAAGTGGGAGTTCTAGTGGCACAATAACAGCAACAAGACTAGAGAAGAGGTGAGAATCTTGTCCTGTGTACTTCAAGCTTGAGCTGAGCGGTTCGGTTTTGGCTCTGATCTTCCCACCAAGTTCAGATTTCAGAAAGAGGCAAAACTTCATCTTTCATGGTTAAAGATGACGTTTTGTCTCGTTCTGAGATCCGAACTTTGCCGTAAGATCTGAGCCAAAACCGAAGTGCTCCTATCTACTTCAAACGACGAGTGAGGACACAGGTGGGAGAACTTTAAATGTGCAGCAGAGGTAATTGAGGTATCTTGACCCACCTCCTTACCTGCTGTTGGACCTGGAGGTGAAGGTGGAGGACCAACTTGTGAACTGGCTGCAGCACGGGCAATGTCTGAATGCAAGATCCACATTTCTGACATTGCCAGAAGGTTAAGGTCGCCTCTTAAATATGTTGTGAAGAATAATAGATAAACTTTTTTTACTTTGATTTAAGCGGACGCTACTTTTTCTTGTTGTCAGACTTCTCTTTCTTTGACGGTGCCAGGAGCTTTGCTATCTCAGTACAGGCCCCCATTATTTATCTTTCTGTTATATTGTCCCATGTTTTTTTTTTGGGCAGAAGTCACCAGCAAAATGTAATAAGTATTTCTATTGCTTGTTAAAGTTGCAGAATCAAAAAGTTAAGCTCAACGATTGTTCCTACATTGAAGCAGCGGATGTTTTTAAAAACAAAAACAAAAAAACCTTGACCTTAGGTCTGACCTTCTTCCCTTTTTTTTATTATTGTTTCAGGTATGGGCTCTCCCCTGCAGATGTTCTCCTCCCACGGCCTCCCGTTGAGCGCCTTCTGTAGTGCGAAGAAGCCAAAGTTGGAAAACCGCTCTATCTGGGATATGACCGGTTACGGCTGCCACAGCAAGGTCTATAACCCAGGCAAGAGCAGCACCACATCCAACCAGCCCGTGTTCACCCACGCCTCCCTTCTTCAAGCACCTTACGAGCAGACCGTCATCTTTCCTACTAGTGTGGGTCACATTGTGGTGACCTCATCCAGTAACGGGTCCTCTGTTGCAGCGAGCGGTCAGACGCTCAGTGGCCCCCAGAGCAACCTGATGCGTCGCAGTACGGTTAGCCTTCTGGACACCTACCAGAAGTGTGGCTTGAAGAGAAAGTGCGAGGAGCTAGATAATGGCAGTGTGCAGATTGTAGACGAGCATCCCCCCATGACCCAGAACAATGCTAGTGGGGTTACTGCTGCTACCACCTCCACAGCCACCTCCAAGAACAGTGGCTCCAACAGTGAAGGAGATTACCAGCTGGTGCAACATGAGGTCCTGTGCTCCATGACCAACACTTACGAAGTGTTGGAGTTCCTGGGTAGAGGTACCTTCGGGCAGGTGGTGAAATGCTGGAAAAGGGGCACCAATGAGATTGTTGCAATCAAAATCTTGAAGAACCACCCTTCATATGCCAGACAGGGGCAGATTGAAGTGAGCATACTGGCACGGCTCAGCACGGAAAGCGCAGATGACTACAACTTTGTAAGAGCCTACGAGTGTTTTCAGCACAAGAACCACACCTGCCTCGTCTTTGAGATGCTGGAGCAGAACCTCTACGACTTCCTGAAGCAGAACAAGTTCAGTCCGTTACCGCTGAAGTACATTCGGCCCGTCCTGCAGCAGGTGGGCACTGCTCTCATGAAGTTGAAGAGCCTGGGCCTCATCCATGCGGACTTGAAGCCGGAGAACATCATGCTGGTTGACCCTTCCAGGCAGCCGTACAGAGTCAAGGTCATAGACTTTGGATCCGCAAGCCATGTGTCCAAAGCTGTGTGTTCCACCTACCTGCAGTCCAGATATTACAGGTAAGACCTGGTTGCGGCCATCCTTACTGCTGACATGGAGTCATTCTGCTAATATTGATTGATATTGCAAGTGTATGTTCACAGCAGGTGGAGCTGTGCAGATAAACAATGGTCATAAGAGGAGGTCTGTTGGTGCTTATGAATAATAGGACGCTCCCATATTTTGCGATGGTTGGGAAGTTTGTGTTTGATGTACTTGCCTTATACAGGCTTATATTGCTTTATCTGGTCGTCGGTCATTGTAGCAGAAATGTTATCCTATGAGAGGGCAGCACGGTTTAATTATTACAGATAGACCTTTCGGCAAGCGGAAGTTCCAAGAAAGTGGAATTGTGAAATTAATTGTCTGATTAAGGCCCGTGAAAAGTCAGAATCCGCGAAAAAGTATCGCGGATGACGTCATTTCGCCTGATGGAAACTTATCTCCGTATTCAATTCCAAACGCTTTTCGCGTCTGCGGAAAGTCAATGCAATGTAATAGGCGAAAAAAATTCGCCTCTGTATAGGTGGAGAAAAAAAGTGCAAAATCGCTATTTTGGGTCTAAAGGTGAGGAAACCACTCAGAACCCTTAAGACAACCCCCCAAAAGATAGCTGCATCAAAAATCCCTAAATATTTAAGAACACCCCAAAAAAGTAGTTTTCGTTTTGGGAGCAAAAAAGTGCAAAGTTGGGGTACAAGCATAAAAACTAGCGAACTAGACTTTTGGGGCTTCTGCAAGCATGGGTCAGGTGTTTTTTGATTGCAGGTGCTTGCAGCTGGGGGGCTTTCACAATTTATTTTAAATTTCATTTTGAGACTTTAAAATATACTAGCACCCATTTTCATGTACCCCAAACTTGACAGAATTACTTATTTTCACCAAAAAATACTGCTTAGTGCCATTTCTTCACCACTTCTGCAAAGATGCTAATTAGAAGCTATTGACACAACTGAAGTACCCCAAATAGCTTTATTAGGGCTATTCGGGGACCTCTACATTGATCACTAATATTAGTGCATCTTTTTGGGGTGTGCTGGCAGGTTTTCCCCATTTCTGACAGCACTTTCCGCCTGTTCCGACTTCACGGGTTGCCGTTTTCGCCTGTTTTGGAATCGAATATGGCGAATAGCGGGGGCGCGCCTGATAAATTTCCGCGTCCCAAACACGCGATGTCGGCAGAAAGTCCAGCAGGTGAAACTTTATTGCGGGTGCGAAACTAATTGAATACAGGCCTAATTGTCAAAGTTAAAGCATAGTTAGGAAAAGCACCTGATATAGTATAACTTACTTCCTCTAAAGTTTTCCTCGATGATTGTAACCTCCGTTAATTACACGCAAAGCAACAGAAGTTTTATTGCCGTTAATAGGAACATTTCTTAAAGTACATTTTAGCACTTTAGTAAGATTAAATTGAGACCATATAACCTGTTGTGTCGTTGTGGGCGTTACACTGCTGTGCAGAGACCGGCGTAGCTTCTAATTAGGATAATAAGAGCCTCGATCCTCCCCGTCTTGGTCGCTGCGTTCTGTATCCTCCCTCCTATATGCCATCCTCCTTTCCCTCTGTCTCTCATTATCATCTCTCTGTTTCTGCACCCTGCTCACGATTGTCTAATATTGGGATTTTCCTGAGTGTCTGCACCACGGCGCGGCCAGCGGGCTGCACAACATACTGCGCAGGCCTTGAAATTGTTTTTTTTTTCTCTGGAAATGAGACTGGTGACAAAATATCACCCCCCCCCCCCTCTCCCTTTTTCACATGAAAAACAGTTATGATTCTCAAACTGCTCCTACACTGCGTACATTTTATTTATTTCTTTTCTTTTTTAATGGCCAGTAAAAATAAAAAAATTGCAAAAAGTGTGGTCCATTGTGTCTTGGAGAGCAGTTCTCAGTCTGCCCACACCCATCTTCTGTGGCACCGATGATGCCATTTTGTTGTAGATATAAACTATATTGAATTATAGTATATTGTTTTTGTTTTTTTCAACCCAACATTTTTTTTTTTTTTTATTATTTTATAATCACCAGTTTTCTATTTACAATGATTTCTAGTTGGTAATAGCACATTTAAATTATAAATAGGTAGAGAGTGCATG